>JAGXJF010002718.1:0-464239 GCA_019208055.1 Stipa capillata | reverse complement strand
ATATGCGGGAGCACCACGCGAAGGTCCAGGTCGACCTCGTCCTCAATGACTACAGCGAGGTGTTAGTCCCTGTCCCCCCCGAAGAGGAGCTGACGAAGCTAGGGCAGTGCAGAAACTGCTTCATCCAGTGGCCGAAGAGCCAGATCACTATAACCGCGGCGGCCTCTCCTCGGACGGGCCCCTCGTCCAACAACCCCTCTCCATCAATCGGACGATCTCCGTTGGGGCTCAGCCAATCACCCCCCTCCTTTAAAGACCTGGAGGACCATCTTGTCGGGGACCAGCACATGTCACCGATTTTGCGGTCCCCGCCCTCCGAGGTTCAAGGCGACCCCCTGGATCAACCGAGGGGGAAGATTTTCTCTCCCGCCACGCTAGCTGGGACGCTGGAAGCAGCGTTGGCGGCAGGCATGAGCCCGGAGCCGGTACACCAGAGGAAGAAAAGCAAAAAGAGACGGGCCGGCACCGGCGAGAAGGAAAGAAAGGAGCAGAGGCAGAAAACCTTATCCTTCTCAACATCGTCAGTAGAATTATCTACACGGAGCAAGGGCCTCTGGCGATATCATTACGAACCAGGTCAGGACTTGCTCCCACAGGATGAGCTGGACAATCTGTCGGAGGACATGAAGACGCTGCATGAAGATTACCTGAAGATGTCCAGAGATCCTGGTACATTCTGCCAATATTGGAAGGTGAAGGTGCCAAAGGAATACAATTTTTTCATGCAACATGACCAAGACACCTTCGACATCAACTTTGAAGACCTATTCAACATGTACAACCTCTATAGGCTCGACACCACCATGATCAGGCTATGGGCTCTGTACCAAGCCCAAGAGTGCAGACGTCTTCGGGACTCCCATATTGGCATAGTCGATCCGATATGCATGAACGAAGGCTATGCCGGGACCCCAGAGGGTCAAGGATTTCTTCAAGAATACCTGTCGAATGCATTCGTGGTTCATAAGGACAAGGACTGCATACTAGCCCCCTATAACCCTCCGTAAGTACTAAACTTAGCACCGTGGAGTTTATTTTTGTTTTTTACGTACGTATCTTCGCCTGCTTACGTTCAGTTGTTCACATTTACGCAGCGACCACTGGGTCCTAATTGCGATCGTTCCAAGCTGGGCCAAGGCTTTTTACTTTGACTCCTCGCCGAACAAGACAGCGGACTTCACAAATATAACTAAGATTCTGGATGCAGCCTTTTTCAGAGCCAAGTTCTCGGGCCATCAAAAAATACCTGTGAAAGCGAAAAAATTGGTACACCATTACAAGTTCCCTTGCAGAGTTCAGCCGGAAGGTTCCGTGACATGTGGGTACTACACCTGTGCCCATATGGACCTATTTGTCCGGTACAAGAACAAGCATTGGAAAGATATGAAAGAACTGAAGGCTTGGAGCGAGCTGGGAAGTCATATGTACGACTGGCGACAGGACTTTGCTCGGATCCAAAAAGTCTTCGCCAGACTCATCAACCTTGAAGTCATCAATCCGATGGGTGAATTCTACGCCGGCCCCCAATTTCCGAAGCCAAACTTAAGCGGGAATCAATAGAATCGTTGTTTTTGTAATTCAATAAACAATTGTTTCATACTTGTGATCGTCGTTCGAGTGTACATACTATATATGTGATTATAAATGTTATGCGATTAAGACATTTGACTCTGTGAATGAATACTTCGTATAGTCTGTGATTAGGAATAATGTAATACTATAGTCTATTATTATGAATAATCTAAGTGTGATTATGAGCTAACACAAATCAATTTCGGTTAGCAGGAATACATACCGCTACTGACGGGCAATTACTGACAGCCCGTCAGTGAAGGTGTACCTCTACTGACGGGCTTTTATTACGCGCCCGTCAGTACTGATACAGTTAGGTGCCCGTCGACATATCTCTACTGACGGGCACTTACGGACAGCCCGTCAGTGAAGGTGTACCTCTACTGACGGGCTTTTATTACGCGACCCGTCAGTACTGATACAATCAGGTGCCTGTCGGCTAGCAGTGAATACATATCTCCTCTGACGGTCCCCGTGCGTCCGTCAGTAGAAATAAACAGTACTGACGGACCCTATGCCCGTCAGTGGAGTGACCCCCTCCACTGACATTTCCAGGGTGACGGGCCCCCTGTCCGTCAGTAGAGGGGGTTTGGCGACCGTCAGTAGTGACCTGTTCTGCAGTAGTGGCGCAACGGTCCACTCAGATACTCCAGACGCTATTTCGGATTCACTCGAAATTCATGATACGCCTCCCGGAAGGCCACAAGCCGACTTCCCTAGTCGGAAAGCACGGGTATCACCGAATTCCCAATACTTAGCCCAAAGTTAACCTTTTTCAGGTATCAAGGGAGTCCATCAAGGTCTCTCCACCAGCGACTCGAGCATACATAGCCTGCTCGTCAGTCGGCATCCGTGTCGAGACCTCGAAGCACTCGGGGGCTACTGACGAGGGGAACCCATCTGGGTAGGCCCAGCACAGCAAGTCGGCCCAGCAGGCTCGGGGAGCTCCGTGGAGGCCCACTCGGATGGAGGCCCAAGAAAGGCCCGTATGGGTGCAACGTCCGGGTGTCATCAAGGCAGACGTTACCGCTTCATCAAGATAAGCGTTTTGCCAACTTGAAGACTGGCATTACTCGGACGGTTACACAGTATAAATGTCACCATTAATTTGTACGGTTACTGTAGCTCAGCCGACTGGCCGAGTCGGCTGATGTACAGGCCTATATAAGGCAGAGCATCCCATGCAGAGGGGGCTCTCGGCTCTCAGCTCAAGTTAGACTCTCTTCGATAGGCTAAAAGCTAGCTTCATCTTCTACCTCTTGTATTCTCTTTCACGCAAGAATAGCAATACAGACAGCAGGAGTAGGGTATTACCTCCGCCATTGGAGGGCCTGAACCTAGGTAAAAACTCTTGCGTGCACCGCCTGAATCTTCCGTACGTGCTCCCCCAAAACCTTCTACAAATGGATATTGCCACGAAATCCCCGCGACAGGGGCCTAGATGATCTTTCAATCTCCCCCTTTTTGATGGTTAGTGGCAACCCATTCAACAAGTACTCATAAAGATTTGAATGAGTGATACATGTGCAGGTTGTTAGAATATACTCCCCCTGAAGCTGTGCACAAAAGATTTGCTTTTATTATGCAAGTGCACAGATTTTACTTTTGGATATGGGCAGTATTTTCCTACAACTTACACTTTTATCAGTTCAGAGAATTAGATAGATCATAGGAACATGATTTAACTGAACTGACATATTTTTATTCTGATGCAGTTATAATAATCAGAGCGTATGAATATGTATCAGAGCACAGATTCTGACTAAACATGTGTATCAGAGCAATAGTTCAGAATAAACATATGTATCAAAGCAAAAGCTTCATAGAGACATATGTAACAGAGTAAGGCTCAGGAATATGTGAGGAAAAGAATCATAACATAGTGAACATCATCCACACATATCAAAGATAAACATTACTGCATCAGAACATAAACTTAGATAAATTGTAGTCAAGACAGAAGAATCAGAGATTAAAACAAGTCTTGATACACCAAAATATATGCTCCCCCTATATCCAAAATACTCTCCCTCTTATATTTCTCCCCTTATACTATATATCTCTCTCTTATATTTCTCCCCCTTTGACACTAAAACACCAGAAAGGGGTGAGGAGAGGAAACATTCAGGGAAGCTTGGTCTTCAACAGCTGGAGGACTTTTGAAAGCGGAAACTGCATTTGATCAACTTGTGATTGCAGACTGCTGACTGCTTCTCGGAGCTGACGATTTTCTCTGTGCAGAGCTACAAACTGAGTTGGCATGACCTTGTTCTGATAGGCTCTGGCTGCTGCTTGAGACATAAGAGAGGATGACAGAGTGCTATCTTCAGCCACCTGTGTCACAGATACTAACTCAGCTGAATCAGCTGCAGGAGGATCAGCTGTGACACCGGTAGGCACTTGGGCTTGGGCAGCTGGCACTGGAGGAGTAGGCACTTGAGGAGCTGTGGGAGCAGCTGTGTCACCGGGAGCTGACACAGCTGGCTCTGGTGAATCTCCAAATAAAGCAGGCACAGCAACCTCATCAGGATGGTCATCAACCTGAGGCCTGAGCTGGGTCTTTGAGGTCTTCACTGAGGTGTCAAAAGTTGATTCTGGAAGACCTGTGCGTTGAAGGATCATGTACATGATGTATGATCCATACCTCAACTTGGCTTTCTTGTCCTTCTGAACAGTATCTATCTCATGAAATATGTATCTAGCCACATCAAAATGCTGGTTCTTTGCAATATGCACCAATATCTGCCAAACTGGGTTGTAAACATCATCTGTATTGCCTCCCTTGGGCTGAAGAGTAACATTCAGAATCTTGACCAGATGCTTAGCAGTGATAGTGATGCCCTTGAAGTAAACATGATCTAGAGGGGCATTGGCAGGGAAGGAAAAGTTTCTAGGATAGAACTTCCTTCTGTCAGAGTTGGAGACTGGTTCTAGTTTAAACAGATTTGGCATGCCAGGCTCCACTGGTGCATGAAATAAGTTGTTGAACTCTGGAGCTGTTATAGATAGCAGTTGACCTCTTGTTCTCCAGAGCATGACATCCTGGTTTTCTTGTTCTACCCACAGTGTGGCATAGAATTCTTTAATGAATTCAGGGTCATATCCTTGTTGCAGATTGCAGATAAACTCAAGATCTGAGGCTTGGATCAGAGATGGAAGAGACCTCAGTCTTGTATCTATTAGAGCAAACCAATCAATGGCCTTGCAATCCACAAATCCCTTGGAAGATAGGATTTCATGATAGACACCCCTTTGGTGATCATTGTGAAACCTGGGGTCTGTACAGTCTGGTTCCAGGAATTCCTTATCTGCATTGAAGTAAGGGCAAGTTGACCTCATTTTGATGAAAGCACTTGTGCTCATGGAGACAATCTTGCTCTTTGACCTCTTGGGGTCACTCTTGGGAAGCTTCTTTGCTGCAGCTATTGAAATAAATTCCATCTGATTTGCCTCAGTCCTCAGAGCATATGAGAAGATATAGTGATATTTGGGTTCTAGATCCTCTTCTACTATTGAGGGACTGGGCGAGCTGTCCTCTTGTTCAACTTCCTTTTCTGGTTCACTAGCAGATTCTGCGCTGGGGGATGAGCTTTCAGCCTGGTAATCTTCATCAGAATTTGCTCTTTGTGCTCTTGGCCTAGGTGGAGTTACTGACACTCCTCTACCATCATCGGATTGACTTTCTGAGCTAGCTTCTACTTCAGCTGAGCCACTTGCCTGTGCCACAGGTGAGGACACAAGAGCATGAGAAATAGGGACTGGGTCAGCTGGTGATGACACTGGTGATGGAGACAGGTGAGGCGCTTGGGCTTGCATAGCTTCTGCCCGAGACACCGCTGGCTGAGGTAGCTGTGGACTTGGTGATTTGGCAGTTTCTGAAGGCTTCACAAATCCAGCCTTTGGGGATGTAGAAGGCACATGGGCCTCTTTGATAGCTTGTTCTTCGGCCTCAGATACCAGAAATTGGGAAGGAGACATTTGTTTCTGGACATCCAGAGAGGAAAGTGATTCGACACTTGTAGAGCTGTGAGTTCTTCTACTCCTCCTCTCATATGTCTGCAGGTCAGACTTAGCTAGGCTAGCCACCTATGACACAGGTGGTGGCATCTTCTTCTTCAACTCTTTTATGGCTGCCTGCTGTTGCTCAAGCTGATCTTTGACTGATGGCTTGGAGCTCTGAGAGGTTTCTGACATGATCTCAACATCTGCCTCTGGCTGCTTCTTAGCTGGAGGCTCTTTGGTGGGCACAACTGTGTTAGATCTCTTTCTCTTGACACTTGGTGCAGATGGGGCTGCAGAAGATGATTTACTTGCAGTAGATAGCTGACCCTTCTTGAGTTTAACTTCAGCCATCAAGGCTATCTTCTCAGGACCACGAGCATTCTCATAGCTTTGCCTACCATCTCATTTATTTCTGCAAGAAGAATTCTGTCTCTGTCATCTGAATTTAGACCTTTGGACATTATACTTTGAGAGGGAGCAGATGCTTGAGCTGATCTGAATGCTGGTGAAAGCAACCCTCTCTTGAGCCTAATCTCAGCTTGAACAGATTGTCTCTCAAGACCTCTTGGCAGAGAGTTGGCTTTCTGGATCAATTCACTGATCTGTTGGATGAGATGCCTATCTCTGGCATCAGTATGAGATAATTCTGTTGGTTTATGAGATCTTGCTAACAAACACTTGGTTGAAAGTTTATCCTACTTCTCCAGAATTTGCCTTCTTAGCTCAACTTCAGCAGAATGGGAGTTTGCTGTCTCTAGCTGTTTGTGTAAATTTGCAATTTCCCTCAAGATAACTTTATCTTCTTCTGATGGTTCTGGAATATCCATAGATACTGGTCTAGACAGCTCTGAAAGTTCAAAACTTTTAGCTGTGTATATAGTTGTCAGCTGTTTCTTCACCGTCTCATTAGTTGCTTCTTTGATCTGTGCTGCTAGCTTGTCTAACTCATCAAGGATAAGCTTGTCATTTTCAAGGTCTTCTGGAGACACTTGAGGCTCTTGGGCAGGCTTTCTGATTGTGAGTGTGCCTCTTGGCAACACCACATCTGCAATTGAAGGCTTTGAGACTCTCCTTGCTGGTTGCTTCTGCTTTTTAGCTGCTTCCTTTCCTAAAGATGTGTGCTCAACAGCAGCTGAGGACCTTGTCCTCTTGGATGGAGCACACTGAGCAGAGCTAGACTGACCAGCTTTAGAAACAGCTTTCTTTGCAATAGCTTTTCTTTGTCTATAAGCTCTCTGACTTGCCCTCCTTTTCTCAGCAGCCTCCTCTTTCTGTCTCAGCCTTTCTCTTTCTTGATCTGAGTTTGAAATGTTGATTTCATGGCTGGATTCTTCTGGATCTGACCACTTTAGACCACTGTCTACCCTTTCAGAATCTGAAGACATCTGAAGAAACAAGATAGATAAGAAGAATGTAGGTAAGAGGTGTTCTTAAGGTGTAGAAGATAGTAGCTGTGTGAGACACCTGTGTGAGGATAAGGTGACACAGGTGAGGACATAGCAACAAACCGAGATCTCAGCCTGTTGAATAGGCTTGCCTGTGTGACAGGTGAGACCCTAGCGGTGACACAGCTACGTGCAGAGGCGGATGACATATTTTAGAAAACTAGGGTTTATACTGGTTATTGCCGTTCAATTTCGAGCGAGATATATTCTAGAAGATGATCAAGAGTTAAACCAACCCTAAACACCAACAATGCACTACTGGATTAGGTTTTAGTGCAGATTCATGAGCCCGATGATAGAACAAGCACAAAGTAGGGCTAGCGGAAGCTTACTTTGATCAAGGAATTGATAATGCGCGAAGGAATCGGTGCTGGAGCTCCACGGAAAGCTTTCTCCCATGCGATGAAAAGTTTTTGAGGGGCGGAAACCGCGATTTCGTCGAAAACTTGGAGTTTTGGCGCAAGGCGGAAGTTGGGGTTTTGAGTTGTACATGGATTCTGCGGAAGCATATCGACGCCTTATATAGGCCGAAGAGGTATATGGTAGCTGTGTCACAGCTGAGTGAAGGATCTGTGACACAGGTGAGTAAGAAGATACCCTGTGACCTACGGAGTCCAAAGACAATCACCTGAGGCACAGATGGGAGACTCAGGTGACAAGTTTTTCATCTGTGGAACACCAAGATAGAGAGAGTTTGATAAGGGAGCAAGCAATGAAACACTATCAGAATGCCCTTATGGAATCTTCTCAATGTCAATTTGCTAGAAAATCAATCAAGCAAAACTAAAACTGACATGAGTTGATTAGAAAAACATGTACACCAGAGAGTGCATATACATCTCAAGGAATATTTCAAAGTCTAAACATAGAACATACCTGTGACACCGGTGAGTAACACAGATGAAAGACATATGCAGCAAAAGCAGCAAAGACATATGATCTAGACAACAAGCCAAACCTTTTATTGCAAGTTAGAGACATCAATGATATTCAATTCACTCCTCAGAGCACAGAACCTAGTCTCATCTAAAGGCTTGGTGAATATATCTGCTAATTGTTTTTCTGTGCTTACATGACACAGCTGTATATCTCCTTTCTCAACATGATCTCTAAGGAAGTGGTGTCTCACTTCTATGTGTTTGGATCTTTGGTGGTGCACTAGGTTGTTGGCTAACTTAATTGCACTTTCATTATCACAGAAGAGAGGTACTTGATTAAAAGATATGCTGAAATCTTTCAAGGCCTGCCTCATCCACAATAATTGAGCACAACAACTACCAGCAGCTATATACTCAGCTTCTGCAGTGGAGAGGGCTACTGAGTTTTGTTTCTTGGATGACCAGGACACTAAGGAATGTCCTAGAAATTGGCATGTACCAGAGGTGCTTTTTCGGTCAACCTTACACCCTGCATAGTCACTATCAGAATAGCCAACTAGCTCAAAATTTGCACCTTTAGGATACCATAAACCAAAGCCTGAGGTTTGAATCAAATATCTCAGTATCCTGCGTACTGCCACTCTGTGATAGTCCTTAGGGTTAGCTTGGAATCTTGCACACATGCATACACTCAACATTATATCTGGCCTAGATGCACATAAGTATAGCAAGAAGCCTATCATGAATCTAAACACTTTCTGATCAGCAGACTCACCTTCAGTGTTTAAGTCCAGATGACCATTTGTTTGCATGGGAGTATGAATAGGTTTTGCATCCTTCATGCCAAACTTGGTGGTGATGTCTTTGGTGAATTTTTCTTGAGAGATGAAAGTACCTTCCTTGAGTTGTTTGATCTGAAGTCCTAGGAAGTACTTGAGCTCACCATTCAGAGACATCTCAAACCTCTTGGTCATCATCTGGCTAAACTCATCACTCATGGAGCGGTTAGTACTGCCAAATATTATGTCATCGACATATATTTGGCACACAAATAAATCCTTTTCTTTTTTCTTAGTGAATAGAGTTGTGTCTACTAAGCCCATTTTAAATCTATTGTTGATCAGAAAATCTTTCGATGTGTCATACCATGCTCTAGGTGCTTGCTTTAGGCCATATAGTGCTTTGTGCAATTTATAAACATGATTAAGTTTCTTAACATCTTCCAAACCAGGTGGCTGCTCAACATAAACTAGTTCAGAAAGTTTATCATTGAGAAAAGCAGAGTTCACATCCATTTGGTAAAGCTTGATGTTATGATGAACAGCATATCCAAGAAGAATCTTGATGGCTTCAAGTCTTGCCACTGGAGCAAAGGTTTCTCCAAAGTCCAGGCCCTCCACTTGTGTAAACCCTTGAGCCACAAGTCTGGCTTTGTTCCTTACCACTTGTCCATTTGTATCTTGTTTGTTCCTGAAGACCCACTTTGTTCCAATCACATTATGATCATTGGGTCTTTCAACTAAGGACCAAACTTGATTTCTCTCGAACTGATTCAGCTCTTCATGCATAGCATTTATCCAGTCAGCCTCCATGAGAGCTTCCTTGATGTTCCTAGGTTCAACACTGGAAACAAAAGAGTAATGTTCACAGAAATTAGCAATTCGAGAACGAGTAGTTACTCCCCTATTAATGGCACTGATGATCTTGTCTACATGGTGATCCTTCTGTAGCCTGCTGATCACAAGGGGATTTGGGTTAGCCGCCTGTGTTACAGCTGTTGGAGTTGCCTGTGACACAGTTGGCTCTTCCTGTGACACAGCTAGCTGAGTCAGATCCTCTGCATCCAGTTGATCATTGGCTGGGTTGTACTCGAACTCAATATCTTGGACTTTAGTGTCTTCATCCAGTGATGGAGAGGGATGTTCTTGATCACTTGGTGAAGCAGGTTCCTCCTTGATGGTAGGTCTGATTTCATCAGTTGACTTCTTTTGAATGTCCTCTCTCCCTACATCATTAGCAACCTGCTCTCCTTGGGAGCCATAAGACTCATCAAAATCCACATCTATACATTCTTCAACAATATTTGTGGAGGTGTTAAAAACTCTATAGGCATGAGAGTTAGTGGAATAACCAAGGAATATACCAACATCAGATTTAGCTTCAAACTTAGTGAGGCGTTTGCCTTTCCTAAGGATGTAGCACTTACAACCGAATACTCTGAAGTATGAGACATTAGGCTTGGAGTTGGTGAGTAGTTCATAAGGAGTCTTCTTGAGTAGTGGATATAGATATAGCCTATTGATGGAGTGGCACGTAGTGTTGACAGCTTCAGCCCAAAATCTTGGTGAAGTCTTGTACTCATCCAGTAGTGTCCTTGCCATCTCTATCAAGGTCTTGTTCTTCCTTTCCACTACACCATTTTGTTGTGGAGCATATGGACTTGAAAACTCATGCTTGATTTCATGCTTGTCCAAGAATGCTTCCACCTTAGAGTTCTTGAACTCAGTCCCATTGTCACTCCTGACCTTGACCAGATTTACCTTCCACTCATTTTGAACTCTAACAATGAGATGCTTGAATTTCTTGTAAACCTGTGTCTTCTCCTTCAAAAAGAACACCCAAGTATAGCGAGAGAAATCATATACTATGACAAAACCATAATTGTTACCTCCCAAGCTTTCATATGTTGTAGGACCAAAGAGGTCAATGTGTATGAGCTCAAAAGGTGTGGTGGTGGTCATGATGGTCTTGGGACGATGAGCAGCTCCAACTTGTTTGCCAGCTTGACATGCACTGCAGGGCTTGTCCTTCTCAAACTTTACCTTCTCTAAGCCTATGACATAGTCATGTTTGCTCAGTTTGTTGAGAAGCTTCATCCCTGCATGTCCTAGCCGCCTGTGCCACAGCCAGCCGACACTGGTCTTGGCCATGAGGCACCATGGAGCTGCTGTAGGCTGTTCATTGAAGTTGACAATGTATAGTTTTCCAGACCTGCATCCTTTGAATACTTGAGAATCATTAGATAGTTTGGAGGCTATAACCTCATCAGGATAGAAAGTCACTTTCATACCTGTGTCACACAGCTGTGACACAGACATAAGACTATAGCCTATCTGATCCACAAGCATTACATTGGATAAAGAGTGATGTTCATATATGGCAATTTTACCAATGCCATTTACCTTTCCCTTGCAGTTATCTGCATAGATCACATATTTGCTTAGAAGATTTTCACTTGTGATCTCTACAAACTCCTCTCTGCCTCCTGTCAAATGTTGTGTATATCCACTGTCCACAACCCAGTCAGTTCCACTGGAGGCAGTGTCCTGCAAGATTAGTTATGGGATTTAGGGACCCAAACTTGTTTGGCTCCCTTAGCAAATTTACCATAAGCAGAAATAGCAGTTAATGGGTTAGTAAATTTGTTTCTAACAGTGACAACATTAGCAACAGATGATATAACATGAATCCTTTTTGGTTGTCTATCACCTGCAACCTTAGACAAAAGGATTAGCTGACTGTGTGAGTTGCCGGTGACACCGGTGGGTACATAGCTGTGTAGTATACCTGTGACACAGGCAACTGTTACCTTTGGAACCCAGATGGCAGGTAACCACTTTGTCAAATGCTTCTGACCTATGTATTTGGCCACAATTTTTCCTTTATTGTCTTTCTGCAGGACATAGGATGGGTTGGATGGAATGTTTACAGCATTCCTATTTCTCTGCATATGACCAATAAATTTGTTGTCATTTGTACCTGCCTGTCTCACAAATTTAGCTGCAAGATTAAAGTTAGTGGTAGCAGGCAGTTTATCTTTACTTGCAGAAGAAATTTAACCTAGGCCTTTTCGGCCATTATTTTTCCTTAGCATCTCAGCTCTAATCAGCTGATAATTTTGTATGCCAATGTTGGCAGTGCATAGGCCTTTCCTCATAAGCCTCTTAAGCTCTTCAAGCTCCTCCTTGAGCTTGTTGTGTTCAGCTGCATCCACAGTGTTAGTAGCAGTAGAGGTTAAGCCTCTTTTGAGTTATCAATTGCACAACCTGTGGAAGTTAGAACATTTATGCGACTAGCACAATTGATGCATGATTCAATGATAGTAGGAGCAGGCATATGTGCATCAGTGGATATAGTAGAGGAAATATCAATGCACATGGAATGCTTTGCCTTAAGCTCCTCATGCTCTTTCATGAGAGATTCATGAGCTGCCTTGAGCTTTTCATGGGCTATTTCTAGATTCTCCTGGTCTAGCCTGAGGTTTCCCTATCATCATTAACCTCATCATATGAATCTTTCAGCTCCCTGAGTTTATCCCTTAGGGATATATTCTCCTTCCTCTCCTTGCCGTAGGCCTTATCTGTTCTTTCCAGAATGCCCATTAGTTCAGCATAATTAGGAAAGTCATCTTCAGCAAGTACCTTAGATTCTTTGGCCATAAGGCACAAAGGAGTAGAAGTAGATGATGTCTGATCAGCCTTGGCGTTAATCTAGGAGCTGTGTGACCTGGTTGTGTCACAGCTGGGTGCATCAGGCATGCTGATGGCAATTCCAGCAACTTGTCCTTCATCTTCAGATTCTTCCTCTGAACCTGAATCATCTGACACCCAAGCTTGTCCAACATAGTCTCTAGCACTGGCCTTGTTCTTGGAGTAGGTTGGATGCTTGCTGTTGAAGGCCTTCTTCTTCCCATAAAAGTCCTTCTTCTTCCTGTATTGGTTGTTGTCCTTCTTCTTGCTTGGACAATCAGCAGCAAAGTGGCCCTCCTTGCCACACTCGAAGCACTTGTTGTCTTTGGACAGTTTCTTTCCTTTGAATCTGTCACTTGACCCAAACTGCTTCTTCTTCTTGTAGAACTTTCTGAAATTTCTTATGAGGAGAATAAGTTCACTCTCTTCTCCACTGGTCATCTCCTCATCAAGTTCTTCACTGCTATCACTCTCAATTTGTGACGTTGAAGCAGTGGTCTTCAAGGCAATGTTCTTCTTAACAGTTGGGGAAGAGCTTTGCTTGCCATCTTGCTTAAGTTCCATCTCATGTGTTAGAATCCTTCCTAACACTTCAGTGGGCTTCATCTGGTCGAACCCATCCTGCTCTTTCAGCATTAGAACAAGAGTTCTATAGGCCTTAAGGAGCACTGACAGAAACTTCTTGATCACATCTTCATCTTCAACCCGATTGGAGCCTAGAGCCTTCAGCTGGTTGGTGATGATGGTGAGTCTTGAAAACAGAGAGTTGATGTCTTCACCATGCTCATACTCAAATCTCTCCAGCTTTGATTTCAGAAGATTTCTCTTTGACTTCTTCAAAGTGTCACTGCCCTCATAGATCTGCTCCAGAGTATCTCAGATATCCTTGGCAGAATCCATGATACTGACTCTGTTGAAGTCATGCTCCTATAGACCCATGAATATTGCTGTGGCAGCCCTAGCATTGTTCTGAATGTTCCTCTTGTCAATCAAGCTAGGGGTGGTCGTGTTCTCCAACCTGTATCCTGTAGACACAATCTCCCACACATCTCGATCACTGGCGATAAGATGCATTTGCATCTTTCTCTTCTAGAAGGCATAGTTAGATTCATTAAAGACAAGTATTTTACCCTCATATCCTGACATCCTTTAAACTCTAGCTGTTAGGCCAATTCAAAGAGCAACCTACTCTGATACCAACTGAAAGGACCGAGGATGCCGACTAGAGGGGGGTGAATAGGAGGCTAACTATTTTTCACTTGTTTTAACTTTGGTTATCAATTTAAGCCTTAACAGATTGCTAGGGTAAGCTAGCTGTGTGACAGGTGAATGACACAGGCAATATGTGATATGCAAATTAACACTTAGCTGTCACACAGGTGTCTAACACAGGTAAGCTAAAACCTAGAACAGATAAGCAAGTTAATCAGCTGTGTAACAGGTAGCTGGCACAGGCAAGAGATATGATATTCAGCAACTGAGACACAGCTATGCTAACACAGGTGTAAAGGTAATCAATCACAGATGAACAAGATATGAATGATCAACACAAGCAAGCAAGTCTAATGAATATCTAAAAGCAATGTAGAAGGTACTCAGAAAGACAAGGTGTTTTTCACCGAAGTTCCCTACTCTTTACAGAGAGGTACATCTCCGTTGGAGATGCTACTCCGAAGAGATCGCCAGCACTGAATCGTGCTTGTTCTCCGAGTACCTGAGTGATTAGGCCTCTTCCTTTGCTTGTGGAAGTCCTTTAGCCTTGCAGCAGGTAGACTCGACAGACAGACCATCGCAGTGCAGGTCCCTTAGTATTTACAAGCTCTCCCCTGGTATAGAGGTGTACCTGAGTCACAGAGTGAAAAACCACTTGTGACACAGCTGTGTCACACCGGTGGCTCTATCCTCTAGGGTTTTTGTAACATCCTGATTTTCAGAGCTTTTCAAAATCTTTTATTTAGAAATTAGAGCCAGAAAATTTCGTTATTTATTCTCTAATTAATTAAAGCTAATTGGAATTTCACAAATTGGACCGGAGTTAATTTGAGTTAATGTAACTTGAATTTGAGTTGTTTTCAAACTTGGAATATGTCTCCAGAGTTTTTCTCATAATTTTCGGAGTTCGTTTGATATTCAATCTCGCTCTACTGTTCTTGTTTTTATTTTGGTTTTCTTCTTTTCTTTCCTCCTTTCCTTTATGGCCGCCATCCCGGCTCATCCACACCCGGCATCCCGCCGTCTCATTCCTCCCTTGAGCAGCCACCCCGGCGAGTGTTGCATAGCGCAGCATGCGTCGCCACCTCTTTTCTAATAGGGTTTGACCTAAATCTCTTTCCCCACATCCCTCCACCTCTTCCCCACTCCCGCAAACCCTTTTCCCATGAAACCCTAGCCCCCAAACCCCCAAACAGCCTCCACCCCCTCTTTGCCTCCCGTGCAATTTCTGAACAGCACATACTGCCTCAGTCTTTTCCCAATTCCTGTCGCCTCGAACATCTTTTGGTAAATCCCTTTGGTGAGATTATTTTTAACCTTTCCCTATACCTCTCTGCAAAATTTGGTGAAGATCCAATGGTGCAATCATCAGGAAATCTCTAAATACTAACGTGTTGTTTGCACCCAGATTTTCTGCGCATGCATCTAGATTGGAACGATGCCCTTGTTAGCTCGGACCTCATTTTTAAGATCCATTTGGTGCGATCCTGGATAATGTTGTCAAGATGATCTCCACAAAATTTGAAGACAATCCAATGGTCCAATATCCAGGAAATCAAGTTTCTTCGTGCTGTTGTTCGTGTGTAGATTTGACTACATGAACGGTATAGCGGTATTATCACCTCTTTCCCCATTGATCCGGTGAGTCTTTGAAGAATCCATTTGGTGAAGTTGTGCCTTAGGTATCTATGAGCACCTCTGTAAATTTTCACCTTGATCCATGTAGCCTTTTGGCGGGAATTGATCCGTCTCCGACGTGCTATCCGCGGATGTCCAGATTCAATCTGCAGAACATCTAACTTGTCTGATCTTTCCCCATTGACTTGGTAAGAATTATCCAAAACCCTTTGGTAGGAATAAGGATTGTGCCTCTGTATATCTAGTTTCTGACCCAATTGGTGGA
Source organism: Stipa capillata (assembly GCA_019208055.1). Taxonomy (NCBI): domain Eukaryota; kingdom Viridiplantae; phylum Streptophyta; class Magnoliopsida; order Poales; family Poaceae; genus Stipa; species Stipa capillata. Next base: position 448,758 of record JAGXJF010002718.1, on the reverse strand, counting down.
TCGCGATTTCGTTGAGCGAGCATCGCGCAGCAACCAAAACCGTTTGGTCTGTCCAGAACCAATCTATAATCCGTTCCAACCGTTTTGTGTTGCGAACGTCGCCACCACCCATATAGTTAATCTTGTATCATCTTGTGGCACATTATCCCATTCTTTTCCACCATTAATCTCTATCCAAAATCACCCGCATCACCTTATGTTCATCTATAATGTTTTTCATCATTGTTTGATCACCAAATTAAATTGCATATTATGTTAGACTATAGTTTCATATATTCATATGCTTAGTTCTTATATAGTCCTTGCTTCTATTTATGTAATGTTCATGCTTAGAATTCATCATGTGATTAATCATGTTAGTTCAATCTTATTTATATTGCGGATAAATTTGTTCATATTTAATAAGGTTCATATTGCATGACCTTATGTATGTTCACATGTATTGTGTTATACAATATATACCGAACCTAATATTGTATATAAACTATAATAGTAGAAGCATAATCTTACTAAGCTGATATTAATATGACATATCATATGGTAGTTGATCTTTGTATAATGTACATCTACTAGCACGCATAAGATTATTATTGTATATGGCATAAGGTTGCTTACTAGCATGTTAGTGTCTTTAATCACACGTGATGATGATTGTTTAATAAACATGTTATGATTCCCATGTCACCATGTGTAGATAACATGATAAGATATACATGTGTAGATTTAAATGGAAGTATGACATGATGTTATGCAAAATATAAATTTATTATATATATAGATGCTTCCTGTTTTAACTAATGGTGTGGTAAAATATTTAGCCATAATGGTAACCTCTGTGTATAATATGGTTAAGATCACACACATGTCTCATATTTGTTCGTTGCATTTCATGTGATTTACAGATGCAGCTATGTGTATATATTTATGCATATATACATAGGCTAATCCATGTTTTAGATAATAATCCGTCATGCAATGGTTGACACATTATTTTATTCATGTGTATAATTTAATTGTTTGTTTAAACACGATTAAGTTGCACATGTTCAATATGACCTTATGTGGCATAATCATTGCGGCGATATGCACAGACGAAGTGCCTTCTCGACTGTACATATCTCACAGAGTAGCACGACAGAAGCATTGCAGTGGTCTAAATATTACAAACTTAATTTACAAACTCGTAATACAACAGAAAGTCTTACAACATATCCCCAAAAGTACGGAAAATTTAAAACCATTATCGTTTGGCTACAGAAAAAGTCTTATCTACACCTAACCACTCATACGACCTACTACTCTACTCGATATTGCCTTCGTCGTGGAACTCGACGTAGTAGTCGATGCCTTCGTCCTCCTTTGTCGTCGCTTGCTCTTCGGGAACTTCTTCGTCGACCTCGATGTAGATCACCTCCTCCTCCGTCGTCGACTCACAGTCTACTCAAAGGAATTAGATAGAGGGATGAGTACAGAAGGTACTCAACAAGTCCAGGAATAGCAAAGAGGTATTTGATGCACTATCTACTGAGAACGGCAACGTTCTCCAAGAAGCAATGCAGTTTTGGAAGGTAAGAGAGTCAATTTTTAATTTAAGAGACTACGATCTCATGTCTTACAAGCTGCTAGGATTCCCGATGAATCCCTTTCTTGCCGGGTTCGCAGTTCCAACCAGGAACACGGAGTGACAATGCCACAATTCTATACACTCTGCAGAGATGTGCAACTGTACCCACAAACGACTACAGTCATGTATCTGAGGTGGCCAAACCTCATCTACACTCCCGAGGTCACAGAGCCGTTTCGCCGCCCGCTCGGTCATACTCCGCGTCGCAGTCCTGCACAATCAGGCCAAGGACTACCAGCCTCAAATGGATACTCTATTCGTACCATAATGGATACTCCGTTCGTACCATTATGGATACTCTATTCGTACCATCATGGATACTCTATTCGTACCATCATCTCAGTAGAAGATACTCCCTTCGTACAACTACTGAGGCCTTCCTTTCCCGGGGGAGTATGGACCTAGGGTAAAGGGTACTTTAGCTCAGCCCCGCCCATACAGGGTATGTGGTAAGCGCGATCGCTACGGCCCTTAAGCACATTCGATCGTTGGTTCCGTTAACCTTATATGAAACAAACCCGTGTGATGAAATCCACCTTCCCAATGTGCCATCCGGCACCCATACCAGGATTTCATCACCCACCATGCCATCGCCCAAGAACCAGCGATCCAAAAACAAAACAATAGTTGATTCATCTTTTAGAAAATAGATTTTGTGCAGGTTGTAGACAAGAGGGAAATTTGGTAAACATTTTCAACGGACATGAACAAGAAACTGGACTTGCCTGGTATCAGAGTGGAAATGGAGTTTGAAGGGTTTACTTGTGGAACTCCGGCTTCTGGCAAGAAAAGCAATAAAGTCCGATAAGGACTTATTCAAAAGATACAAAATATGAATGCAAATGACATGTCATTATGTATGTATGCGAGAATGGTGCACATATTAAAGATATTCTTATGGAAACCTAGATTTAATCCTTTTTAACCTTATTCCAAAAATTTTGAATTATATAAGAGAATAACTAAATCTTAACCAATTTAACACTTGATTTACATTACTTGAAGTTTGACATTTCCACCCAATCTTTCTTCTCAAGAGATTTGGTAAGGGTCTTAAGAACTAATTTAGGCCTCAACTTCTTTAAGGAAGAATAGTACCTATTACTCTAATTTTGAGATTAACTTAAAATTGTAGATAAGTTTAGATTCTTTTACAAGAAATTCCTCTTAACTCAGCAATTTCTTCAAAATTTTAAAATTTTGTACATATATAAATTTTAAACTCAGCAATTTAACTCTCCTTCCAAAAGATGTAAATATATATATTTTTCCTTTTCTTCTTCTACTCTTTTTCTTTCTCCCTTTTTTTTTCTTTTCTTTCTTTCCTTTCCTCACCGGCCACTCACTCCGCTCCCCGCTCGGTTCCTCTCCCTCTCAGCTCTCCCCTCAAACGCCGCCACCACTTGTGCCGCCTCCATCTCAGATCCCGGTGGCCTCTCCTCTCTCCTTCGGTTTTCCCCCGCCTCCTGATACATGCTGCCGCCTAGAGCGGGTGCCCCGTCGCCTCCTCTAGCTCGGTCTCACCGCCACCGGCTTCCCATGGCTCCGGGGCGCCGCTGCCGGCTGTCCCTTTGCACCGCCGCCTCGGCCTCTTGGTTGCCGCCCCAGCTGCGAGTCCAGGCTCGGGTGCTCCACCCGGCCGCTCCACTCGGCCGTCCCACTCGGCCGCTCCACTCGGTGTTGCTTTACTCGGTACCTCCGCGGATGCGCCCTCATATCCGGCCGCCACTGCTGGACGGCGGTGGGTTGGTCGCACCGCAACCGTGGTGGCGCGCCTACTCCACGTAAGCCTCCGGTCCCCTTCTTTTCTTGCCTACTTCCCAATTGATTTAGGGTTCATACCAAAATCCCTCCCCAATTCCAGGGTTCTAGTCAAGGTGATCCGATTTGAGATTAACACTGGTTCTATGGTTGCTTTTGGCTAATTAGTGGTGGGGTGAAGATCATAATTTATCAATTTGTGGTATCTGTTATTCTGTTGCTTAATCAATTACATATACTTTAATGTCGAATTTGATCAATTTTTCTCCCTGGGTTCAACCTTTTCTTTTTAACCCCATAAATTTTGCGTACCACTGACTGTAAGTTCGGGGGTGGTCTCCTGCTAAGCTCACTATGACTGTTACTTCTTGATTTAGAAATGTTTTATTAATGTTATGATTGTCCTTCGGTTTGAATGAATCATGTGCAGTAAATAATCCTTAGCTTTAATGCCATAAGTAATATAACTGATCAACATGCAAAAATTTCTCCTGCCTACATACCGATGTATTCTGCTAAAGGGAATAGACTTTACCTTAGTTATCTGTCTCAGTTATGTATTCCAATTTATTTGTTGATGAGACTTACTATCAGTCTTGCTTTTGGTTAAGTTTATTATAATGTTTTCCTTAGAACTGGTACAACAGATGCTACACTTGGTCTTAATCGTTTTCTGCCTCCTACATGAAGGCATTATCAGTTGTTTAACTGAAAGAACAGATGTCCCAGTTGATTTTAGCTTAATCAGAGATAGAACAATGGTTGCATTTGGGTTCATGCATATATATATGTCAATTATCAAATTGAAAGAGCACATATTGCTTGATATGATTATCCTTCTTTTGGTGATGATTAAATTAGAGGAAGAAATCTTATAGGAGCATGTTTCTACCTTAGACCTTAGCTCATGGAGGTTGACATACATATGTGTATGTTCAAAACTCCTAAGGTCAGATGCTACAATTGTTCTTTAGCTGACTTTTATGCATGCATAGTTAAGTTCTCTAGCTTCCCCTATAACATTAACTAGTGATCTGGTTGTGGGAATGAATCTCTTACTACATGTGCATATTTGCATCAGTTCCTTAACCGAAAGGACAAGATTCTTCTCTTGACCTTATTGGTTCTCTGTTGCCTCTATTATACCCATGCCTAAGCTCAATTTAGCTAAGTTAAGGACAGATACTTACTTGGCCATTAGCTCAGTTTGTATTGATTCGGTGTTTGAATACTAGATAATTGAACTGATAAGAACAGATGATCAAGTGATCTTAGTTATCTTTTGTTTCTCCCATAAATGTATATATGTGTGATCCCTTAATAATTGGTAAGAGCAGATGCTACTACTTGGTTCTACTTCTCTGTTGACTCCATTATGCACATATCTAAGTTTGTTATTAACGGAAGGAACAGATGTGTTGCTTGATGTCAGCCTTAATGTTATGATGAGTTGTTTAGTCAATATTGGTATTCCTTTTCTATATGCCAATTCGTTTAAATCAAAGGAACAGATGCTCTACACTTGATCCTAGTCCCTCTCTATTTCCCTCCTATATATGCATGTCAGTTTTCTTAAACTGAAAGAACAGAGTTCTACTTGATCTGATTTATTGGTTATGATATTTTAATTGAGAAGGACTCTGAGGATGGGTATACGAAAACTGATAAGAACAGATACTGTGTTTGATTCTTAGTTTTAAATCTGAGATGCTCTTTTCCTGGGGTTAATTTGAGATAAGATATACTTGATGAGAATAGATTACTACACATGCTGCCTAGTTGTTGCCTTACCTAATAATGATGATGCTCTCTGAAAGAGCCTGAGAAATGGTTATCAGCTAAGATAAGAATAGATTCTAGCCATTGTTGCCTAACTAAAAACCCTGTGATGATTCTAGCTTGGAAAAGGTACAATTTGATAAGAACAGATGCTATAGATGCCTCACTAGAAATCTGAGGGTCCCATTATCTATTTCATCTAGCTGGTATTCGTGCATAAATATATATGCAGCTACGATGATTTGGATGGGGTTCTTACCTTATCTCAGTGTTAGATAGTGACAACTTTGGCTCCTAGGCTTTGCTGGTCCTCCTTATGGCTGTGGCTCTCTTCTACTCCTCGCTGATCCTGGTCTTCCTTCCCTCCCTGGTGGCCTCGGCCTCCTGGAGCTTGACTCCTAAACACCCGAGTACTCTTTCTTCTCCCTTTGCTCCTGCTAGCTCCCTTCTATGAGCTTCTCTTTTTCTTCTTCCCCTAAAGCTTGGCTACGGTTCCTGGGCTTATTTTTCTGAGACTGGTTCTTGCTCTTCTAGGCAATAGCCGCATCTCTCTCTCTCTCTCAGCTTGGCTCTTGCTGAAAGAAAAAACGATTCACTAGGGCTTGCTGCTCTGGTGGTATTGCTCTGTTGTGTATGGTTTAGAGGTGATGGTTCATTCTATCTTACTGCCTTATGTTATTCTACTGAGCTCCTGAACTCTCTGTGATGATTACACCCGGCCACCTCATGCTTGCTCCTCTTGGTTACGTGTACTGCTTCACTCTGATATTCAGTTGCCTTATTCGGTAAAAAATCTGAGCTCAGTCCTTTTTCCTTGGCCAATATTTTGCTGCTGGGTAAGCTGTTCAGTTGGATTGATGCCTATCCATTCTAGATATTTATTTGGTAAATATCTATGGCTACTGGATGAGCTTTTCGATGGAAATTGCTGGTCAAAAACTTGTGGGCTAAAGATATTGAGTGGCTGCCTTGTCTCTTTGATTGGTTTATAACACCATTTCCTTTTTCAAAAGTAAAAACTCATGGAGGCAATTTAGTTGTAGGAAAAATAAAATATAGTTTAATATTCTCACCTCTTTTCTCCATATATAGCATACTAGATTGAATTGTCCGATGAGGGTCCTAGCCACGTGGCCCTTGGACGTTTTTGAAAACAAAATTGTTTTACAAATCTATTTTCAAAACTAAAACTTATCTAGGTCATCGGCACGATTTTGCCCCCGCGGCTAACCCCGTGGATGTCGGCGGAATTGTGCCGGTAAGACCAACCTTATTTAAAAATATGTTTTCAAACCTCCGATTTCAAAAACTCTTGCCTCCTACAGCAATGGCGTGACTCCAACGTTCTCGAGTGCCCATACTCGATGACCTCGGATGATCGCCAACATTTCCGAAGGGTTTCCCCTTCGGTTCCCGATGCTTCGCTACAGCTCAAGACCTAAAGATTTGAGGACTTGAAGACTCAAAGAATTCGAAGACCCAAGAATTAGGATAGACTTTGTATAGGTAGAAATATTGAAATATGTAGTTTTCTTTTCTTCTTTATTTATTCTTTTGTAACCATATTATGTTATGACATTGTAATATTCAATAATCAATAAGGTGTCAATTTCAATTTCATGAACATGTGTGTAACGATGTATTCGAGATGAGTGCCATGAATACAGGTATGCCATGAATGCACAACCAACTCCTCCCCCTCTTTCTCTAACTCTCGACGTAACTTTCACCGTTCCTCGGTAGATTTGGGTCAACTCAGCAACGCGAGTTGACCTAGCTTCCACCTCACGACACTTAACTCTAACCTAAAAACTAGGGTTCTCACAATCATGTAGTTGTATATAGAGATATATATATAATTAGACTTAATATTGTTGACAATCTACATGTTGGAATAATAATCCCTTACTGAATTATTATTATTTAATCATATCGTCTGTTAGTTGATGGTCATATAATATGTAGGTACTAGAATGCATAGATCGATTATAATATATGCATATATGTTGCCAATAATCTTTCTTTACTAAAATGTTGTTATTGTTATGTGTAGTACGTTTAGGTTGATTACTGCATTGTATACACACAATATCATGAGTAGAGTTAATGTTACGTCATAGATAGCATATATGTATGATGCATGTGATGTAGATGCTAGTTGTTATTTGATCATATAGTTTAATCACCGTTTGCATTATTAATGATTGTTATTAGATTGTAACTGCACGATTATATGTTTGGTGCTATGCTATGCCTTGCCTAATCTCGATTTCATGTCTAGTCTGTCTAGCTTGTTACATGATGTCCAGTTGTATGTTGCATGGTAGTTCATATAGATTGTCATGTTGTCTATTATCATTTCTAACCGAGTAGCATGCCAGGACCTTGCTTGTGTACTAGTACGATATGTTATGCTTATTTTAGTAGTATGTCGGGTTTCCATGTTTAATCATATGGTTGTGCTATTATTGTCATCAACCATATCTTGTTCCCAGTTGCACATCTATCCCTATCCCGCATATGGATTAACTTGAGTCATTTGACATGCAAATTCTATCACATAAATCTATCCTTTTTCCAGAATGATCTGATCCGGAAGACCATCTTTTGAGTACATGTACTCTATCTAGTTGAGATATATAATCTCACACCTTCCTAGTTGTCTTTCGACAATCCTATCCCTTCGCCTTTGCCCTTTGACACCTATCCAACCTTGCTAGCCCTATTCTTCTAGTTTTTCCATTTGATATTTAATTTGGATTTATATTTTTTGCCTTGCACTTTATTGCTGTTGCGACGAATAGGAAGTAGCGAAGTTGGGTAAGGCCAAGTTCCTGCAGAAGAAGACCAACTCGTCAACGAAGGCATGCCACCTTTTCTTGATCATATTTGATCCTATATTTTTGAAGTCATTATATTTTGTTATTTATAAACATGCATGCCGTTTTTAATCCAGTAGTTAGCATGTCGATTGACACACCTTTACCCTGTCCGCTTGTCGCTATTTTTACTTGATACCCTGAGTAGATTAATAGGTCTTATTCTGAATAGAGTAGAGATATGCTTAGCCATGCTTAATTACATCTTTAGGTTGTTTTGACTTGCCTCTACGGAGGAATGAATACCGGATCAATGATCCTTGTTGAAACTTGTTGAGCTCGCTGAGCTAGGGCTGGATGCCCGATGATTTCCCTCTCTCTCTATTCCTTCTATTCTACTCTGGGTGAAACTTACCATCTAATATGGTGCGGGCGACAGCTGGATCATGTGATGAAGGAACATATGGTTGCCTACCCGCAGAAGGCCGGTTTAAAGGAACCATTGGTCGTCCGTACCGCATAAGGCCGAAGTCTTGGATTTGAGATTTGTGAAAACAGTACAACCACATGCTATATGGGCACTGGCTTGGTCAAGTAGGTTAGTTAGCCTTTCGTGCCGATGTTGCCGTACCGCAGAAGGGGTGGACGTAGCTACGAGGACCCTCGGCACAGATGGGGGGATCGGAGTGCGGGGATGTACTCTCGACTCCGAGCCAGACCTGGTGGGCATGTCACACCTTAGGGGGATCTAGCTAAAAGACCTCGTCACGGTCACCTTGCCGACACACCGATGGGCGTGTGTACAAGCCTGCGTAGCTTGGCATAAGGGAATGATCGTGTCATGTGGGTAAAGTGTACGAACTCTGCAGAGTTAAAACTAATCGATTAGCCGTATCCACAGTCATGGATGGCACAATGATCTTTCTTGATGAAAAGGACCTGTCTTTCTCCCCCTTGCTAATTTCCTCTACCCCAGTTCTGGTAATGTGAAAAGGTGATTGGAACCTATGATGAGCTAAGGCAGAAGTTCCTTGCTCGAATATGTTAGTCGTGGACCACACCTGTCGAAAAACACCCCTGATAATAAAAATTGGTTTTCATCAAAATGATGCCTTTGAATCTACCGTAATATTTCAACTAAAACTGCTTTTTTGCAAATGAACCATAAAACCTTCCTTTGGAGCCTTGCATGTAGTATGATAGGACCATCTGCCGCCAGGTGGCTTGCTGAGTACGTGAAGTACTCATCGAGCATGTTGTTTGTTGGACGTGTTCAGATATCTATGAGGACGATGAAGACTATGAGGTATCTTCTACGTCAATGCTGAGGTTTAGGTCACGTGGCCTCCATCGACAGCCTGTGGTTGAGATGGAGATATCTACGCTTTATTTTTCGCTGTGTTTCTAAATGGTAAGGGACATAAATCCTAGTTACTTTATTTAGTCATATCGCTGCTATAACTCAATTGTTTATGTTTCTAAAATGTTTCGTGATGTGTGCAGTGATATCAATTTGCCTGTGTTCATCAGTTTGATCCTGGACTGATGAGGAGATACACAGGGAGGGTCTGGAAGTTAAGTCCGAATCCTCACAGTTTTTCTACCGCTAGCACTCTGAGCCAGTTTCACACTTGTGCAAAACTATTGACACAGGGCCGCTGACCTCAAAGCATCAGTGCCACTGTCCAACACTCCGAGCATTGAGCAAAAGAATTTCTAAAGATCATTACTGCTTCATCCCTCTTGATAGTACGGGTGTTTCCTATGGACTCAAAGAAACTAGCAAATCTAGGCTTTACCTGTCACCAACTGAAATCACGGCCCTTAACGCATCAAGCCATCATCACCTTGCTTGTAACTCCTTGCACAGCATCGGCTTCCTCACAGCTGTGACACAGCTGCCTAGCACAGCCATTCCCTTGTCCTGGAAACCACCTTTGTACTTTTTGGGTGGTCATCTTTTCCTTGATGACCCTTCTTCCTGGAACCTCTTAAACTTGCTTACACTCATTGTAAACATTAGATTCCAGTTTGAGTTGCCACTAACCATCAAAACTAATTAGGAGCCTAGATGATCTTTCACAACATGCTCGAGGCCTATTTGCCCGTCCCCAGCACAACCTCCCTGGCGTGTTGCCGCCCGCCGCCGGTGAGGCACCCGAGCACTAATGCTCCCCTCTGGTCTAATCCTTCCATTAGTCCTAATGGGCTTGCTTAGCCCCTAAGTAACCAGGTGGGACCATTAGTAGCCTAGCCCATCAGCCCGTAGTGAATGCGCAATCTTGCTGATGCGTTTCCTTCTCTAAGAAAGCATACTTTTCTCTTCTCCTGACCGGAATATGCTGTACTTCCCACTGAACCCTCTCCATTTCCACATTCCCACGCTAGAAGCGTAACCTCAGAATACGCCTCCGACGTCATCAGGCTACCCAACGGCAGCTCTTTCTCCCCCTTTATTTTTCTCTCCCGATAGATACTTCGATGGTTCAAAATTCAAAACCTATCTATCCATGTAACTTTCATAATTTCTAAAATTATTTGGAACATAAATTTGAATATATCCACAAATAAGTAGATTATGCATATCGCCATTAGTATAACTCCAAATAAAATGATTCTTTCTCCTATTATCATCTAAAATCATATGTCACCTTCTGGTTCTAGTATAACCTCATGTCCAAACAAATTAATGTGAAGCCCTATATTAATCCAGTACGTTTTAATAAATTCCTGTTATGATACACCTCCAAAACATTTTGCATGATCCTTTCTAAGAACATTGTAAAAAAGATATATCTTCTGAACCCAACTAAACCATGAGAACCAAGAGCACTTCAGGGGCTAATGCACTAATAATCAAATAAGCTAGGGTTTCTAATTCTGGGAAGATCCTTATTTCATGTGACGGGAATTCTTTCCCTCTTACTCTAATAAACATCTAAATTTGAAGCACATGTTTTAAGGTCTCATGAATGTACGTTTGGTTCTTCCTCATGTCGTTCTTATTTGACGCTCTTCTGACGTGTAGATACCAACTTTGTGATACACCGTGCAGAGGATTCTGAACAATCATCGTATCAAGTTCAAGCTTGAGACCTGGCCGGTATTGCTAGGCAAGCATTCTCACCTTGATCGTGTTGAATCCCATATATGTTAAAACTTAAATACTTTGTTTGCAACCCTGCATGCTATGTGAATGTCAATGATAATTTATGTTAGACTCAGCTATATCCTATAATTGCATACGACATAGGTCCGACCAGTATATCATCGTAACCCTAGCATTATTTGCTGTTCATTGAACGTCCAACAAGATATTAAGGAATATAGGCGGTAGCCATGCTTAGACCTGCTATAGAGAAAAACCTAATTTTTGTCGGAATCAAGCGAAAACTGTTTTGGTTATGGGATAAAACTCTTTAGAAGGCATGTACCTTCCAAGGCAGATGTTTGCCAAAACCCCAAAATAAAATGGACGATGATTTTAATTCGGGTGAGAACAATAAGGGGAGGTCAGAGGAATGGTCGTAGCATGTAGGAACATGGCTATGGGGAATTATCTGCAATCTTGCTCGAATCAGTTAAGAACCGAGCCTAAGTGCCGCTCAACCAAGTTCACTTCGTACGTCCACATGTCCTTTGTGGGAAGGACTTGACTAAATATCATGTCAAGTGCTAGTGCCTGAACCCGTGGGCAGTAGGAAGATAAGTGCTAGGTGGATGCTTATCTAGAGAACATCCACGTTGCTACATAGGAAGTTGTTCAACACAAATATGAGTCCCCTTTCTGTCTATGTGTCAAGGACCATCGAACATAAAGTGAAACCAGGTAGTTCATCTAGCGGGTTCAGCTCTAGTATGCAAATGAGGAAAATGTCTCGTTGTAATAAGCCTACCAGCACACCTCGTAAAGCATGCTCATCGAGCTCTAGCAATAAGGGGGACTTGCATCTTGTGGGTAAAGCCGTACAACCTCTACAAAGTGTTAAAATCTATTTGAATAGCTGTGTCCTCGGTCATGGACATGACTTGGCTGAGCCACACACTGGTTAGACTAAGTTTTATTGCAAAACATGGGGTATGGGATTAAGGACGTGGGCATGATGTGTCCACAGTGTGCAGTTTGAGCTATGGGCGGGTAGTGAGGAACTGCAAAAGTGGAACCCAACCAGTGGTACGTGTTAGTAGCATGGGTGTGACTTAAGGATTGCCTGAGGCGATAGACGGTGCTATCGGCCTTTAGCTAACAATTGTCTAGCTGGAAACTTCCAGCACCGGATACTAGCTCATCAGTGACAAGCTTGATTTTGAAAATACTCTTGTCTATTATTATCATATTTCGAATGAGAAATTACTTTTCTGCTCAACATACAACATAGGTTAGAGCCCTTTCTTGAACAAGCCTTGCATGAGATACATCTGTTATACTTTCCCTGTCGGATGCTTGCGAGTACATTCAATGCACTCATCTGGCTTGTTGATTTGGCCAGATGAAGGAGACACCTACTCCGAGGACAATGATAGTATTTGTGAAAGCTATGGCGTAACCCCAGTCAGTTGCTTGTATGGTATAGCATACATATTGATGGGCCACATCACCGCTTGTTTCCCGTTGCAAGTTTTCTAGCCGTTGGGCTTCAGGTATAAGACTTCGACCTCGATGGTGTATTTACATACCCTATATGCATGTATGACGATGATATACAAGTTAACTTGTGTATACTTGCCACTGATCATGGGACCAGTACAGAAAAAACACAAGGAATTATCCGGCCTTAAAACCGGGTACGCCACAACAACACCAAGTCTAATTCCACTAGCATCACATTCAAGCTCAAAAGTCTTACCAAAATTAGGAAGTTGGAGAAGTGATGCATGTATGAGCTTATCTTTCATAGTATCAAAATCTTGCTGTTGTGAAGGACCTCAAATAAATGATACTTCTTTCTTTGTAAGCTCATTCATGAATGCGGCAATGGTATTGAAATCTTTGACAAAAGGATTGATAGAATCCACCAAGTTTGAGAAAACTCTGGACATGTGTGACCGTGTTAGGAGTCGGCCAACTCTGTATAGCTTCAATCATGGCTTGATCAACCAATTCCTTCTGGAGTTACAACATAGTCATGAAACGATATTCAACCAGTCAAAAAGTGAACTTTTCAAGTTTACCAAATAAGCGTGCATCACGTAAAGCATTAAAAACAACACACAAGTGATAAAGATGGTCCTTTAATGATTTGCTATAGATCAAAATGTTATCAAAATATACTACCACAAATCTATCAATGAAAGCAGGCAAAACCTTATTCATTAATTAATCTCATGAAATTAGTAGGTGCATTAGTTCAACCAAAAGGCATCACTAGCCACTCATATAGACCGAACTTAGTTTTGAAGGTTGGTTTCCATTCATCTCCTAATTTCATGCAAATTTGATGATAGCCATTACACTAGTCAACTTTAAGAAAATATTAGAGCAAATTATCAAGCATATCATCTAACCTAGGAACAAGGTGCTGATAACGAATGGTGATATTACTTATAGCTCTACATGTTGGAAATATGCCCTAGAGGCAATCATAGAGATGATTGCATTTCCTTATGTTCATGATTTTATCATTATGTTGTCCTTGAATATATCATTAATATGGATTAACAAGTAGATGACTTGTTCATGAAACTTCATATTTATCTAGGTGACTTGAAGATATAAGTATGATCGATGGATGATTATTCTAAAAGGATCCCTAGTCGATAAACATATGAGGACACATATGTCTAGACTAGCATATGATGGCAACGGGGGTTCCCGATCTTTCGATGAGATGGATAATTCCTGATACGGGATGGCCCGATCTTCTCGGCGAGGAACCGTGAATAGATAGTATGAATAGAGGATCTCGCTAGCTGAACACCCGCGCCAATGCACGAACCCTCAACTCTTCGGAAAATGCCCAAACACACCGATAGATGATCGTCGCGAGACCACGAGCAACGATCACCAAGTCCCCAATTCCCAACAGAATGATGGCTTGACCTTGAATTGCAGAATAAACACGATCGCCTAATCCTCTCTCAGCTATCCTCGCATGAACGCTGGAACGAAAGAACAAGCCACAACTATGTTTCAATTCTTATGCATAAAGTGGTCTGTGGCTAAAAGCCACAAAGTACATCAGTATATAAAGATTCTAGGATGTCCACCCTAGCGTTAGGGTCGAAATCCAACCTAACTCTAACTTTCCTAAGTTATAGGACTCTATTTGGAAAAAAACAGATACAACCTTCGACTTATTTTGATGATTGTAGACAGACCAAAAGGAATCTATAGATGGGCATATACCCGTTTGAAAGTACTCAGAGTTAGCTTTCCAGCAAGTACTTATTTGACTAATTTGGAGTTTGTATGAGGAAACCACGGCTATTTTAAATTCGGACCTCTTGGCTGTCGGAACCGAATCCAAACCGAGCCCAACCCTTTCCATCTTCTATTTCCTTCCCTTTTTCGCCCCAAATCCAAGTGGAGTCATCTAAGAAAGTTATTGGGAACCTTCGGATAATCACGTAGGAGTTGGATCCCACCAATACTTGACGCACAAGTCCCGGACTCTTCAAGTATAGCGTTTCACTTTCGTTGTCCAAACTAGTTTGTGCAGCCTTCACTTTGAAGGTCTTAACTTTCTCTAGAGAGCTCCAAATCATGCACCATTTGATTCGTTGGAAAGTAGATTCGATCTCCTGTTGTCCTTTCTCCTCAAGTGGCATATTTTCCTCCCTCACCTCCCACTGAAACTCCACATGTTCTTGAATCAGCAAACACTTGTGAACTGCATCAACGTCTCCTTCTAACTCTTGAGCTAAATACCTGAGTATCATTAAGCAATTGTATTTAGGTAGTATAAAGCTCTCATCAATAATATTAGAATGTGCATTAAGGAGTGAATTTACCTGTTCATTAAGTAGCTTTGCTTTAGCTAGCTCTAGTTATTGGACCTTGTGGCAGCTCTATGTGTATCTCCTTGTTGGCATGTTGATCAGCAGCTGGTGAAGATGATGGTGAGCTAGGGATGCCCTCATCAATTCTGATTTGGTGGAGATGACTCTCACAATTCAGCTACAACCATACGATGACCTTTGCAACTCATAGTCGCTCAACCAACTCCAGGACGTTAACGACCTTGCTAGAAGCACGATTGACCTGACCACGAAGGTCTTTTCCTGTGAGCAATCGAAGAACAAGCAAGAAAATAGTAGTAAGCAATCTAAATTGCGGATGAGGATTATAAGGACACAAAAAGATGTTTCTCTTATTATTGTGGGGTTCTAGAAGTGTTGAAGCTGCTGAACTCGTCGTACAAGAGCACAACAAAAGTTTTTAGAAGTGGAAATACCTATCAAACAAAACCTGAGCTCTAAAGGAAAGGCATGGAGGGTATTTAAGGAGGAGAAGGGGGTGGGATTTCAGCCACCCTAGGGTAGGAATCCAAATTCACCTCTAAAATCTATCCTTCCTTAAATAGGGACTCTGAAACTTGTCTATTTTGCCTAAATCCAAAATTACATGGGTTTGACCCAATTTTGAGGTGGTGTAGCACCATGTGCTATTTATGAATGAAAATACAAAGTGGAAACTTATATATTTCATCCAAGACTTCATACTTCATCATGGTGACCTCAAAGTCTTGTAATAGCTTGACAATAACTCTACAGCTCCCTTCTTGTCCATTGTAGTGCTAACATTCTTGTCCACACTTGAACCCATGTTCCTGAGTGGCATAATGCCATCTCCTTTAGGCAACATCATGGAGTTCATAAAAATTGATTGAGCTCCTATAAATGAATTTACCTGATAATTAAGTTGGCGTGCATGAGCTCTTGTCACTGAACCTTGTAAATCAACTTGAGGGGCTTGGTCAGTAGTTAATGGTGGAGGTATGGTTGTATCAATGGTAGAGATGTCCTCATCAGCGTATGTATTGGTTGATGACCATGTTTCGGAGGTCATACATATGGAGATTCAAACCAATAATATGGACACATGTTACAGAACATGGGGTTGGATTGACCCACCATGAGACACTGCAAGAACGTTGGTTTCTTCTTGTCATCAATTGGTCTCATATACAATATGTATACATATTCTTAGACTTGAAACCATTGTATGTTCTTGAGATGTGGGATGACTTACTTAGGGATTGCCAAATGCTATTCTGTAACTGAGTAGTTATAAAGGTGGATTTCTGGTTTGTCATGATGCTGGAAGGTATGATTGATCAAGATGAGATTTGCCCTCCACACAATGGGAGAGATATCTCTAGGCCTCTCGAGTGATTAGATCTGGAAATGCATGGCCATGCTATGGTTAAAGAGTTAATCATGTTCAGGGACTTCGAGTCACAGGATCGAAAAAGAGTGGTCAAACTATCCAAACAAGGATGACACTTACTCACCTTAGGTTTGACCGATACTGAAACGACCCCGCACACCACTGCATAGTGTAGTGTGCAAGTTTTTGATATGCTACAAATGAAACTCCATCTCATTAATACTATATCCATTAGAATAATACAACAGAAGCATTGATGGTCCAACAACTATATTATTACAAACCCAAAATATACAAGAGGTTCAACTGTCGGAAGTACCATACTAAAGTTCTGCTAAAACGGTAAAGACTAAGATTAAATAACAGAAAGAAAGAGATACTGTAGCTACATCATTTTGCTACTCGATACTACACTTCTATAGGTTGGATTCTATGTTGTCCTACTCTCCATAGTCGATGTAGTAATCGACTGCTTCAATCCCTCCTGACAAGTCGACTCTTCTTTTTCCTCTTGGGGTTTGGCGTCTTCGAACAGAATCTATGGACTCAGTGTGTGGCCAGGTATAAAGCTCTGAGTCATTTCTCCCTTCTCATGTGTCATATCTCCTCTTGTGTAATCAGTCTAGTACCAACTACCCACCTCATCATTATAGCGTACTCTTTTAAAGATTTGGGGACATAACTCTTTCCCAAACAAAAATTCAGGGTTTCGCTCCCCTAGGCGACGGACATATCACTTCACTAGGTGTTATGATACTTTCCTTAGAGATATTTCAGTAAGAAGGAGCTACTTGACTCGCTTGTCCCAGAATAGGTCTTGTGGTTAACTCTATCTATATGGCACGAGAATGCCAACTAGTGTTTATTATTAACCTTAATGTAATATCATATGTAGTGGAACCCTGACCACCCAAAAAATTCCATTTCCGGGGGTTCCACCACCCATCATATATGATTCCATGAATCACTGACATATTTCCAATTGTTCCAGAAATTATCCTTTATTTTTATGCAGGTGATAAGAGGGATATTATTTGCATATACTTTGATAAACTTATCAGAGGATATGGACAAGAAATGAACTTGTCTTGTGACAAACAAGTAGTGAAGTGTGAGATTTTTTCGGGAGAAATTAGCAGAACCTCGAGATCTGAAGATTGAATAATAGTCCGATAAGGATTAATCCCAAATAAACTGCAATTGCATATGGATGCATATGATGATGCTTTCGTGAAGACTGACCAAGAAAGGGTTACACATTCTTGGATGACGTGAACTACCATGTTGAGGACAACGTGATACATGATATGTATTTTTAATAAATACTATTTTAGGATGATGTGAACTATCTTGTT
The DNA here is from genome assembly GCA_019208055.1 of Stipa capillata. NCBI lineage: Eukaryota > Viridiplantae > Streptophyta > Magnoliopsida > Poales > Poaceae > Stipa > Stipa capillata. The sequence continues at coordinate 431,091 of JAGXJF010002718.1, read as the reverse complement.
GAAGACAACAGGATACATGATATATATTTTTATTAAATACAATTTTTGGATGATGTGAACTACCTTGTTGAAGACAACACGATCGATGATATATATTTTTACTAAATATTATTATTAAAAAAATATTTTTATGGATTCATGAATTTCCATGATTCTATATTTCATTCAAATATTACGTTATAATGAGTATTTTATTTAAAAGTTTAAGAAGGAATGTATTTATGAAGAATTTATATGGTTTAGAAAGAAATAAAGAAATCTTAAATTATTTAATTCGTTTTCAAATTTTTATTTTTGAATTCTGAATTTGTACGAAATTTATTAGGCTTGCAAAAAGGTATATTTTGGCCTTTGGCCGATTTTTAGCCCGAAGGCATTTCTGGCCTAAAGGCCCAATTCGATCCTCCTCTGGCCCAAATCGGCCTGCTTGGTCACCCGGTTAGGGTTAGGATAACCGGTGCTACTCCTCCCCATTCTCCTCACATGCCGCCACCTCCCTCATCCTTATCTCTCTCCCCTTTTGTGATTCTTCTGCCACCATGGATGATAAGAGTATGAATGTCCTAATTTTCGAAGAAACACGAGATCAATTTGGGTAGAGGCAACCTTGACGATCTGACTACATCCGTGTGATGATGGTGCGCCTTTAGCAATTGCTAAACCAACTCTGGAGTATTATTGACCTTGCTGAGAAGCACAATCAACCAATCCACGAAGGATGCATTTCTGCAAACAATCGAAGAACAAGTAAGAATAGGATAAAGGCAATCTGAAATTGCAAGTAGATATGAAGCATGAAGCACTCAATGATAAATGTGAGATTCTTGATAGTGATCTAGACAACTGGTCATTGGACACAATCGACAGACACAAAATACTAGCAATATGGCTAAACTATGTCTAAACAGAAACCCAACAAAAATAGAGGCCTTCAGGAGGTTTTTATAGATGGGAAATCACCCCTGGCCGAAACAAACTCAAACAACCTATGTCAGTTTGGCCGATCAGACCAGCTGTATGGCCGATTTAAACCAGTCAGTATAGTCTGGCAACTGGTCATCTCCCGAGGACCCAAAACTGATCTAGGACTTGGGCATTTGCATTCTCTTTGGCGAAACATCAATCATTAGGTCTTCAAAATAAGTATCTTCGGCCATCATCTTCATGTCCTTGGAGGATTCAATGTTCTGAAGCATTCATCACTTGACGCCCCTCCTCCTCCAAAGAGCTTGAACTTGAATCCTCTCTAGCTCTTAAAGATCTTCATGGATCTTCTCCTGTCCTTCATAGCTTGAGCTGGGTGTTGGGGAACGTGCTACGCAAAATAAAAATTTACCGCGCACAATCCACCCCAAGATCACTATCGAGGTGCAGGCAACGAGATCATACCTTCGGCGATCACGTCAATGCAGCGGAGAAGTTGACCGATGTCGATGAAGTCCGCAGACTCCCGCAGCTAGGTTATACCTCCCAGCCGCGAGAGCGATCTCCTCGCGAATAGTTCGCCCGATCGAACGCCGAAGTATACGACGTCTCCGAGGTATCCACGCGTACCGGATCAGCGACACCACGGTAATGTGTGGACCAGCACACAAGAACAGTGGGGATCTACGAGAAGGAGAAGCAGCAGCGCGCCGGCAACTGTACTAGATCCAATCTAGAAGAGAGAGAAAAAAAGGATGTGGCCAATCTAGAGATGGCCGGCCTAGGGTTTAGGGCTGCTTCTGGGGCTGCCTCTGGGGCTGCTCGGGATGCCCTTTGAGGTGCCCTGCCCCTCTATTTATAAGGGTTGGGGCAGCTCTCCCTAGGCAGGTGGAGTCCTACTCCAGCAGGGACACCCTGTTGGAGTTAGAGTCCAACTCCACCAGAACCTTCTAGAACTTCTGGAACCTTCTAGAACTTCTAGTACCTTCTAGAACCTTCTAGAACCTTCCAGAACCTTCTAGAACCTTCCGATACTTTCCGGAACACTTCCGGACATCACCGGAACCATCCGGGACCTCCCGGAACACTTTCGAGATCATTCAAAACACTTTCGGAACCCTTCTCTCTCGTTCTCCATAAATAGTAGCATTCCTAAATGTCGCTAAAACGTTAAGCGTGTGACTCTATAGGTTCAAATATATGTGGACATGTCCGGAACACCTTCCGGTCAATAATCGTCAGCGGGATCTGGACACCCATAGCGACTCCCACATATCATCGAAGATCTTTATCGAGCGAACCTCGTATTACCGCATATCATCCTTTTGCCTCATGATACGTTACACAACCCGAGGCGAGACTTTGACGGTATCCCTGTGATCAACTCCTTGATCACCATACCTAGTTATCCTCGTTACCGGTTTGTACTCTTTTCTCGTTTCCGTATTCCGGTATCCCCGTGACTAACCTTTTAGTCACAATACCTGGCCAGGCGATGCCGGACACCGTAATACCGAGTGGGCCCAGAGTGTATCGCTCCATCGCCGGATGGGCAAATCCCAGTCTTGAGATATCTAGAACCACGATATACTTTCTGGTGTATCTGAAAGTCACCTTTATAATTACCCAGTTATGGAGTAACGTTTGATGACCCCAAAGCAACCATCCGGTATCTGGGTCTACGATATTCTCATGGTCTAAGGACGCAAGTAAATGTTAACACATAATGAGAAGATACTGACAACATATTGACGAAGTGATCTCGCAGTATCTCATAAGGGGGTCTATCCAACACCATTGTTACCCTAACAATGTGTTCCCATTATTGCCGGCATCCTTGTTACATTAACAATGCCCATGATCAGGAAAACAAGACCATCAACAATACATGAGCTAGTCTAGAGGCCTGACTAGGGATCTGAATGGTGTTTATTATTCCACACATGCAATTAGGTTTTCCTCTGAATCTCATATTCAAGAACCAATGCAATTCTAGCATAGAACATAAACTTAATCATGAACATGAAAATAGAATAATAACAACTTTATTATTGCCTCTAGGGCATATGTCCAACACTGGGGACGCAATGGAAGTAGGAGTATCTGCGGGTGTATGCATGGGGGTCATATCCTTATCATTCTCCCCTCGTTGAAAAGAAATCTATCATCAGCTTTGCATAACCTGAAACCCATCATGTAACAAGCTATTTGGTATAAATTCAACACAAATATTGGAGGTCATATCAAAAAAATAAAGCATTGGCATCAAATTATCTTTTCTCAAAACAGAAAGTTGATCATATGGAATGCAAATACTATGCACCAAAAGTTCATTACCTATATTATAAATTGCTACAGCATGTAACATAATCCTTTGAATCAAATACAGACACTGCAAAGGTGATGAGATGAATAATTGCAAGTGGTCATTTCCTGAACAAGGAAACAACCGGTTTCATACAAGTGATGCAAATCATATGCACACAAATTACATCGTCTACAATAGTATCTCCAATTAAATTAATTCTATAAGCAGGAGTGTAGGAGGGATTCCAAGATGGTAAACTCACAAATTCAAAAACCTTTTCTAGAGCATGTGTTAAAGTCATAGGGTTAACAAGTTGGATAGCACATACAACATCATGAAGAACGGCATTATACATGTCATTATGTTCTATCAACTTATCATAGCTTATTTTAGAATCAGTGTCTACACATAGCTCAAAAATTGGCACTCTTAAATTAGTAAAAAAACTACTTCAGAACATGGAGCACTCAAATCAACTTCCATATCATATACATCACAATTTGGAAAATTCAAAACAGATTGCATATCCTTAATATCATAGCAAGGTACTTCCAAATCATGAGTTTCAAATTACAACATGGGTATCCTCACTTTGTGTATCCAAATCTCCGTAAATCAATGGTATCATATGGGGCACAAAAAACATCTAGCAATTCATGTGAGTCAGAACATTGGTTAAGTGATGTCATGGAAACAATATCATCATAACTAATCAATTCCACATAAGGGATATCAACAGTTTCAACATCTAGCTGTGGCATGGATACAAGTGAAAGTATTATCACATAATTTTTCTTTACAATGAGCATTAAGTAATTCTTTACAAACAAAAATCTCAACTTGTGGCAAAGGCAAAGTAACAATTGATTCCACTATATGTTGCTCTAGAATAGCATGCCTAGTGGATAAGTGTAGTTCATTCAACTGAACAGATGATACATTTAATTTATCAAAAAAATATCAATAGCATGTGGAGTGTGGGAATTGGTACATTTATTATTACAGGCTCCACTTATGTGTGGTAAGTTTCGGCGGTGGAGACGTGTCACACACTCGAAGCGGAGTCATGTTCATGACTTCAGTGGAAGTAGTTATAGTAGGTGCAGCACTGGAGGAAGTATCAGAGGCAACTCTTGTTGTGGAGAAATGTACCGTGCGCCAGCTTGTCTCATGAAGTCATCTCTTTATCTCCAGTTCAGCGTTATGAACAAGATGGAATAAACGATTGATAGAATAATATTCCTTATGCACATGTATATCCTGAATTTTAGAGTTCAAGCCTCTAACAGATCTATTCATGGTAGTTTCCTCACTTTCATATACATCACAATGAAACAAATAAGATTGCAAATCTAAATAGTATTCCTCTACGGTGTTACTACCTTATTCTAAATGTTGCAATTCATTCAACCACCTACGAGTAATGTATGAAGACACAAATTTAGCTCACATAATTTTCTTCATGTTAGACAATTTATACTCATAATCCTACCAAAGTGATGCCCAACGAGTGAGCACACGAATGACAACCTCTACTTGCACATGCTCGAGAATATAGTAATAAAAAATTTGATCTACCTCTATCTCCCAGTTGATTTAAGCATCAAGATCACTAGTTCTAGCAAAAGGTGGAAGAGAAAACATATTTGTACCATATGTGTCTTGTTGTTGTACCTTTCGGGGTGCTTGTCGTACTTGCTGTGACGGTGATGAAGAAATGCCACTACTACAAAAAGGGTCATCGCACAAGGTTAAAAAAGTTCAGCATACGGTTCTAATGACCGTCACAACCGGCCGGTCACCGATGTGAGGTGCACATCGCACACGGGTCCAGACACGTATGCAATGACAGCCACATCGCATACGGCTGAGCTATCAGGGCCGTGTGCAATGTGCGCCACATCGCACACGGTCCAATTATACAACCTTGTGCGATGAGCTTCCACATCGCATACGGTCCAATTGTACAACCATGTGCGATGAGCTTCTACATCGCACACGGACACGAAAAAATGAACGTGCGATGAGCACGCACATCGCACATGGTCACGAAAACAGCAGCGTGTGCGATGAGTAGCCACATTGCACACGCTCGTTACCTCCGCACCGTGTGCAATGACTAGCCACATCACACATGGTCATTACCACCAGTCCGTGTGCAATGACTATCCTCATCGCACTCGGTCAGGCTTGGGAATGTGTGTGTTGGTGAGCACTTCACACATGGGTCTTCCGCCCGAACCGTGTGCGGACAACAACAGGAATTTATCAGGCAACAATATCATTTTACAGAATTCATCAGCCACATTCACAGAAATATTCATCAGCCATACATAGGTTTCATCCATGAACACAAAGAAAAGAAAGACCTTACAATCAAGGCGATATAAATTGTCCCTTTTCCACTATGACTTGGCAGACGAAGAAGTGGGCAAATTGCCCTCTAACTTCGGCAATCTCGGCATGGCTCAATGCTCTTTTGTCCATCAAATTCAAAATCTGTAAGAAGTAATTACATTCAGATTTGGGTGCATATAGGTAAAAAGTCAATCTTGAGAGTAGTACTAACTGTAGGGAGGCCAGCAGTGTCTTTTGTCTGTGAACTTGGAACGACCCTCATCATTTGCTTACAAATGTAGAAAGCACAAAGGTATGTTCCAGGTGGCCGTTGATTGCACTGAAAAGTTGTTGAGGAATTACGGCATCAATTTAGGCATCAATTAGCATTACTTAGCATTTAGGAGGAATATTGTACCAATTGTTACCTCAACGATGTCGGTCGTATGTTGCAAGACCGACAGTTTTCCCTTTGGTGAGCACCTCCCACCACGCTTGACGTACTCAACGAAAGCACTGTTCAAGAAATTGCAAATTCCCAAGTAGTCACATGCTCGTGACCGAAGGAGGGAATTAAGGTGGATGGCTTTGCTCCATTTAGATATGATGATAATTAAGATCCAATGTTGTCTGCAAATAAAGAAATCACAACCTATGTGGAATGATGACAATGGAGTTACAGCTAATATATAAAAACACACTTACTCCTGATTGTATGGAAGTAGAATGAAAGATTTGTCCTATTGAGCGATCAATGTCTCGATAACATAATTGAAGACCCTTTCCTTATTCCCCTTGATTTGTTGATGCGAGACCAACTGTGGGTCCAAGAAACCCACCGGTTCTTTCCGGGTTTTGCATTCGGTCATCATGTGCCTAAGCATAGCAAAGAAAAGAGTTATCATTTAAGAAACAAAAGAGATTTTCTTGAATGTGGAATTTGTTTGTAAAATACTTACAATGTGAAGCACCTCATGAGAGAGGCATCGATCATACCCAGGTTAAAGAGGAGGAACAAGTCCTCGAAGTCCACCGTGCAACAATTATCTAAATCATGAAGGAAATGCTCCTTCTTGAAGAACACGGGAATGCTCGACTCATCTGCTCTACATAGATTCATATAGTGCTCACGGAGCTTTTGGCAAAACAAACCTACCGCCGCCAGGTCTCAGGGGAGTAGAAATGGCTCTCCTTTCTTGTACTTGCGTGCTTGCTCCGCTAGGGGGAACATTCGGTCGAATTCTTCGTCGCTTAACCCCATCTCCCACCCCTTGCCCTTGGCCTTGCCCTTGCCCTTGCCATTGCCTTTTGGTGGCCCTCTCATACTCTTATTCTTAATAGGGGAGGGCGGTGGCGGTAAGTCAAGAATTGGTGGTGTCGAAAGCACCAACGCTGTCTTGGGTGAGTCTTGCGCTGGTGGGTTCAAAAGCGGCTCAGACCGCGTGCTCAAGAGGACCTGTGGTGAGAAGAGCGGCTCAGATGCTAGTCCCAATAGTGGCAAAGCAGTAGGTGGTGGCGATGTGAACTGCAGAAGCTGTATGTCCTTCTTCGGCCACTGGACGAATGACAACTCCGCCTGTCCCAAGGACTGGTGTTCCGCCTCCTCACTTATGTGAAAGAGCAGGAGGCTCTGGAAGCCAAGCTCTACTTTGTCAATGGTGCACCTAACAAACCCTGGCTGTATTGGTACACCATGGATCGTAGCTCCCTTAGTCGGCGAATGAACCATCCTGTGCGCTCCCACCATGGGAAAAGCCATGTGCGTTGTTGGCACTTGTAGCTTGCACTTCGTCGGCCTTGTGATGTCATTGATACACCTGGCTGTCTCAAGAAGGCCTTCTCCCCCATCGGGAGCTTACACACAGCTACTCCTGCACGCACCAGAGCTTGGTTGTGCAGGAGGTTCCAGTGCTTGTGCTATATACTTCTCCTCCCACACAGCCCTTTCTTTTGCCAGCCTTTTCTCCATCATGCCGGCAAACTGGGCGAGTAGCTCTTGTTTGATCTACTCCTTTTTCTGCTCCGCTCTCACCCTTTTCCTTGCACACATCTGCTCGGGGTCCTGTGGGAAGGCCTTCCTAGAGCTGACATTGTTCCCTATCACCCTAGAATGACTCGAGGGCTCCTTGGATCCCACGGCTGTGAGAATGTCATTAGACCCTTGGGGCTGGAATGAGCCCCGCGAAGCTGGACACTCAGCTCTTTCTACAAATAAAAACCTATAATTAGTACGTAAGTCATGCGATATGGTAACTATAGACTGAGTACTAAATGAGGTAGTTGTTCTTACCATGGATCGGTACACTTCCTGGTCTACTGGGTTGGGCAACATAACCTGACTCAACGAATCAGTTGTAGACCTCGCTCTCAGGAAGCCTCTTGCCTGATCTTTCGCAACATCAGGAAAAGGCACTTTGACCCCCCAAAGGCGTGCATTTTCATCCTTCTTCTCCCAAATCTTCCGCTTCCTGTAGTATCCTTTGACCCCCATTCTATGGGGGTGCTTGTTCTTTGCGATTAGAGCCTTGCTTGCCTCACTCCTAGCTAGAAAATCCGATGTTCGTCGAATCTCCAAAATCTGGCCCACTGCTCAGGCTTAATGTGTGGATATTTGGCAAGGGATCCTTATTCTCCTTCATGAACATGTACCTAAAATTGCAAAAAGCATATGTCGACGAAACGAGTCTCGGACAATAAACTTGGGCACCCCGGGTCGAAAGTCCGAGGTGCTAAGAGGACGACTTAGGGGAACGACGCCTTGCGACCACTCAAACTCCCACAGTACCCCGCCGAGGATTGGTGTACGGGAATCAGGATGGACAAGAGAACCGGAATCTAGTGAACTGAACCTGTTTGTATGGGGTAGCGATTCGCCCTTATATAGGCAAAACCGGCCCATTAGTGAATATACATTTGTGCCCTGGGGTAGGTTACAACCTTGTGTCACCGTACATCGGGCGAATTGGTACTCTCATCCTCGCCGCTACCTACTATATGCGTCGGCATATCCTCGATCTGCCTCGCCGGTACGGATCGCCGTCGCGCCTGCCTTCTCCCCGACGCGTTTGGCGGAGGGTGACTCCGGGTTTTGACCACCGGGCGAGGTGCTGCTCTTTACCTCGGCCCAGGTGCGGGTCACCTCAGCCTCGTCCTGGAGTCGGGCCAGCCTCGGCCTCGCCCAGGAGCTGGTGATGCGCCTCCTCTTGGCCAAGGTACTTCGGCCCGACCTCCCCGGAGTGCCTTGGCCTTGCCGTCGAGCCTCGCTGGGCACAGCCTCGTCCTCGCCTAGGGGTTCCTGGGGACCTGCGAGGAAGTTTTGAAAAGGATATGTGTGAAGACGGAAAGATAGAAACAAGGGGTACCTCGTCCTGGGCGACCGGGTCGGACTCCCCCAACAGCATCCTTCGCCTTGGAGAGGGCACATTCTTCCACATGCCTTTTCCATTGCACTGGCACCGTGAAGTGTGACAGTATCTCGAACACTATGGCTTCGCGCTCCTCCTTACTAACCCTCTTCCAATCCTCCAAGTCAATGGGGACTCTTTCCCTTACCACTGCACCACACATGGTTTGGAACTTCTTCTCCGTTCTTTCTGGTTCGGTAGGAGCCCCGGTTTTTTTGTCGATCACCTCCACTTGCCATACACCTTTTGGCTTCTTGCTTGGTTTCCTATTTCCTCTTCCCTTTTTTACAAGTGCTTGAGTTTCTGTTGCAGTGATCCCTTCTGGCTGTGATGATGCGTTCTCATCGAACTCTCTCGCCAATCCGTCGATTCATTGCCAGAAGTCATAGCTTCACAAAAAGAGAATAAATAAATAGCACACAATTAACATATTGGCTAATGGAGGAGTGTGGATGTCGAGGAAGGGGAGCTCGTGGACGTCAAGGTGGTTGGGGATGTTGAGGCGGCGGCGGCGCTCCGGGAGTGGGTCGTGGAGGCACTCAGTGAGGTGGTTTTAGAGGCGCTCGGGGACGGGGAGGCGGTGCTTGGGGATGGGGAGGCAGTGCTCGTGGACGAGAAGGCGGTGCTCGTGGACGGGGAGGCGGCGCTCGGGAGGCGAAGGCGGAGGCAGTGGAAACTGGGGTGAGGCGGTGCGAAGATGAAACGTTTGAGGAGAAATTTCGGATCAACTCCTGGGGTGCTCTTATGAACAAACACCATCTGACATGGTCTTCTGGTCACGCCCATGTGCGATGTGTCTCACAACACACACGGTTCTCATCGTTCAACTGTGTGCGATGTTCCTCTGCTCACAACACACGTCTCTCTATCATTTCACCGTGTGCGATGTGCCTCACAACGCACACGGTTCTCATCGTTTGACCGTGTGCGATGTGCCTATGCTCACAATTACCACGTGTCTCTCGTTTCACTGTGTGTGACGTGGTCTTGTCTTTTACATGAGTTGGCTTTGAGTTTGGTACTATGCCATTATATAATAACAAGTTAATCGATCATGCATAGTTCAAAGGATTACATATTCAAAATGATCTATCAAATTCAAAAATGTTCAACACTCCACTACTTACTTGATTTCCTTTGTATACTAGCCCATCAGAATGATCTTCTCGTACATAGCAAGTTTCTTCATGGTCTTGCTCATCGACTCTTATGCGTTCTCCAATTGGTGGCAAGCCATCAAACTGATTGTATTCATCCCCGGTAAAAGGCCTTGGTTTCGCACCTCTTTCTGTATTCCCGTCGAGCTGTTCCTTCATGTTATGGTAAGGGTGATTTCTTCTCAAGAACCTCTGAGGCGCATGTATACGGTTTTATGTGAGAACGGAAGCCAAACACTCGCGGTATCATCGATGCATGTCACACATGCTTTGCCTCCCTTTGTACTTTGCGCTAAGGCATTAGCCAGTGCTGGATAATCTAAATGGTAAGGAGTAACGATGCACGTAGGTTGAATGGCTCACTTTTGTACACATCTCATACGCGGACCCCTTCCTCTTTCCACAATGTTTGTAGTTCTTCTACTAGTAGCTTGAAGTAAACGTCGATATCATTTCCAAGTTGCTTTGGCCCTTGGATGAGCATGGACATCATTATGTACTTCTTCTTCATGCACAATCGAGGAAGGTTATACAAACATAGAAGCATGGGCCAAGTGTTGTGTCTAGTGCTTATGCTGCCAAATGGATTCATTTCATCCGTACTCATTGCAAATCTTACATTCCTTGGCTCATCGCCGAAGCTTGGGTACTTTGCATCGATTCTTCTCCACTGGGTGGCATCAGCCGGGTGTCTCATCTTTCCATCAATCTTATGTCTCTCCGCATGCCAACGCATCAGCTTCGCTTCCTTTGGATTTGCAAACAGACGCTTCAACCGAGGAATTACAGGCAAGTACCACACAACCTTGTTAGGGACTCCCGTCCTGATCTCATCGTCGGCCTTGTCTTTGTCTTTTACTAACTTATGCTTTTATCGAGGAGCTTTTCATATCGGACATGAATGCAAATCTCTGTACTCATTACGGTAAAGCATACAGTCCTAACTACATGCGTGTATCTTATGTACTTCCAATCCCATGGGGCAAATCATCTTCTTGGCTTCGTAGATGCTTTTTGGCAACTTATTGTCATCTGGAAGCATTTCTACGAACAGACCCAACAACTTTGTGAAGCTCAAGTCCGACCAACCACTTTTCTGTCTTCAATATCAAGAGATCCAGTGTTGCTGAAAACTTGGAGTGCTTTGCCTTGTAGTTTGGATACAATGGTTTGTCAGCGTCTTCCATCAAGCCCATGAATTCCCTGTATTCTCCACCATCATGGTAGTTGTTGAAATCATTAATCGTCTAATGAAGATCTGGCATAGCGGTATTATCACCATCGTAATCACAATCATCACCATCTGGTTGGCGATCATAGGAGTTTGGCATATCATCAAGATCATTTTGTTCATTTATTGCCGGCTCTTCATCGTGTTTGGTCCAACATGTATAACCTATCTTGAAACCCCTCCAAAAAAAATGTTCTTCGATCACTCTTGGGTTCTCCTGCAGTGTAGAATTATCACAATCAATGCATGGACAAAAAATCAACAGTTCCCCCCTGTTCCTCAGGTTTACCTCGGTAACTTTAATGAAACCAACGACGCCACAGATATATGCTTGACTTGTACGACTCTCGGACGTCCAACCCCGATCCATCTACATACACTAAATATGAAGCATTCAATGAAACTAAATATGTATGAAGCATTAATTTAGACACAGAATGAAGCATTAATTGAAACTATAGAAATTAAATATGCCACCTCCACACGATCGCACGCGCCGCCACCGCCGGCAGCCCCCTCTCCGCAGCCCTCGCGTCGCCGCTGCCGCCGCGCCACACCCCTCGCCCCGCTTGAATTAGCCCGAGCCGCCGCGCTGCCCCTCCAGCAAGCCGCTGCCGCCTCCAACCACCCGCTCGATCGTACTGATAGATTCTGCTCCAGGTCGATCGAGCTACTTATAGTCATTTGATATCGTACACGGCTATAGAAAACGACCCTTCACCGATATTTACATCATCACACACGGTCAAACGACAAAAGCGTCACCTATACCACATCGCACACGAGCATAGGGAAAGAAGCGTGTGTGTTGGTGAGCACATCACACACGGGTCTTGTGTCATAGCTGCATGCATTGACTAGCCACATCGCACACGCTCCTAAGCTTCTGACCGTGTGCGTTGGTTAGCACATCACACACGTGTCTCCTGTCCGAACTGTGTGCGATGGTGGGCATATTGCACAAAGCAAAAGTTTGAATTTATCTTTTCACACAATTCATCAACCATATTCACAGAATTCATTTATCAGCCAAATACACGTTTCACACAATCATTTCACACAATTCATTCACAGAATAACATATATATATATATATGAGAAAATTCAACATATATAACTTCAAACACATACTTAAGATATATATAAATAATTTATAAAATGAAAATAGATAATTAAAAGTTTTCAAGCGGGTGATCTTCATCCACGGGTTCCGGCTCTAGAGGGGTGACCGTACGGATCATGAAGAAGCTCACCATCTCGGCACCCCACCGGATGTACTTCGCGTGGAGGTGGCGGATAATGGTGTGTCAAGTGGTGCGCTCCTACCCACTGGAAGCACAGTAGACAAGGAATCGCCCTGACTCGTGGTGTGCTTCCACGATGAACTTTGCCCGTGGGTACTTCTTGGCCAGCACACAGCGGACGACGAAGGCGCCGGAGTACCGTACACCTTCAATGTACGCACAGAGGTGGGTGCCCTTTGTGTCCCTATAGCCACACTCGATGTCTTGGAGAGGCGCTCTACCAAGTTGTCAGAGGCGCATGCGGGTTCGTGCTTGATCGGCGACGGAGGGGGCGATGGAGAAGGCGACACCCTCTTGCACTTCCTAGCTGTGTGGGAGGAACTACCGACATGCTCCATTTAGACGGGGAGGCGGTGATGTTTGGAGGCAGAAATCGAAGAGAGGACGAAGAGGCGGTGATGTGTGGGAGGCGCTTGCTTTTGACGACATAGAACACTAGAGAAAGACATTATATATACACACACTGGTGCGACTCCTCGTCTCCCCCACGCAAACCGTTGTCTCCTGCCAATTCCTCAACCAGTGTGACCCCTCGTCTCCCGCCGCCTCGTGTACCGGCCTCGCATACAATTTTGCAACTTGAACTTACGTCGACCCTCAGGACGGTCACATTGGTCACATCGCACACGGTCAATACCTACACGCCGTGTGCAATGCTTAGCCATATCGCACACGGTCATTGTGCACGAACCGTGTGCAATGACTAGCCAAATCGGACACGGTTAGGACCTTGGGAACGTGTGCGTTGGTGATTGGCCTTGCACTAGTACGGCGCTTCTCCTCCTCGCGGCCATGGTCGTGGTCACGGCCAATAACACAGATTAAATAGCCATTTCAAACACAGATTAAATAGACATTTCGAACATAGATTTAGAAGACATTTCGAACACAGATTAAGAACACATTTCCAAACATCACATAACAACAAAAGGCTAGTTTGTTACATACATTACATAACAAAAGGCTAATTCATACATATACACATAAGCTAGATCTCCTCCAGTGGGAGATTTGTCCATAGGTTCCAGGCTTAGAGGGGAGACAGTAGCAACTTTGAAGAAGCCCACATCTTGGCCCCCACCGAATGTACTTCCCGTGGAGTTGCAAGACGGGCTTTATGGTGGGATTGGTGAAGCGGACGAGGATATGCCCTGGCTTGTGGTGAGCTTCGATGAGATATTGGTGGTGATGCGGAAAATTCTTACGTAGGATACACCAGACGACATATGCACCGGAGTAGTGCACGAGGTCGGCGTTGAACGCACAAAGGAGACTGTCCTTGGTGTCACCATAGTGGCAGAACTCTAGTGCATCCATTGTGGCACGGGAGAGCTCCATGTTCATGCACGTGTGCTCCTCGCGGATGGGCGAAGGAGGCGACGCTTCGCGCTTGATCCACTTCACCGAAGAGCTCCTTGCAGCGGCCATTGCAAGAGATTGAGGAGGTGGCTAGAGGGCGCAGAAGGAGAAGGGGATCGAGGAGGTGGCTTGAGGTGGTGTTTGGAGGAATCAAGGCAGCGTGCGGTTTATAGGGGGGCCGGACTCTATGTGTTAAGTGATATAACATCGCACACGATTATCAAAAACAACCGTCACCGATTCTCACAACATCAAGCACATTGCAAACAGACATTTACGGCTTACCGTGTGCGAAGTGCCCCACGTCGCACATGGGCCATTTTGCCCAGGCACATTGCACATGGGCGTGATTTGGTGACCATGTGCGATGTTTGCATCGCTTACGGTTTGAGTGGAACCGTGTGCGATGGAGGGTCTTGAAAGATCTATTCTACAATAGTGTGCTCGCCTCAGGGTATGGCACATCGTCCACTATAGATCTAGCCCAAGAATTGATTACTCCAGAACCTGTCATTGTTAGTAGAAGACAAGGAAACAAATCACAAGTATATATCCCTATGAACTAATAGGATGTGGCTACAAGACGCTCAACACTCAAGCAAAATAAAGATTCTTATAAGTACTTACCATGCAGTAGGTGGTAATTGACAATCGGCGGTGTCAAAAACCTCTAAAGATTAGATAAAGTGATTGCCAGATGAACGTATTTCTGCACGGTGTAGAAAAGTGGAGCTAGGTAGGCTCAAGTATGGTAGCAAGAGTTAGCAAATTAACAAACTAGCAATGAAAGTTGAAAAATGCTCAAAAATGCTAGCCCTAAGTGCTTGACTTTGACTAGTATGAGCTAAATAACCCTAAGCCCAGATACTGAACCAATGGATGGATGGAGAAGAGAAATTCAGATCCTCCGGGTGGAGGTCCGGGAGTTTCATTACAGACCCAGAGGTTGATCTGGAGGTCAATCCGGACTATCCAGACTTCGGTTGATCAGACCGGAGTTTGAGGCGGTTAGACCGGCGGCAGCAGGTAGCAACGATGCTATGAGGTTTCTTTTTTTGCACTTAGTCAGTTTAAACCGGTTGAATGGCGGTTTAAACTGGCCTTCTTCTCCTTTTTTTTGCTTCTCAAACCTCAGAACAACGAATAATTGTGGGCGGTTAGACCGGCCATCTCGATTCGAACTCTATTTCCTCTTCGAGTCGAATTCTTGGCTTTTCTTCTATAGATTCAGGATTTGCTTGATCTGATCTTGTCCAAACAGTGGATGGAGCTCCTCTAAGCCCCCAAGTCGAAACCAAGATGGATTAGGGGACGCTTCTCTTTAGTTTTGGCATTGATGGCAAGTTGGTGGTGTGGATGTCTCGATCTTTTGAAGAGAACAAGAGATCAATTTGGGTGGAGGTGATCTTGACAATGTGGAAGATGGTGACGTAAAAATGAATGATGGAGATGGCAACGTGGCAATGACTGTAGATGATGGCGTACTGGATGACAAAGGCGATGACGAGGGACAATATGAAGGTGGCGACGCTGCAAAGCCAAAGTGTGCACGAAGTGGCGCAGGCAGTCAGACTGGCTGTGAGGGCAGTCAAACCGATGGATAACGTCGTCGCCTGATCTGTAGCGGATGGCGAACACAGCGAAGCACACCAGTTGTACTGCATTTTTTTATTTTTCTTGGATGAACAAATAAAGAGATAACACAAAAGAAGTTTAATCTAGTAGAAATTCTAACACGTACCAATCGAGGATCGGCAACTCGGCATGATTAATGCATCAAAGATTCAACAATGCAAAATACTAGATTGAAAATTGCAGGTTCAGATTGGTTTGGACAAGGGTAATTTCTTTTTTTTGAGTTTTCTGGCTATATGTGGATGATAGGAAGAAGGTAGAGTTCTCAATGAGAAACCTGGTTTGCTCTTATACCACATGATAAGAGTACGGATGTAGCGACCCTGTTTTCCGATCCGATGTCAGTGTAAATTATCGCGGACAAAACGATTTCTTTCAATTTCATGCATGCATATATGTAGTTCAAAAATGATTTCGATTACAAACCCTAACATGCGCCCTTAGGGTTAACATGAAATCGAACATCAAACCTAATGACACTACAACTCACGATTCAAAAGTTATACATGTTCTAACCATTTTAGCTATCAAAAACTTGTACGAGCCAATTGAACTCACTTGTATGTTCAGACCTTTTTAATTGGTTCAACCTGAAAAACCCGAGAAGGCATGACATGGAATCGGCGTTAGATAAAACTTTTAAAATTAACCCTACTCGACTTTTATTAAGGAGATACAAACGTACGGGTATTAGTTTTATATCAGTGGTTGAAACACAGGGATCATTGCTTAAGAATCCTCACGAGATTCATGAAATTTTGAAACTATACGCTGAGTCAATTACAACCGAAATTAAACCTGAATTGGAATAACCAGAAATACAACGGATAAAAGAAAAGAGAAAAGAAATAATTTTTCTGGCCGAGGGTCCCACCCAGCAGAGTGTTTTTCTTTTCCTTACCGCGTGCAGGCCCCCTTTTCTCCACCTTGCCACAGCTGCAGTCTTTCCCTTCCACGTAGCTCGCATGCAGCCCTTTTTCTTCTCCACGCGGTACAGCAGCAGACCACTCCCCAATTTCTTCTTCCCCAAATTCTACTCCCCATCTCTCCTCCCCTTTTTCTCCCCAAGCCGAGCAGACCACCAGGACAGCTCCCCAAGGCCACCAGATCCAGCTGCGCGCCGCCCCTCTCCCCTGGGCTCGCCACCCGCATCCTCTGTCCGAGCCCCACCGGTCTCTCTCGCTTCCCCCTACTACAAGGGCGCCGCCGGCCGGCGCCTCCCTTCCCCAACCTCGCCGCCGCCGCCATGGGCCTCCGAGCGCCGCCGCCGTTTCCTCACCACCTCCCGGCCGAGCAGCCCCCATAGCGCGCCGCCGCCTAGGCCGCTCGTCCCGCCGCCTTCCACTCACCCACCGCCGGCCTCCTGCTGCTCCCCCGCCGGCTCTCCGCCCCCTCCAGATCCGGGGAGCTCCAGGTCGAGCTCCCCCTCGCCGCCCAGCTCCACGCCGCACCCATCGCCTCCCTATGGTCGCCGTGGCTTGTCCCGGCCGCCCCTAGGCCCGCGCCGCCCTCGGGCTCCCCCGCCTTCCAGCTGCCGGTGAGTCACCCCGCCGGTCGTCCCCTCCGCTCCGCACCGCCCTGCTGGCCTCCTCCGTGAAGGACGCCGCCGTCGGGTCCGGCTCCCCAGGCCTCGGCCTCAGCTCCTCTGCGCTGCCTTCTCCACCTCCTTCAGAAAGTCCTCGTACCAGCTCTGGCAGTCTAACCGGTGGTCATCAGTCGTCTTGGCTGTTAGCGAGTAGGGGAGGTTAGTACAAGTTGATGCAATCTTAGTTACTGTAATAAATGCGCTAAGTGCTTGATAATTGTGGTCAGTTAACCTGTTAGTAGTCAGCGGTTAGAAGTTAGTTGAAGTGGAGTAGTGAGTGTTTAGTAGTGAGGTTTGATGCTGGCAGTTAGGTTAGCTGTTAACAGAAACTTTAGTCGCTAAGTGGAGGATTCGATTGAAATTAATTAATACGTTGTCCGCTAAATAACCAATATACTCAATCAGTTTCTGCGTGTAAATCATCACATATACGCATGAGTATGTCTCCTGGAGCTCGTGTTAATTCTTGAAATGGAAAGACAAGACACTACATAAGTCATAGTTTCTCAATATTGCTATAGGCATCCCTAGTAATAGAACAGCCGCAACATCTGATTCCTAGATCATTCTTATGGTGCTCAATTAGTCTCTCGTTAGCTGAGGTTGAATCGTACATGTATATGACCAATACTAATAAGGATAGTCATTTCATTGCCCATGTAAATCAATTGTTAACAGCACAATTAATAAACTTGTTTAAGATATGTTCAGATGAAGTCAGACCTTGAGCCTCGTTTACTTGTTGCATTAGTGAATCCCCCGTAATCAACCAAAACTACTTCGAGTAAGCAACCTTAAGTTAAACAACAAATGCTTCACTGGGAATAAGCCGTGGAAATTTATATATAAATATATATATATACATATATATTAATCGAAAGTCAGGTCTGTCATCGCAAGGATTGACTACTAATTAGAGAAAGGGGTTCAATTAAAAGGTGCAGATCATTGGCCGCTAGTGTAAGTTAACCAGTAAACGACACACCTGATGCACAGACATCTCGTTAATCGCTTGAGTTAACGACCCTAGTCAATTTTCTGTTAAAAATAACATTAAGGCTCATGATATTTAATAACCAATTCATAGGTTACTGGGTCAGACATCTTTTAGAAATCAACTGATGGGGCTAAACCATCCATTCGCTTATTCCATGAGTTTATAGTTAGACCAAGCTGGTTATTAATTCGTCCGTGAGATGCTCAGGTGAATGTTAGATGTCAGTATAATCCAGTGCACTAATTAACCTAGTGGCAGTTACAACTGATTGGGGTAAAAGATCAACTCAAAAGTATCTTTACATATGCTTATTTATTATTGACAATGTCACCTAACGCTGGACATCAGTAAGGAAATAACATGGGGCTTCACACCTGTGTCTTGCTTAAATGAATCCGTATGCTAACAACATATACTTATACGGACAGTCTTTTATACCATATACTTGTGAGTTTAAAAGAAAAGAAAATAGTACCCAGTTCTATGACATGTGGAATCATGCAACGAACTCTTGAATTACTAGAAAATGTAACATCTGTAAGGATGACCTGATGAACCCACTTATTGTTTTTAGATAATGAGATAATGTTAGGGATAAGATAATTAATACATTCCTCTTTACTGAGAAGAAGACAGGAAATGCTAGAACCTAATTGGACTTGAAGCTTCGTAGGAAATGCATGCACCTTCCGAGTAAAATGATTATTTCACCTAAGACAACAAATCGATCAAATAAACCCTAACCCTAATTACAGATTTAAAACCTTTCTCCTTAGTTACATATCGTATTTCATGCATGCATCCATTTTTAGGTTCATCCATGATTAAAGTTATAACACCACTAAAACTAACCCAAAAATCTGAAATGAATATTAACCTGCCTATGTAATTGTATATCTTCGTTTTAATCCACCGTAGTTGCATCGCATGCATTTTTGTAATGTTCGCAATAGTTCCTTAGACTTGTCTCTTTTCCTTTCTAGAGGTTGTTTGCTTCTTATTGGAGTTTGGCTACTTTGGATTTCCTCACAAACGCTAGTGGATACGTTATCCATCGTCACTCGGCTTATAGCTCCCCGCAAGACCAGAAACAACCCGAATCAGGCAAGCAGAGCTTGTTGCATCTTCTATTTGTTCAGTACTTGTTTTTACTTATATATATATGTGTGATGTGTGGATTGTTACTTAGTACTTGTGGTCGTCATCGGTTAAACTAGCATGACTAGGGTATGCGGTGAATTAGGTCTGGTCATGGTTGAGTTGAAATCGATGAACTAATTACTTGAACATATTGAAGTGAGATGTGAGAGTCGAAGGGAAAGTGTCAGATGGATAAAGTTGGTATCATTGGAGTGGCATGTTGCGACCGGGGGAAGAAGTTGTCGCGATACCAACCCTGAGGTGACTCCATCGTGATTACTCCCCTTGTCACGCGTGGACGTTAGCGACAGCGATGCTGGGGTGTAGTTGAGGTAAGACTAAGACCCTTGGAGCCTTGCAACCTCCAAGGGATAAGGCACTCTTTGCACTCAGGGTGATCGGCTGCCGGTAACGGTCCGAGAGATTAAATTGAGGTGTGGTCGTGATGGTACACTGTCAATGTGGAGATATTGAGATGAGAATTTTGCCCCACGTAACTGGGAGCTTATGTGAAAGATTATTGCCCCACGTAACTGGGAGCTTATGTGAAAGATTATTGCCCCACGTAACTGGGAGCTTATGTGAATATTGTCCCACGTAACTGGGAGATGGCAAGTGAGCCACTGAGTTTATATTTTGAGCACATGTGACTAGTGGTTACCATCACGCTGATT
This sequence comes from Stipa capillata, assembly GCA_019208055.1. Classification (NCBI taxonomy): domain Eukaryota; kingdom Viridiplantae; phylum Streptophyta; class Magnoliopsida; order Poales; family Poaceae; genus Stipa; species Stipa capillata. The sequence continues at coordinate 411,036 of JAGXJF010002718.1, read as the reverse complement.
TGAGATATATGAAAATTTGAGTTGTTGGTGATCTCATGTTATTCCTTGGGATGTTGGTAGATTACTGGTATTGTCTAGATTTTGTTAATCGTATATGCATCATGTTTAATTATGTTATACTAGTATGTTTAGGACATTTAATCAAGCACGAATAAGTCTTGCGAGTACGTTCGTCCTCACCCAGGTTACTCCTGGAGCTTGCAGGTGAGCCGGTGTTCGAAGACTATTTTGATGATGCCTGAAATTGTGTTTCCTCGGTTAGTTAGTTGATTCGTGGGATAGGTTGTAACTTTTGTTCAGCGGTCACTATGCTGCTGTGGGACTCATTTACCTTGTTTCCGCTGTCGTTTAACTTCTCCGTACTCGGATATGTTTTCGGTTATGGTCGAATGATGTAATGTGTTGCCCCATCGTGGGTAGTTACTATTAATATCGTATTTGTAGAGCTTTGTTGTGATATCCGAGTTGCTACTTGTGGTTGTCCATGTACAATGCGTGTATGTGATGAAGTATGTGGACAACTGTGCAGCGGTAGTATTGTGTGCTAGGATTGCGTTTTCGTGATGGCAGAGGTGAGCGAACCACTAATCCTGTGTAGCTTTGGGTTGAGCTGGTCCAGGGGATTCGTCCCGTACTCGCTAAGTCTCCTACGACCGTCACACCTCGCGCTGACGGCAGAGCAGAGCTGGATCCTCCCAGAGTCGCACATCGTGGCTAGGTTAGGTTGAGGGGATGCATATCCCGAGCTCTAGTCCTCCTATGACTATCGCGGAGCGCAGGCTTATCACGCGGTATTACCCCTTCACCGGTATCTGGAATCTATTTGTGGTTCTGGGAAGATTGGTCGCTTCCGGCCGGCTCGCACGGGGCGGGTGTCGGATCGTTCCGCCTCGGTGCGTACGGCGCAGGTACCGTGCCACCGGGCTGACGAGTCCTTCGGTCCTTGGCGACTTCGCGTTCCCCTAACCACATGTGGATTCCGGGTCCGTGACAACGGATGTCTCAATTTTTCAAAGAGAACACGAGATAGATTTGGGTGGAGGCGACCTTGGCGATCTGACTACAACCGTGCAACGACGGTGTGCCTTTAGCAATCGCTAAACCAACTCTGGAGTGTTATTGACCTTGTCAAGAGGCACGATCAACCTACCTACAAAGGATGTATTCCTACAAGTAATAAAAAGACAAGCAAGAACATGATAAAGGCAATCTAAAGTTGTAAGTAGGATTCCTGGTAGTGGTCTAGACAACTGGTCATTAGACAAAATAGACGGATGCAAAATAGTAGCAATATGGCTAAACTATGTCTAAATAGAAACTCGATGAAAATAGAGGCCTTCGGGGGGTTTTTTAAGATGGGAAATCACCCCTAGTCGAAACAGACCGGTCAGACCAGCTGTATGGCCAGTTTAAATCGGCTAGTACATTCTGGCGACCAGCCAACTCCCAACGACCCAAAACTAGTCTAGGACTTGGGCATTTGCATTCCCTTTGGCCGTAACATCATTAGGTCTATCTAGGACAAGCAACTCAACATGATTAGTGCAGCAAAAATTTAACAATGCAAAGTACTAGATTGAGAATTGCAGGCTCAGATTGTTGGACAAGGGAATTTTTATTTTATTTTTGGCTATATGTGGGAGGTAGGAAAAAGATGCATACTAAAGTACGGTAAGGGTAATGTTTCTCAACGAGCAACCTGGTTTGCTCTGATACCACCTGATGGCACCAAGGTGTCTCGATCTTTTAAAGAGAACACGTATCGATTTATGTGGAGATGATTTTGAAAATCCAACTACACTATATGACGATGATGCACCTTAGTAATCGGTAAACCAACTCCGCTAGGTTATTGACGGTGCAGGAAGCACGACCAACCTGAACACGAGGTTCTGATCCCTGCGAGCAATCAAATAACAAGGAAGAATTATGAAGAAGCAATCTGAAACTACGAGTATTGATGAAGTATATTGATAAAGTGGGGTCTCGAAAACGGTCTGAACAACTGGTAGTTGGACACAATCGACGAACTCGAAGTGGCAAAGTGGCAAACTCTTAACTATATGAAAACTGATGGGCCAAGAGATATTTATAGATGGGAAAACACCCCTGGGCCGAAATGGACACAAATCGACCTAAGTCGGTTTGGGCAGTCGGACCGGCTTTACGGCCGGTTTAGGCTGGGTAGTACTGATTGGCCAAGCGACGGCTCCCCACGACGCTAAGACTGGTATTCTTCTTGTACATTGACTGAAACTTCAATTAATATTCATGTAAGCCTCTTCAGTCTTCATCTTCATATCTTCATGGTGGCTTTAGGGTCCGGAAATATTCACTTGTAGCTACCTCCACATACAACCTTGAATTGCAACTTCCCTTGCTGATCTTGATCCCTCTCTTGGTCATCTTGGTATGAGCTTGATCAACAAGTGAAGTGGTGGAAATAGTGGAAATAGTGGAAGTAGTGGTCACGGAAGCGGTGGTCATAACAGTGAGAGTCACGTCCTCATTAGATAGTCCCTAATTAGTCCCTACATGAACCCTTGGGCATTGGATTGTGAGACTTGCGCAGGGTTGACTTGTTAATTGAAATATGAAAACAGAAGTTCGAATTCAAAATTGCAACCAAACCATGAAAAATTCAAATTTTCCTAATTGAGGAATTTTTAGTATCTATCCTAAGGCTTTCAATGGCACGGAGTTTGCTCAAATTGGGGTTGTGGTGCAAAAGTTAAGGCAAAAATTTTGCTATTATTATGCAACTTTTTTCAAGGCTGAGATCTATGGAGCTTAATTCAATGGTCTTAACGATGAAATTAAAGTTTTATCTCAATAGCAAAATTGTTGGAAATATTCCGTAGATATCCATTGAGTATTACTTTGATTAATTTAAATATACATAATTAAAGATAATAAATAACGGCGAGAGGTTAGAAAAGAGAAGCTATCCATAATTTGTCTAGAAGCTCAATTTAGCGTTTTGTTGAGAGGCCCAAATATAGTTATTTCTGATAATCATCATGTATGTCTTGAGTAAGTGCTGAGGGTTTCACATGTTCGGGAAGTTCCAGAGTCAAGGCTAGTTCGCTGGTTGATCGTCAAACTTGAGCCAAGTGCATGATGAACGTCGTTCTTATCATGTTGGCTATTGTTGGTTTTGTTTGATTTTATTAGGTGTTATATTCTAAATCATGCACATTTGCAAGTTTTATTCTTAAAAAGCTAGGGTGGTGAGTATTTGCGAACTCATTCTTGTGGTTATTTGTTTTTCCGGATACTAGGTAAGTGGTGCACATAAAAATTTTGGGTGCAGCATATCTACATCACTACATTTTTCATTGGTATATATTTTTATCACTAGGTTGCTTAAGTGCTAGTTGGAGTCTTTATTACCTAAATTTCTTAGTGTGAGTATTTGGTCGCTTGAATCTTTATAATATATATATTATAATATATATCATGCAATTTGAATGGGTTATATGAACTTTTGAATAATTATTTGAGTTGTATGGTTATCTCTTATGATATATTATTAACTGTTTGATGTGAATGTCGTTACAAGAAAAATTCGATGATAGGTTTTAGGTAGAGTTGGTATCTGAGTTCTTACACCGACTACGATAATTCTCGATCGACCGCGAGAAGCTTCCACCTATGTGGCCGGAAAAAACCGTCACTCTGCACCTGCAGCTATGAACGCTGCCGCGAGGAGAGACAACCTCGAGTGACACGTGTGATCACTACAAAAGTACTGTGGGCCCGACTGCTGTGTGGCACGAGAGGATAAGACGTCGAGACCATTTCATTTCGGATTAGCACGTCAATCAGGCAACAGCGGCGTTGCTTTTAGTAGTTATTACTAGGTGACTTAGCCTTTCCATCGAGTGCCGGACTCCAATAATTGAGGCCGCGCTTCTTTGACAGCTCGGGCAACCCGTGGCACTAGTTTTGTGGACCGACTAGCTGCACCTTACCGGGCAGCCGCTAATTAGACAGGACAGCAGCAAACCGTAATGAAACCATAACAGCGATCGATGGCGTCCACGAAACAACACTCCGGAAGATTTTGGATATCGGAATAGGATATTATGCGTCGTATACTGTGAGCAAAGGACAGTTCTTTTTCCAGAGAACGAGAGAGTTGATTTTGTGCACTCACGTCCCTCCGAGGCCACAGGCTGGACTAGGCACTTCTCCTCGGGATAACGCGTCACCTTTTATATTCGTCAAAATACAGGGAGAATCCGGGAGCAAATATAACCTCCTGGTGTATTCCGTTCAATCTTGGCAGATGGACATTCAAAAAATATACAAAATTTAATTTAAAATTTTGATAATATTGACACGTGATTCATCTATTATATGTCATAAAATTCCAAATCTAAATTCAATTCACACATGCAGAAACAAAAAGATAAAATCTACCGTGAATAATATCTAACACAAATCTCACTACTATTCATAGCAGAATTTGTTTTGTTTGTTTCTTGACATAGGGATAGAATCTGGATTTAAAAATTTATGATATGAAATCTCATATCTATGTTGTAAATGTTTTCTAGAAAAATTTATAACCTTTTGGACATGCCATTCGTCTGGATCGCGTCTATCCACCTAAAGGTAGATTTTATACGAGTTGCTCACAGGAGAATCATTCACTTCAAGCTCTCACATTTCTCATCTCAGGTCTCATACATATATTGTCTAGTCATTTCCATCTGACGAAACACTACTCCTAGAGTTGCATCACCGTCACGAAGCCCCACAATGTCTTGGCAGAGGCCTCCTTTGCTACTCTAGGGCTCTAGTTGTCATCTGGCGATGCTTGTTAAAGAAACACAGGAGAGATTCAGCGATGGCTAACCTAATGGCCATGACGTTGCCCTCATCGTAGCTGAATGCACCATGGGCAGGTCTTGCCTTCATCGACAACGCCACCATCGCATCTCGCTTCTCCACCATCCTTTATACTAAAACCGTGGGCTGATCCACCCACACGATGCACAAACCAGGTGTTCCTCCCTACTACACCTCTGTCCCGGTGTAGATGTGCATCTCCACCACTAGAACTAGGGAAGAAGCACCTTGCCAGCACCTCACTGCTGGACCCCGCGGTAATGCTGAATAAACAAAATCCACCTCTTGGCTCCTCCCTACCATGTGCCATGGTCCATTTTTGAAGAAAGTTACAAATGAGATCTTGTAAGATCCCATCATGACGGGATCTTATCTAGCTGTCTATTGCTACCATCGAATAGAGGACACTTATCTTCTTGGTCCACGTCCTCCCTCCTTCTACTTCGCCTCTCTCTTGTGCGCACCCGATCTCTCCCTCCCTCTCTCTCCTCCCTCCCTCCCTCTCTCTCTCTCTCTCTAGGGCATGTGCAGCCCCTGTTAGCAATGGTTGCTAGAGGCGGTGCTGACGCTGCAGACCTCGCCAAAGTAAGAGTTGAGGTTTCAGAGAGAGAGTCGCCATGCTTCCTAGATATAGAGTGATGGCCTGAGTGAGTGATGACGGTGTCTTGTGAGCGTGGTGTAGAGTCCGAATGAGTGAGATAAAGTTTTTCTCAAGATTAAATAGAACTTCTATAATAATTTTTCTAGATTCGACGTGGCGTCTAAGTCTGTGCCACATGGACCTCATATGTGTGGCCACCATGTCACACTAGGGGAAAGTTGTTTAATCAGGAAAATTGTGAAGAGAATGAAAAAATATCAAGTAAACAGAGAGATAAAATCTTAAATAGGGTATTCTTTAACAGCTCACAATAATTCAAGAGTAAAAAATACTCCTTCCGTCCAAAAATATAAGACATATTTTAATTAGATTAAGACAAGACTTTAACCAATAATTACTGTTAGATTTATATTCAAAAGCACTTATGGTTATAATTTAGTATCACATATTAATAAAATAATTATTGATTAAAATTTTATCTTAACCAATCAAAATACGACTTAGGTCCTGGACAGAGGGAGTATAATTCATCATGCAACTCGAATACTATGTTAGGATCTTTCGCGTCAGCCAAGTCAATAGGATAGGGCGGCATTGCCCGCCATGTCGTGATTGGATTGCTCAATGCGCTGTTGCAGCAGGCGGCGCAAATAATATTTCCACATTGCACAGTGCAGCGCATGTCGCGCGAAAGACTGGGAGAGAGAGAACCCTAGCACATGAAACAAGTGTGTTATGCCGTCCATAATATCGCAGTGTTATGATGCAAAATGCTTATGCACTTGCGGCCTATCACACGATTCGGAAAGCAGCAGTGGGCCATTCAGAAAATCTTGGATCACATTAGCATTTTACCAATGGACTACAATTGCAACGATCATTCTTGAGCTGCAAAAAGCCCTATTTCAATTCGACGTTAACATATAACTAACGTTATCTTTGCCTCAAAAAAAATATATATATATATATATAACTAACGTTATCTTCATATGGCGGATGATGATATATCAAGAGACCCATGTAGCAAATTATGTATGTCCGGAATGGGAAAAGTAGGTGGTACCAATACCTACAAACAACCACAACTTCCTAAAATATCATGACAAGAGAAAGCAGACAAGTATTCTCGATCAAACAAGGTTCTGCACCACAATGTGGTACAATTATTTTTATGTTAGAACTATCAGCGTACATCAAATCCTGTGCTTCAAAATGATGAGATATATCCAAGTTTTGGAAAACAATATTACATCATTTTCCCGTGCCACCTATAGTTCGTTTTCCTCTTTCTTTCTTTTTTCCCTTCAAAGAACTTCCAGTAATATCCAGATTGCCAAATAATAGTGTCATTTAACATCATAGGTGTAAAGATCTGCGTACTAATTCTATGCTCCAGGCAGCCGGGCAGGTCTAAGAAACATAATAAAAACAGACCTACCCGTGGAGGGAACAAGTAAATTATAGCCCAGTTGTTCACAACAGCGGTAATAGGATTTAGATTTAGTTACTACTTTCGTATAAGTGAAACATCAGTCCGCACCTCCTTTTCTAATGATGTAAATTGTGAACGGTACAAAGTAAATAAACTCTGCAGCCTGCAAGTGAAGCTTTCATATATCAACATCCCCTCCGGAGCTGGCTGAATCGCCATCAGTGCCATCACTATCACTGCTGCTGCTCCCACTTCCGCTGCCACTCCCACTGCTGCTGCTGCTGCTGCTCCCGCTAGAGCTAGAGGTGTCCTGCTCCTCCTCCTGCCCTTCTGCATTGACTTGAGCTCGGAGCGCCTCTGCTGCATTGAGTCCCTCATCAGCTTCGTCATTTACATCTACATCAGCAATTTCATCATCCATGTCAACCTGATTTGGTAAGTTGATATCAAAACCACGAACAGATGTCCCTTGTACTGAGGCTATATTATTGGGTGAAAAATTGTCATCGTCACCAAGTATGTCTAGGTTTTCATCTTGGTCATTTGGATCAGGTGAAATCGAAAATGGATCTGCAGTAACTGGTTGATATGTAGAGCTCATGTTATTGTTTCTTGGTCCTGTCATGAGAAAGGGAGCAAATGAGCAGAAATTATAAATCTTGTCCGAGAAATCAACATAGTTAGCGTATGGTAGTATAAATGTTTTTCTCATTACTCCATTTTTATCGGATGACAATCTTGCTTGTAGCATGGGAAGTAGGCAATGGAGAAGAATCACCATGATAACCTTATTTATAATACTCTAATAAAACAAGAGGTTTTAATACTCTTCCAACTATAAATATTAAAGGAATGGTATTGTGGGGAAAAAATGCCATCAAATGTCCTGGAATTGTAGAAGACATGTATTTGGTGACCTAATGTTGTGCTCTAGGTTTGGGCCCGAAGGCCAAGTAGAACAAAGCGAGACCAGAGAAGAATGGGAAAGGGAGTCCCAACAAGTACTGGAAATTACCTTTTAGGAAACATAACTCCACGGAAACTAAATAGATATCGAAACTAATCAATCTAACAATACGAAAATGTATCGACTATCGAGCTCCCTTGTGGCTACCTGCGCCCTTCTCTTCCCATGCAAACACCTGTCTCCACGCCATAATATTACACCCACCTCAATGAAACTGCTCACCCTCGACCTGTAATGCAGGGGTGACAAATTCTTTCAACTGGGTGGCAGCCAAGGTTGAAACCCTATGTGGTTGCCCTTCTCTTCTTGAAGGATAGGTACCTTCACAAACACTTAGGCTTCTTTAGTATTCAGACATACTCGATAAGCTAACCTCCTATATAGGAGACGGCAACATCTGAAGTAACAAGTAGATGAAGAACACAAGGAGGTGACCTCATGCCCAATAAAGCTCAATCAAGGATGCACTAGGCATTCCATTCACTTCTCTTTCTAAGACAAACACAATGAACAATGGGAAAGGAGAGAGTATGCAAGAACTCAAGAGATGAAGAGAATATTCAAATTGGCAAGGCTGGTCTCTTGCTCGCAATGGTGCAGTATTTATAGCCCCACCCACCAAGTGAAGTCCGCGGATTTCTAATCCCAGGAGAATCTAGCTTACGCATCAACCGACATGGTTCAACCGGTCCAATCAACTTCAATGCAAACACTCATAAATGTAGCTTTTATGACAACCGCCGTGGCACATCAGTGCAACCAGATACTCAAAATCTTGTGGTAGTAGGGGAGCAATCTTCTCCCCGAAGCATTGGTGCAAGCGAATCACTGAAGTAGTTCGACGTGACTGTGGTTTAACCGGCGAACCTTGATCGATCATACCGGATATTCAAAATTTAACCAGACAAATCTCGATAAATTTCCAAATCAATATAGCGGTTCAGCTTACTTCAACAGAGCTGTACAACCAAATCAATGGTTCTACTAGCGAATTAATGACCGTGCTATCAGGAATTTCTGAAATATGAAACAGCTAGCCCATTCCAGTTTTTGGTTGGACTTTTTTCAGCACAACAGACTGATAATTTGACTGTGAGATAAACAGCAGTGGTTGTACCGACTCAACAGATGAAATGTGATTAGGAAAAGGCAAGTCAGAATTCAAATGCTTCTTAAACTGAGCTTGTTGACATATGACACAAGTGTGCAACTCGACGTCCACCCCTCTTAATAATATGGCATTTATCTTAGCAATTTGATCTCCAAGATTGATAAAAGCTAAGCAACCTTGTTCTTCACTATTACCATAGCCCCGTGCTTTCATACTTTGAGGCATGTCGATGCTTTGGTTGTTTCATCAATCCAAGAGATACATCACCTTCATATTGATTAATGAAATATTAAAGTCCCTTTGTTTAGTTGTCATTAATCACCACATCACAAATGAGGGGCCTAGATGCTTTCACTAGGCAGCAGAGCAGATGCACTCAATGCAAACTTTGTCCATGGCCGCCACATGACAACTAGAGGACAATCTGACTTGGTATGCAAGGGGTGTAAGGCCATAGGCAAGGACTAAAGCACTTGTCGCATTAAGTGGCAAACGAGGCAACCTACGGTGCCACGACATGTACCAGTTATGCTTCAAATTCTGCTTGACTATAGGGGCAGAGGGTTCCTCGAAGGGCGCCCCATCATCGTTGCCTATCGTCACTGTCACTTCTGTCAATTCATTATATGGTATACTTCCGTGACGACGACAATCATACAATGGTAGGGGCCTTCCCCCCGATTGGCACCGGTGGTTATCATATGGAGAAGGTGACACTTGCTCTGACCAAGAAGGGTGGATACACTACCTTCTCGCCCAACAAGAGCATTGCTTCTGGTGGTAGCGCTACATCATGCAACGATGGCGACATTGCTAGGCCTTCTCTAGCTAGGGTTACCAATGGACCAGCCGATATAGACGAGCCTCTAGGGCCATGACCCAAGTGTACAACCTGCATCGGCTTACCAAAAGAACAAGCATGTTTCCCTTCATCGTTATGGGGCCTCTCTAGGCTGCAACCATGGCCGCCTCCTAGCAGCTTGAGGACAAGGATTGAGGAGGGGGACGTTATATACGGCATCACCAAACTAGGTGGTAGCTATCTATTTAAATTAGATCTTAGATGTACCGTTAGTCAAGTTTAGGATTGAGAGTTTGCGTGTGGATTCAACTGTGGATCAAGTCAAGAGTCAATCTATGTAATAAAAGGGAGAGTTTTCCCCTCTTATCTCTGATCAGTCCGCACCGTCCAATCGTAATCATCCAACAGCTAATATTACTATGATGGTCTGCCACCTAAAGTTGATAGATAATTACCGACCATTGCCATTCACTTGAAGTTGATAGATAATTACCTACCGTTGTCCTTATTTAATTAGATGGTCTTGCTATACCATTCGACAAATCCCTAATCCCGCCCTACGCTGATCCAGGCCGCGCCGTCCTCTCATGATCCCGCCCTCCCCTTGCCGCCCTCCCATGGCATTACCGGCGCATCACCGTCTCTTTCACTCTACAAGTGACACAGTTGCCGACGAGAAACCAACGAGCCCTGGCGGAGGCGAAGGCATGCGAGACACGCGGCGGCGGACCACAGGAGCGGGACCATCTCTTCTCGATGCCACCCTTCTGCACTGCCGCCGCCCCATTTCCTCCCGCGCACCTGCCACAGCCGAGCGCCACCCTGCCGCGACCGTCCGACGCCACAGCGCCATCACAAACCACGCCGCCCTCCCCCTACCACATGACGATCTCCGCTGCCTCCTCCACACTGGCCTCCCCGTGCGGGCCTCGCACATGCAGCCGTGTCGCGGACGGCGGGACGGCGGCGACAGCGACGATCTCCTCGCACGGCCCCACCACCACCGCCAGCCGAAACAGCTCACGCACCAGCGGAAGCTACGCACGTCGATGAGGTCAACGCGCTGCTCGCTGACCTCGACATCGACGGCGTGTCCTCACCACCGCAGTCCAAGACAATCCATGATTCAGAAGATAGATTGGGCGAGAAGCATTTATATTGTGTCATTAGTTATATTCGATGTTTTCTTTTGGTAATATATATTCATCATTCTTTAGTATTCCATAGGAACAATGGCGTTCACTTTCTTTTTGTACCATCTCCATTTGTAAGTTCTTTTAACCACTTGAACATCATTGTCGGTAGAATGCATGTATGGATAGGAAACTATGTTTGTAAATGTTAGAATAAATTTTTCACGTTTAGTTTATGTTAGTCAAGACGTGCATTGCACGTGCATGATTACTAGTAAAGGACTAGCATGTACCTCTGAGATTAAGCAAGAAAACAAAAGGATTAAAGCTTTCTAGCTTGTCCCTCTTAGGGTGAGAGCCCTGTATCTCCCTCTCTAGAACCCTAGCCATAATAATACATAAGTTAGGTATCACAAAATAGCAGCAAGATTGCCAAAAGAGCATCCAGCCAGCCAAGGAAATAGGATAGCAACATCTATATCCATATCTCGCAAGTGCAAATACGGCTTTTGGGACTGATGGTACTTATTTAAAATCTTATGTGCAATTGTTTGGACCTAGCATGGCCCTTCTCATACCAAAAACATTTGAGGAACGAGAAGAGAAAATGAAACAAGATTGGAGGGCCACAACAAGTTCCAAATTTAAATAAGATTGATCTACCCCGGTAATGACACCCAAAGAAACACAACTGCAGAAATCACAACAAGTGTTAGACTTAACTACAGTCATGCATAAGCATTCACTATTAACTTTAAGGATTAAAATCCTCCCAAAATTCTTTGAAAATCATTTTGAATCAGATTGGAAAGCAGTCAAAGAAGCTACAATAAGAAACTAAATGAGTTGTTTGCCACCTCATTAATTTACACAAGAATAAGCAGATTAAAGAAAAGAGTGTACATTGGGCTCATGTTACCTTGATTTTCAGGTTCGCCAATGTCGATGCGCTCAACCTCAACCTGCAGGATGACCATCAAAGGTCAAAATCATGATTTAGATACAAGGGTCTCATGAAATATCAAACATTAGATTGAAACTGTACAACATCACATCATGAAGATTGGCAAAGATTTCATACTATACTTCTATAAAATACCAATATCTTCATCATCTGACAAATTTAACTATGAATTTAGGATATTTACATTTCCAGATAAATCTAGTCACAATACAATATTGTGTCATAATTATTGTGCAAGTGAACTTGCTATTCAATGTAGTTTGAACATAAACTCTCAAGCAAACTGACGTGCACGGGCCGATGAGGCACTTCTACTGGAGAATAAAATGACGATCGGTCCCACGACACGCGATACAGGAGATGGCTGTGGCATTGAGTGGGGAGGGGGGGGATGTACAAGAGAATGGCGTGACAACGAGCAGAGGAGGCAGCGATGTTTCTGCGTAGGAGGCTGGGCATCACTGTCATCCTTGTTGGGTGGCCATAAGTTTCATATGATCTAAGAATTGTTAAAAATAAATAAAAAGTTAAGTTTAAGGTTTACAACAATCAGCTAGGTTGTACTTCGAACACAACAATCAGCAAGATTGTAGTTTGAATAAGGAATTTAAGTTTCAGTTAGAAATGCAAACAAAATTGGGTATGCCATAAAAAGGCACCACAAAATTCAAATACTAATTAGTAATAAAGAATTTACTTTAGTACACCACAAATATAAAACTTGTCTTGTGGAGCTCCAGGGGCTGTTGGCTATCTTTTGAACTCAAAAGAGCTTTTGAACTGATTAGGGTTGAATTCAGGCAAACATGTGACTTTCTTGTTGGTCACTATGCCTCCTTAAACCTCTGACTTTAGGAAGGTAATCGGATGGTATGCTTTATAATATTCCAATAATCTAGTATTCTTGTTTAATATGCTATTGATGAAGAATATTGAAGTACATATGGATGATGCATCACTGGTAACAAAAAACTCTAGGGAAAGAATTATGGGATTTAATATATGGAAGTTTAAAAAGTACCTATGGATATTATATAATCCCATATCTATTATTCAATATATCTCATTTTCTTTTTTTCCCTCGATCTAAAAATGAATAGCTAACAAATGATAGAACAATGGCCTACACTTAGCTAGGGCATGTAACATGCTAACAGAACTTACAGGAACTGAGTGTATAGCAGGTTTGTTCATGGCCGGCGACTTTCCAACTTTCACTAATGGAGGAGAATGAGATTCACCCATTCCGGTAGTCGTAGCTGCCAACGTAGTTGCTGCAGACTCTCCTGGAACCCGGACATGCCTTAATCTCTTGACAGCACGATGCAACCGCTCCAAGCGAAAGGTCTCACCATCAAAAAATAAGACACCATCATTATCCTTGTACTCTTCTTGGCTTCCCTCGAATGCCACCTTTGGCTTGCCAGGCTGATTATTATGAAATTCCACAGTTACCCGGTTATCTTTGGTCTTCTGCAGAGAGCCAGCTTGAGTCTTATCAATGGATGCTGGCTTAAATTCATCTGCCAACTCGAACACAAGGAAATGATTTAGTGCAAAACCTAAATTGATTAATAACATAAAATAATGACACATGAGCTTTCACAGATCAACAAGAGTAGCAGTTCTGTTAGATGGTATGGAGGAAGTAGCTTTGCTTGCTACTAGTCAATTATGAATTATGCCTACTTTGATAACTTGTGTAGTAGGAAATTCACATAAAATGCATAAGACATAACTTAAGGCACATCAAGTTAATGGCACATCAAGTTAATGACTGGGAGACAGATTAAATGGCATTAATTAATGCCTCAGAGACATTACCCAATTGCTCAATACTCAGATAACATGAAGAACAGAAGAAGGTTCTAAGATCAGTGTGCATGGACCAAAACATTACATATATCCATGGCATGTAGCCTTTCTAACAAAAAAAAGTGTGATTTAGAACTCAGTTGTCAAACGATGGACTGTCACATGGAAGGTAATAAATCAGACAACAAAAACAAAAGGGTTCTTGCATTGGATTTTCAGTGGAGTGACATGACCAAGTTCAGAACTGCAGAGTGCAGACAGAATGATAAGCATTGCATAAGAAAGCAATTTGCTACTCTGCAGTAGAATTACTCAACCATGGCCGCCTTCTCAAGCCATCCAGGGGAGAAAAAATACTTAGAAAAATATTTAAATACTTAGAAAAATACTCGACCATGTTCACCTTCCACGCAGTTTGGGGAACACCAATTTAGATTCTTTAGGGCAATCAGTGAATTATTTTCTGGGACTAGTGAAAAGTAAAAATAAAAAGGTCTTTAATATGGCCTACTAGTACCAGCTAAAAAAAGAGGTACAGTAAACAAACTACTACAAGACCTTTTTCAGTCCAAATTGTGTGCAAAAAGAAATGCACAGTGGCAAAAAAAAGGTGCCCCAACCTACTGTGTGCAAACTGCAAAGCCCACCATTGTTTCGATAAGATCTGAGACAAATTTAACTTTTAATACCTCCAAGGGATAGAGCTTGAGCTAATCCTGACTTGGAGTTTCAAATTAGCCAAGTCAGATGGCTCAGGGATGCAGGTTCAGAATCTCCCATTTAAAAGGGAGTCCTACCTGATGAAAATCATGACCTTTATTATAAGAAGGCCAAGGTATGAAACTGAAAGACAACAGGGAGGAGGAACACTGAGACATAAAGTGACTCCAAGTACTTACAAAGTTCTTCACCTGTTGTAGACTAGCAGCAGGAAGTCCAAACAGAGAAAGACTAGGAGTCTTTTAGGGAATAGTATTGTTTTTGGAAATTTAGGATAGAGGAGTCTAATCTGTTAGGCATCATATTGTGTTAGGAAAGGTCTAAGGGCTATGCATCCACTATACAAGGATGCTATGCATTTCATAATCAATCAAGCAAGATGAATCAATCTATTCTCATCTCAACCTATGTCTACCTAATGCCCTGCAGCCATGCCTCTTCAGCACAGCAGTTATCATGTTGTGAATCAAGGTTCAGACTTCAAAGCATTTTGGTATCCCATTATGAATTAAAGAAGGAATTTGTTTGCTTCCTATTTCATTGGGGATAAAAGAGAGAGGAAACCAAGTTTGATTTTGTGCATGCAATAGAGGAGTTTCATTGTAGCAAGAGGCTCCGAAACAAAAGGAAGCAAGATCATCTGGGGCAATATAACAGAGAATACAGTTCTAGTTTTTGCTATTTTTGCATGCCACAGAAATGGCATCGGCGCCTGGATCTCTCATCTACATGGGGCCATTTGGGGCTGCAATTGTGGCCGCAATCATGCAGCTTCTTCAAGTTGCATATCCCAGAGGGGTGTAATGTTGTGGACTAACAGTGGGAAGTCCAAACAGAGAGTCTTTTAGGGAATAGTATTGTATCAGGAAGTTCAGAATAAAAGGAATCTAATCTGTTAGAAAACGCCGAAGGGCATCCACTATATACGGATGCTATGTATTTCATAATAAATCAAACAAGAAGAATCAATCTATTCTCTCTCATCTCACCTAATTGTATCTAATCCCCTGCAGTCATGCCATCTAGGCAGTTATCCATTGTGAATCAAGGTTGTCTTCTTGTTATCACTGTTCGTCTATTACTCATGTAACTGTGTCATTCAGAATGAAATTGGGAATATTTTCTCCACCATATCGAATCTCAATTACGCGAGCCTTCTACAACGATATGGATGATATGTACTGAAAAAGAAAATAATAGCAGAGATGAACGCAAATCTGAGTAACCAAGGCTGAAGTGAACGGAGAAAGATCAAGCTAACGAACAGTTTGACCAAACGACAAAAGTGCAATATAAAAAGAAAGCATGATGGAAGGTAAGGCTGACTCCATAGATGCCAGGAATACAGGAAAATGCACCATATTGTTAGGCAAAAGTATTTAATTTGTGAGATTAATTCTTTTGAATAGCTCTTTTGCTATTGACCTCAAACGACTCCATAATTTCAGGGACTCAACAATCGCTACCTGATCAACAAGACAAATTCAGCAGAACAAAACATATTAACAGAGATAAGACCACAAAGATGACTGATGATGAGTATATGTCTCGACCTAAGAGCATGCGCCGAGATCACAACCCGAACATCGGTAGCAGGACACGCTTTGGCCACCGATTTGATGAATTCCAGAACTCTTATACCCAAACAAACATCCCACACCATACCAACAAATGGTCGAAGAGAACCCTTACCTCCCATCGAACTAAACAACTCTCTAATAATCGCTGATGCAGGTCGTATTCTAAGGCGGTGAGCGGTACTACCCATGAAATTTTGACGAGCTGCTGATGCAATTTCTGAGTACCACCAAAAGGGAAGTGGGGTGGGGGGAGGGGAGGACGGGGATTTGAGATCTTACAGCGGAGCGTGCAGTACTTGGCGGTGGGGGAGGGGTCGCGGCAGGAAGACCCCAGCCGGAGCTCGTACCACCGGTTCGGTTGCGGCGCCGTGCTCGGCTCGCCACTGTTGCTGCTCGCCATCCCCTGCCGTTTCGACGCCGCTGCGGCGTTTCGGCCGAGCGCTGGATCGATCGTAGGGTGCGGCCCTACGATGGAGAATACCCTAGTTCTGGATTGTTTGGGGTTGTGTCTCGGGACACCATGGTCAGCAGGCTAATAAGGTGTAACCAGGTGGGCGGAATCATATCCTCTCGCATTACATTATAACGTCGCCGTGAAATTATCCGTTTCAACCTTTAGATAAGAAAAACTAGTAATTCAGGGTATTAGGAAAAACTAGTAATTCAGCCCGTATAATACATATTTTATGAATGTATATCATATAGAACATGTATTTTTCAGTTATGCACCAAAGCACGCCATCTATATTGGTCATTAACAAATATAGGAGTCCATCAAAGCTTGATGTGGAAAGAAGAAAATAGAACAAATAATTACTGGTTCTCTCTTAAATGAGAATTATCTCTCCCATAACCTTCTGTTAAATATACAATTATTAGGTAATTTACGGAGATCGATTGCATGGATCGTTAGGATTATCTAGATTCCACCACTCGTACCTTTCATAATATAGTAATCCTGCACGTGTGATCGATATAGATACATATTAGTGATGACATTATAATTTTATTCGTGAAAACGTCTCTACACAATCAAAACTGCAATGCAAATGTGACTATGGAATAAGATGTACTTGGAAAGAGAAAGTATTGCACACTCAAACAACAAATGAATAGTTATCGGTAGGCTTAACTTTATCCTTATTTGTACTCTCAAATTTTAAACCTTAATTCTTTACAATCAATCGAGTGCTTTAATTGAAAAGCCATTAACAATCAGTTGTACCAACTGACAAGCACACTATATGTCAATGCAGACCACCCGTTGAGAACACAGCTAAAGCATATCATTTTCCTTGTAAGTGCAAAAAAAGACTAAGGCCCTGTTTGTTTGGGCTCTTTTTGGCTTTTGGATTTTGGCTTCGAAACCAAAAAAGCACCTAAATAGATGCTTTTGGCTTTTGGCTTTTTGGAAGCACATATTCCAAAAAGCCAAAAGCCAAAAGCACCTATTTATGTGCTTTTTTGGCTTCGAAGCCAAAATCCAAAAGCCAAAAAAAGCCCAAACAAACACCCCCTAAAACACCACAGATCCGACTATTTCAGCAAGTCCTTATACTAGACCCTTAGAAGGAACACCAATTAGTATATGCATGGTGAATAGTTGGTTGTGCAAAAGGTAATGCACCAGTAGTGGAGAAAAGCCAAATTTCTTGCACATAAGAAGAGGAGAGAACAGTAAGACAATTATGCTAGAAGTGAGCAGATATAGCATAAGATATCATAAAAGTATATCACTCGTCATATTTCCACCGTCTCCATGTAATAAGTCCTCTATATTTGGACTCTCACTATTGATTTCCCAAAGATGAAAAGTTTAATTTGTTTTCAACATTGTGGAACCTACAAAAAGATAGGTTGTTATCTTCTTTTCCACACTGGATAGTGGCAAGTTCTAACAAAAATGGAAATGAAAAATCGCTAAGCGTAACTAAAGATGGGTATGAAATGAAAACGAAAATGAAATGTCCAAATGAACTGTAAAACGAGGATAAATGTCGATGTTTTGATCCGGCAATAGTGAATATGGGGCAGTGTGCGCGTAGCAGATCTAGATGGGTGCACATGAGACACAGAGTTTAGGCAGGTTCATGCCCTCGAGAAGAGGTAATACCCTACGTCCTGTGTTTGGTGGATGATATTGCTTGTGTTCCGAGTGCCGCAAGACCTTGAGAATAGATCTCTAGATTGCTTCTGTATTGTTTAGCGATCGGAGGATCCCTGCCCTGCCTTATATAGGCGGCTAGGTAGAGTTACATTAGTCCAGATCGGTTTACAAGGAGATTTCATATTCGATTACAACTATAATCTCGTGATATCGGGTAAGTCCATATCTATGTCTTGTATTCCAAGTCGATGAAGCGCCCCCGTGTAGAAATCGGACTCCGAGTAGTTGGCCCGGCCCACCCCATGATCAGAGGGCCAGTTTTGTCCTCCTTGATGATACCCGGGTGCTATGTCATTGTCAGTAGCCCCCGAGTCCTTCAGGATCTAGCTGCAACTAAACGCCTTCGCCCAAACCAAGTGCTTTTTGCCTTCTTTCCTAGGCAAGTTTCTCGAGTGATATCCGCCTGAGCGTGCCTCTTTGTTGCTTGCAGGGAGATTGTGAGGGACTCATAGAACTCCTGCGGAATAAAAGTAATAAGCCGAGTAATATTCACCCATAGGGCAGGAATATCATGGCAGGTGAGCTAATAACGGGTAAGTCCTGGTGGTATCCGGTCATTTCCAGCGGATGGAGACCGGCTATCGACCCAGCGGGGGGCATACCATGAATCCCGACTGAATTTCCGAGTAGCACCTGGTTACCCGAGTGGCTCAGGTCCAGCTGGTGTCCCTCTGGGGGAATACCCTCGGAATTCGGGTCAGAACCAAAACACAGGCTGTAGCGCTTCCGAACGCTGCGAACGGACGGTCCTAACGGGCCGGCACGAACGCTCCAAACGGCCCGTCCGGAAGAAGGTCCGAATATCCACTAGATGTCTCGATCCCTCCGACCGGACCGTACAAATGGACCGCCCCGAACCCTCAAAGCAGTCCATGAGGAACAAGTTCCGGATCTCCTCTAGAAGACCCGAACGCTCCAAACGATCCGTCCGGAAGAAGGTCCGGATATCCTCTAGATGCCCCGAACCCTCCGACCGGACCGTCCAAACGGACCGGCCCGAACACGCCAAACGGACCGGTCCAAACGCTCGAAACGGTCCTTTCGGAAAGAGGTTCGGATCTCCTCTAGAAGTCCCGAACACACCGTACGGACCGTCGACACGGACTGGCCTGAACGCTCCAAATGGTCCATCCGTAAGAAGGTCCGGATCTCCTCTAGAAGTCCCGAACCCTCCGACCGGATCGGCCCGAAAGCTCCAAACGGTCCGTCCGAAAGAAGGTCCGGATATCCTCTAGATATCACGAACCCTCCCACCGGACTGCCCAAATTGACCGGCCCAAACACTCCAAATCGACCGGTCCGAACGCTCCGAACGGACCGCGCTGAACCATCCAAACGGTTCATCCGGAAGAAGGTCTGGATCTCCACTAGAATTCTCGAACCCTCCGATCGGACCGTCCCGAACCCTCCAAACGGTCCATCTGGAAGAAGGTTCGGATCTCCTCCAAAGGTCCCGAAACCGCCGGCCGGACCGTCCAAACGGATTGGCCCGAACACTCCAAACGGTTCGTCCGGAAGAAGGTCCGGATCTCCTCTAGATGTCCCGAACCCTCGGATGGAACCGTCCAAACGGAGCGGCCCGAACGCTCCAAACGGTCCGTCCGGAAGAAGGTCCGGATGTCCTCTAGATGTCCCGAACCCTCCTACTGGACCGTCCAAACAGACCGTGCCGAACTATGCAAACGGTCCATCCGGAAGAAGTTCCGGATCTCCCCTAGAATTCCCGATCCCTCCGACCAGACCGTCCCCAAGCCACCAAACAGTCCGTCGGAAAGAAGTTCCGGATCTCCGCTAGAAGTCTCGAACCCTCCGACCAGACCGTCCAAACGGACCGGTCCAAACGCTCGAAACGATCCTTCCGGAAGGAGGTCCGGATCTCCTCTAGAAGTCCCGAACCCTCCGAACGGACCGGCCCGAACGCTCCAAACGGTCCGTCTGGAAGAAGGTCCGGATCTCCTCTAGATGTCCCGAACCCTCGGGTCGGACCGTCCAAACGGGCCGGCCCGAACGCTCCAAACGGTCCATCCGGAAGAAGTTCCGGAACTCCTCTAGAATTCCCGAACACTCTGACCGGATCGTCCCAAACCCACCAAATGGTCCGCCCGGAAGAAGGTCCGGATCTCCTCTGATCTCCTCTAGATGTCCCGAACCCTCGGATCGGACTGTCCAAACGGACCGGCCCGAACGCTCCAAACGGACCGACCGGAAGAAGGTCCAGATATCCTCTAGATGTCCCGAACCCTCCGACTAGACCGTCCAAACGGACCAGCCCGAACGCTCCACACGGTCCATCCTGAAGAAGGTCCGGATCTCTTCTAGATGGACAAACCCTCGGATCGGACCGTCCAAACGGACCGGCCCGAACGCTCCAAACAGTCCTTCCGGAAGGAGGTCCGGATCTCCCAACGGACCGTCCAAACGGACCGGCCGAACGCTCCAAACGGTCCGTCCGGAAGAAGGTCCGGATCTCCTCTAGATGTCCCGAACCCTCGGATCGGACCGTCCAAACGGACCGGCCCGAACGTTCCCGAACCCTCCGACCGGACCGTCCTAACGGACCGCCCCGAACCCTCCATGCGGTCCATGAGGAACAAGTTTTGGATCTCCTGTAGAAGTCCCGAACCCTCCGACAGGACCGTCCGAACGGACTGGTCCGAACGGACCGGTCCGAATGCTCGAAACGGTCCTTCCGGAAGGAGGTCCAAATCTCCTCTAGAAATCCCGAATCCTCCAACCAGACCGTCCTAACGGACTGCCCCAAACCCTCCAAGCGGTCCATGAGGAACAAGTTTCAGATCTCCTCTAGATATCCCGAACCCTCCGAACGGACCGTCCAAACGGACCGGCCCGAACGCTCCAAACGATCCTTCTGGAAGGAGGTCCGGATCTCCTATAGAATTCCTGAACCCTCCCAACGGACCGTCCAAACGGACCGGCCCGAACGCTCCAAATGGTCCGTCCGGAAGAAGCTCCGGACCTCCTCTAGATGTCCCGAACCCTCCAAACGGACCGTCCAAACGGACCGGCCCGAACGCTCCAAACGGCCCGTTCGGAAGACGGTCCGGATATCCTCTAGAGGTCCCGAACCCTCCGACCAGACCGTCCAAACGGACCGGTGAAAGGTCATCTAGGCCCTAATATGGTTTTGATGGTTAATGGCAACCTAAACTGGAATCTAATGTTTACATTTAGTGTAAGCAGAATCTACAGGTTCCATAAAGAAAGGTTATCCAGAGAAGGATGGCCACCAAAAAGGGTACAAGGGTGGTTCAAGGACAAAGAGATGGCTGTGCTAGGCAGCTGTGCCACAGCTGAGAAGAAGCCGGTGCTGTGCAGGGAGCTGCAAGCAAGGTGATGGTGGCTTGATGCGTCAAGGGCCGTGACTTCAGCTGGTGGCAGGTAAAGCCTAGATTTGCTAGTTTCTTTGAGTCCATAGGAATCACCCGTACTATCAAGAGGGATGAAACAGTAGCAGTTGTCTAAGGGAACCTTGCTCATTGCTCAGAGTGTTGGTCAAGGGGATTGGTGCTTTGAGGCCAATTGCCCTGTGTCAATAGCTTTGCACAAAAGTATGTAGCTGTGTGAAAACCCTAGAGCTTTAGGCACCTGTGTGACACAGCTGTGTCACAGGTGGTCTTCCGCTCTATGACTCAGGTACATCTCTGTACCAGGGGAGAGCTTGTAAATGCTAAGGTACCTGCACTGCGATAGGCGGTCTGATGAGTCAGAAGTCTGTCGGAGGTTCTCTCCTTATAGGTATTAGAGTTTGAAGTATGCTGAGGGCATGTCATGTGCCAGGACCGGGCTGAGTAGTGCGGCTATCAGCTAAGGGTTCACCTGTGTGCGCCGCCGGTGACACAGGTGTCGGTCTGCCTGAGCCGGGTACAGTTGGGCGTAGGGTGTAGCTGTGTCACCGGTGGTTGACACCGGTGGCTCACTTAATCCTACGTGGCAACAGGGTAACGGTCAGGTGCCTGTGGACCCTATATATAGGGGACCAGGGGAGGACTCTGTCCTCAACCTTGCTCAAATCAGTGATTCGCATACGACCGTTGCAAAGCCTCCAACCACTCCACAAGAGCCGAGAGCCTAAGGGTTAGTTCGAGTGGGTTTGTGAGCTAGAGCACGAGCAAAGGTTCCTCCAAGAGATTGCTGCTGCATCATCTGTTACTCTTGGAGTTTGTCTACTCCTAGACGGGTGTAGGAGTTGCTGGTATCACCCAAGCTTGTGTGGGCTGAACCAGTAGTTTGTGAAGGTGTTCTGAGGTCTACCTGCTGCAAGGCAAAAGGATCTCCACAAGCAAAAGGAAGAGTCCTGAAGGATCAGGTACTCGGAGAAGAAGCACGGTTTAGTGCTGGCCAGCTCTTAGGAGTGGTCTCTCCAACGGAGACGTACCTTCTCTGCAAAGAGTTGGGAACTTCGGTGAAAAACCCCTGAGTCTCCTTTACTTTCCTGTATTGCATGCATATCTGTTTATCCTTGCTTGCTTGTGTCTCTTAGACTTGATCTGCTAAGTTTACCTTTTCACCTGTGCTAGATTTCCTTTATACCTGTGTGTGATCACCTGTTACTCAGTTGCTTCATTCACTTGTATTCACCTGTATCAGCACCTGTGTAACAAGCAGTCTAAGTAGAGCACCTGTGTTAGGTTAACTCTTCACCTGTGCCTTCCACCTGTGTGACAGCTGTGTGTTAATTCACACATAGTTTCCACCTGTGTCACTCACCTGTGTCACAGCTGTCCACTATTAACTTGTGAAGTTAATCTGACAACTTAAACAAAAGATTAAAAGAGGGAAATTTTATAAGCCAACTATTCACCCCCCTCTAGTCGGCATCTCGGTCCTTTCAATTGGTATCAGAGCAGGTTGCTCTTTGATTTGGCTTAACCGCCAGAGTAAAGGATGTCGGGCTACGAGGGTAAAATACCTGTCTTTACTGGAGCTAACTATGCTTTCTGGAAGAGGAAGATGCAGATGCATCTTACCGCGATCGATCCAGATGTGTGGGATATTGTTGATACAGGTTATAAAGTGGAGAAGGCTGATGCTCCCACCATCAACGACAAGAAGAATATCCAGAATAATGCCAGAGCTGCCACTGCCATCTTCATGGGCTTGCAAGAACATGACTTTAACAGAGTCAGCACAATGGAGTCTGCTAAGGAGATTTGGGATACCCTGCAGCAGATATATGAGGGCAGTGACACCTTGAAGAAGTCCAAGAGAGGACTGCTGGAATCAACTCTGGAGAGATTTGAGCATGAACATGGAGAAGACATAAATTCTCTGTACTCAAGACTGACTCTCATCACCAATCAACTGAAGGCATTGGGTTCCAACCGAGTTGAGGATGAAGATGTATCAGATTCATCAAGAAATTCTTATCTGTGCTGCCCAAGCCCTACAGAACCTTGGTCTTGATGCTCAAGGAGAAAGAGGGTTTCAGTAGGATGAAGCCTACAGAAGTGTTGGGAAGAATCCTCACTCATGAGATGGAGCTCAAGCAAGAGGGCAAGCACAGCTCCTCCTCAGGACCCAAGAAGAATATTGCACTGAAGACCACTGCTCAAGCCTCACTACCAGACAGTGACAGCAGTGAAGATCTATCTGATGACATGTCAAGTGGAGAAGAGAATGAGCTGCTCCTTCTTACCAGAAACTTCAGAAAATTCTATAGGAAGAAGAAGCAGTTTGGATCAACAGATAGATTCAGAGGCAAGAAGCCCTCCAAGGACAACAAGTGTTTTGAATGTGGCAAGGAAGGCCACTTCGCAGCTGATTGCCCCAGCAAAAAGAAGGACAAAGGGAAGAAGGACTTCCACAGCAAGAAGAAGACTTTCGGCAAGCATCCTTCTTATTCCAAGAACAAGGCTACTGCAAGAGCCTATGTAGAGCAAGCCTGGGTTTCAGATGACTCTGGTTCAGATGGAGAATCAGAAGAAGAAGAAGTCCAGGTTGCTGGGATAACAATCTCCATGGTTGACACACCCAGCTGTGTCACAGCCAAGTCAGACAGCTCCAAGCTGAACTCCAAAGCTGATCAAGCTTCATCCACTCCTGCTCCCTTATGCCTCATGGCTAAGGACTCTAAGTTATTGACCGAAGATGATTTCCCTGATTATGCTGAACTAATGGATATCTTAGAGAGAACAGAGAAGGGATACTGTAGGGAAAGGAAGGAGAACATATCCCTTAGGGATAAGCTGAGGGAGCTGAGAGAGACCTGTGATGAAGTCATAGATGACAGGGAGGATCTCAGGCTAAATCATGAGAACCTGGAGATAGCTCATGAGAAGCTCAGATCAGCACATGAGCTTCTCCTCAAGGAGCATGAAGAGTTAAAGGCAAAGCATGCCTTATGCACTGATATTTCTGATAATATTGCTGAAGCTATGCCTTTACCTGCTCCTACTGTCATTGAATCATGTTTAAACTGTGCCAGCAGAATCAATGTTCTAACATCTACAGGTGGAGTGGTAGACAACTCTAAAGAGGCCTCAACCTCTATTGTTACTAACTCTGTGGATGCAGCTGAGCACAACAAGCTCAAGAAAGAGCTAGAAGAGCTTAAGAGGCTCATGAGAAAAGGTCTCTGCAGTGCCAACATTGGCATGCAAAACTATCAGCTTATAAGAGCCGAAATGGTGAGAAAGAACGAAGGCCGAAGAGGCTTGGGTTACTCTACCTTTACTGCTAAAGATAAACTGCCTGCTGCCACTAACACTTATCTTCCGGAAGGTCCGGATCTCCTCTAGATGTCCCGAATGCTCCAAACGGTCCATTCGGAAGAAGGTCCGGATATCCTCTAGATGTCCCGAACCCTCCGACCGGACCGTTCAAACGGACCGGCCCGAACACTCCAAACGGACCGGTCCGAACGCTCGAAACGGTCCTTCCAAAAGGAGGTCCGTATCTCCTCTAGAAGTCCCCAACCCTCCGACCGGACCGTCCATACGGACGGACCGTATCGAAGCATCCAAACGATCCGTCCGGAAGAAGTTCCGGATCTCCTCTAGAATTCCCTAACCCTCCGACCGGACCATCCCGAACCCACCAAACGATCCGTCCGGAAGAACTCCGGATATCGTCTAGATGTCCCGAACCCTCCCATCGGAACGTCCAAGCGGACCGCCTCGAACCCACCAAACGGACCGGTCCGAACTCTCGACGGGACCATCCAAAGGGTCCGTCCGGAAGAAGTTCCGGATCTCCTCTAGAATTCCCGAACCCTCCAACGGGACCGTCCCGAGCCCACCAAACGGTCCGTCCGGAAGAAGGTCCGGATCTCCTCTAGATGTCCCGAACCCTCGGGTCGGACCGTCCAAACGGACCGTCTGGAAGAAGTTCCGGATCAACGCTAGAATTCCCGAACCCTCCGACCGGACCGTCCCGAACCCACCAAACGGTCCGTTCGGCAGAAGGTCCGGATCTCCTCTAGAAGTCCCGAACCCTCCGACCGCACAGTCCAAACGGAACGGCTAGAACGCTCCAAACGGCCCGTCCGGAAGAAGGTCCGGATATCCACTAGATGTCCCGATCCCTCCGATCAGACCGTGCAAACGGACCGCCCCGAACCCTCGAAGCAGTCCATGAGGAACAAGTTCCGGATCTCCTCTAGAAGACCCAGACGCTCCAAACGATCCGTCCGGAAGAAGGTCCAGATATCCTCCGTCCGGGACGGTCGGGTTTGGTCGGATGGTTCGGGACCAACAGTTTGGAGCGTTAGAGACGGTCGGGTTGGACGATTTGGTCGGATGGTTTGGGACCAACAGTTTGGAGGGTCCGAGACGGTCGGGTTGCATGATTTGGTCGGATGATTCGGGACCAACAGTTTGGAGGGTCCGGGACGGTTGGGTTGGACGATTTGGTCGGTTGGTTCGGGACCAACAGTTTGGAGGGTCTGAGACGGTCGGGTTGGACGGTTTGGTCGGATGGTTCGGGACCAACAGTTTGCAGCGTCCGGGATGGTCGGGTTGGATGGTTTGGTCGGATGGTTCGGGAGAACTAGAGGAGAAGCGGACCTTCTTCCGGATGGACCGTTTGGAAGGTCCGGGACGGTCGGGTTGGACGGTTTGGTCGTATGGTTTGGGACAATTAGAGAAGATCTAGACCTTCCGGACGGACCATTTGGAAGTTCCAGGACAGTCGGGTTCGACGGCTTGGTCGGATAGTTCGGGACCAACAGTTTGGAGGGTCCGAGACGGTTGGGTTGGACACTTTGGTTGGATGGTTCGGGACTACTTGAGGAGATCCGGTCCTTCTTCCGTACGGAACCATTTGGAAGTTCCTGGACGGTTGGGTTGGACGGTTTGGTCGGTTGGTTTGGGACCAACAGTTTGGAGGGTTCGAGACGGTCGGGTTGGACGGTTTGGTCGGATGGTTCGGGAGAACTAGTGGAGAACCGAACCTTCTTCCGAACGGACCGTTTGGAAGGTCCGGGACGGTCGGGTTGGACGGTTTGGTCAGCTGGTTTGGGACCAACAGTTTGGAGGGTTCGAGACGGTTGGGTTGGACGGTTTGGTCGGACGGTTCGGGAGAATTAGAGGAGAACAAGACCTTCCGGATGGACCGTTTGGAAGTTGCGGGACGGTCGGGTTAGACGGTTTGGTCGGATGGTTCGGGAGAACTAGAGGAGAGCCGGACCTTCTTCCGGACGGACCATTTGGAAGGTCAGGGACGGTCGGGTTGGACGGTTTGGTTGGATAGTTCGGGACCAACAGTTTGGAGGGTCCGAGGCGGTCGGGTTGGACACTGTGGTTGGATGGTTCGGGACTACTTGAGGAGATCCGGTCCTTCTTCCGTACAGAACCATTTGGAAGTTCCTGGACGGTTGGGTTGGACGGTTTGGTCGGTTGGTTTGGGACCAACAGTTTGGAGGGTTCGAGACGGTCGGGTTGGACGATTTGGTCGGATGGTTCGGGAGAACTAGTGGAGAACCGAACCTTCTTCCGGACGGACCATTTGGAAGGTCCGGGACGGTCGGGTTGGACGGTTTGGTCAGACGGTTCGGGACAACTGGAGAAGATCAGGACCTTCTTTCGGACGGACCGTTTGGAAGTTTCGGAATGGTCGGGTTGGACGGTTTGGTCGGACGGTTCGGGACAACTAGAGGAGCTCAGGACCTTCTTCCGGACAGACCGTTTGGAAGTTCCGGGACGGTCGAGTTGGACGGTTTGGTCGGACGGTTCAGGACCAATAGTTTGGAGGGTCCGAGACGGTCGGGTTGGACGGTTTGGTCGGATGGTTCGGGACCAACAGTTTGGACGGTCCAGAACGGTCGGGTTGGATGGTTTGGTCGGATGGTTCGGGAGAAGTAGAGGAGAACCGGACCTTCTTTTGGACGGACCGTTTGGAAGGTTCGGGACGGTCAGGTTGGACGGTTTGGTCGGATGGTTTGGGACAGTTAGAGGAGGTCTAGACCTTCCGGCCGGACCATTTGGTTGTTCCAGGACAGTCGGGTTGGACGGTTTGGTCGGATGGTTCGGGACCAACAGTTTGGAGGGTCCAAAACGGTCGGGTTGGACGGTTTGGTCGGATGGTTCGGGACCAACAGTTTGGAGGGTCTGAGACGGTCGGGTTGGACAGTTTGGTCGGATGGTTCGGGACAACTAGAGGAGATTCGGACCTTCTTCCGGACAGACAGTTTGGTTGTTCCAGGACGGTCGGGTTGGACGGTTTGGTCGGATGGTTAGGGACAACTAGAGGAGATCCGGACCTTCTTCCGGATGGACCATTTGGAAGTTTCGGGACGGTCGGGTTGGACGGTTTGGTCGGATGGTTCGGGACAACTAGAGGAGATCCGGACCTTCTTCCGGACAGACCGTTAGGAAGTTCCGGGACGATCGGGTTGGACGGTTTGGTCGGATGGTTTGGGACAACAAGAGGAGATCCGGACTTTCTTTCGGGCGGACCGTTTGTATGCTCCGGCACGGTCGGGTTTGGTCAGACGGTTCGGGACCAACAGTGTCTGAGACGGTCGGGTTGGACGATTTGGTCGGATGGTTCGGGACCAACAGTTTGCAGGGTCCGAGACGGTCGGGTTGGACGATTTGGTCGGATGGTTCGGGACCAACAGTTTGCAGGGTCCGAGACGGTCGGGTTTCATGATTTGGTCGGACGATTCGGGACCAATAGTTTGGAGGGTCCGGGACGGTCGGGTTGGACAATTTGGTCGGATGGTTCGGGACCAACAGTTTGGAGGGTCCGGGACGGTTGGGTTGGACGGATCGGTCGGACGGTTCGGGACAACTAGAGGAGATCAGGACCTTCTTCCGGACGGACCGTTTGGAAGTTTCGGGATGGTCGGGATGGACGGTTTGGTTGGACGGTTCGGGACCAACAATTTGGAGGGTCCGAGACGGTGGGGTTGGATGGTTTGGTCGGATGGTTCGGGAGAACTAGTGGAGAACCGAACCTTCTTCCGGACGGACCGTTTGGAAGGTCCGGGACGGTCGGGTTGGACGGTTTGGTCAGACGGTTCGGGACAACTGGAGGAGATCAGGACCTTCTTTCGGACGGACCGTTTGGAAGTTTCGGGACGGTCGGGTTGGACGATTTGGTCGGACGGTTCGGGACAACTAGAGGAGCTCAGGACCTTCTTCCGGACAGACCGTTTGGAAGTTTCGGGACGGTCCTGTTGGACGGTTTGGTCGGACGGTTCGGGACAACTAGAGGAGCTCAGGACCTTCTTCCGGACAGACCGTTTGGAAGTTTCGGGACGGTCAGGTTGGACGGTTTGGTCGGACGGTTCAGGACCAATAGTTTGGAGGGTCCGAGACGGTCGGGTTGGACGGTTTGGTCGGATGGTTCGGGACCAACAATTTGGACGGTCCGGAACGGTCGGGTTGGATGGTTTGGTCGGATGGTTCGGGAGAAGTAGAGGAGAACCGGACCTTCTTTTGGACGGACCGTTTGGAAGGTTCGGGACGGTCAGGTTGGACGGTTTGGTCGGATGGTTTG
This sequence comes from Stipa capillata, assembly GCA_019208055.1. Taxonomy (NCBI): domain Eukaryota; kingdom Viridiplantae; phylum Streptophyta; class Magnoliopsida; order Poales; family Poaceae; genus Stipa; species Stipa capillata. Next base: position 381,925 of record JAGXJF010002718.1, on the reverse strand, counting down.
GGACAGTTAGAGGAGGTCTAGACCTTCCGGCCGGACCATTTGGTAGTTCCAGGACAGTCGGGTTGGACGGTTTGGTCGGATGGTTCGGGACCAACAGTTTGGAGGGTCCAAAACGGTCGGGTTGGACGGTTTGGTCGGATGGTTCGGGACAACTAGAGGAGATCCGGACCTTCTTCCGGACAGACAGTTTGGATGTTCCGGGACGGTCGGGTTGGACGGTTTGGTCGGATGGTTAGGGACAACTAGAGGAGATCCGGACCTTCTTCCGGACGGACCGTTTGGAAGTTCCGGGACGGTCGGGTTGGACGGTTTGGTCAGATGGTTCGGGACAACTAGAGGAGATCCGGACCTTCTTCCGGACGGACCGTTAGGAAGTTCCGGGACGATCGGGTTGGACGGTTTGGTCGGATGGTTTGGGACAACAAGAGGAGATCCGGACTTTCTTCCGGGCGGACCGTTTGTATGCTCCGGGACGGTCGGGTTTGGTCAGACGGTTCGGGACCAACAGTGTCTGAGACGGTCGGGTTGGACGATTTGGTCGGATGGTTCGGGACCAACAGTTTGCAGGGTCCGAGACGGTCGGGTTTCATGATTTGGTCGGACGATTCGGGACCAATAGTTTGGAAGGTCCGGGACGGTCGGGTTGGACAGTTTGGTCGGATGGTTCGGGACCAACAGTTTGGAGGGTCCGGGACGGTCGGGTTGGACGGATTGGTCGGACGGTTCGGGACAACTAGAGGAGATCAGGACCTTCTTCCGGACGGACCGTTTGGAAGTTTCGGGATGGTCGGGATGGATGGTTTGGTCGGACGGTTCGGGACCAACAATTTGGAGGGTCCGAGACGGTCGGGTTGGATGGTTTGCTCGGATGGTTCGGGACCAACAGTTCGGTGGGCCCGGGGTTGTCGGGTTGGACGGTTTGGTCGGATGGTTCGGGACAACTAGAGGACATCCGGACCTTCTTCCGGACGGGCCGTTTGGATGTTCTGGGACGATCGGGTTGGACGGTTTGGTCGGACGGTTCGGGACAACTAGAGAAGATCCGGACCTTCTTCCGGACGGACCGTTTGTATGTTCCGGGACGGTCGGGTTTGGTCGGAGGGTCCGGGACCAGCAGTTTGGAGCGTCCGAGCTGCTCGGGTTGGACGATTTGGTCGGATGGTTCGGGACCAACATTATGGAGGGTCCGGGACGGTCGGGTTGGATGGTTTGGTTGGATGGTTCGGGAGAACTAGAGGAGAGCCGGACCTTCTTCCGGATGGAACGTTTGGAAGGTCCAGGATACTCGGGTTGGACGGTTTGGTCGGATGGTTCGGGACCAACAGTTCGGAGCGCCCGGGACGGTCGGGTTGGACGGTTTGGTCGCATGGTTCGGGAGAACTAGAGGAGAGCCGGACGTTATTCCGGACGGACCATTTGGACGGTCCGGGACGGTCAGGTTGGACGTTTGGTCGGATGGTTCAGGACCAACAGTTTGGAGGGTCCGGGACGGTCGGGTTGGACGGTTTGGTCGGATGGTTCGGGACCAACAGTTTGGAGGGTCCGCGACGGTCGGGTTGGACGGTTTGGTCGGAGGGTTCGGGACCAACAGTTTGGAGGGTCCGGGACGGTCGGGTTGGATGGTTTGGTCGGATAGTTCGGGACCAACAGTTTGGAGGGTCCGAGACGGTCGGGTTGGACACTTTGGTTGGATGGTTCGGGACTACTTGAGGAGATCCGGTCCTTCTTCCGTACGGAACCATTTGGAAGTTCCTGGACGGTTGGGTTGGATGGTTTGGTCGGTTGATTTGGGACCAACAGTTTGGATGGTTCGAGACGGTCGGGTTGGACGCTTTGGTCGGATGGTTCGGGACCAACAGTTTGGAGGGCCCGGGACAGTCGGGTTGGACGGTTTGGTCGGATGGTTCGGGACCAACAGTTTGGAGGGTCCGCGGCGGTCGGATTGGACGGTTTGGTCAGACGGTTCGGAATAACTAGAGGAGATCCGTTCCTTATTCCGGACGGACCGTTTGGAAGTTCCGGGACGATCGGGTTGGACGGTTTGGTCGGATGGTTCGGGACAACTAGAGGAGATCCGGACCTTCTTCTGGACGGACCGTTTGGAAGTTCCGGGACGGTCGGGTTGGACGGTTTGGTCGGACGGTTCGGGACAACAAGAGGAGATCCGGACCTTCTTCCGGACAGACCGTTTGGAAGTTCCGGGACGATCGGGTTGGACGATTTGGTCGGATGGTTTGGGACAACAAGAGGAGATCCGGACTTTCTTCCGGACGGACCGTTTGTATGCTCCGAGACGGTCGGGTTTGGTCGGACGGTTCGGGACCAACAGTTTGGAGCGTCCGAGACGGTCGGGTTGGACGATTTGGTCAGATGGTTTGGGACCAACAGTTGGAGGGTCCGACACGGTCGGGTTTCATGATTTCGTCGGACGATTCGGGACCAATAGTTTGGAGGGTCCGGGACGGTCGGGTTGGACAGTTTGGTCGGATGGTTCGGGACCAACAGTTTGGAGGGTCCGGGACGGTCGGGTTGGATGGTTTGGTCGGATGGTTCGGGAGAACTAGAGGAGAGCCGGACGTTATTCCGGACGGACCGTTTGGGCGGTCCGGGACGGTCAGGTTGGACGTTTGGTCGGATGGTTGGGGACCAACAGTTTGGAGGGTCCAGGACGGTCGGTTGGACGGTTTGGTCAGATGGTTCGGGACCAACAGTTTGGAGGGTCCGGGACGGTCGGATTGGACGGTTTGGTCGGATGGTTCGGGACCAACAGTTTGGAGGGTCCGTGACGGTCGGGTTGGATGGTTTGGTCGGATGGTTCGGGACCAACACTTTGGAGGGTACGGGACGGTCGGGTTGGATGGTTTGGTCTAATGGTTGGGGAGAACTAGAGGAGAAGCGGACCATCTTCCGGACGGACCGTTTGGACGGTCCGGGATGGTCGGGTTGGACGATTTGGTTGTATGGTTTGGGACAATGAGAATAGTTCTAGACCTTCCGGACGGACCATTTGGAAGTTTCAGGACAGTCGGGTTGGACGGATTGGTCGGACGGTTCGGGACAACTAGAGGAGATCAGGACCTTCTTCCGGACGGACCGTTTGGAAGTTTCGGGATGGTCGGGATGGATGGTTTGGTCGGACGGTTCGGGACCAACAATTTGGAGGGTCCGAGACGGTCGGGTTGGATGGTTTGCTCGGATGGTTCGGGACCAACAGTTCGGAGGGCCCGGGGTTGTCGGGTTGGACGGTTTGGTCGGATGGTTCGGGACAACTAGAGGACATCCGGACCTTCTTCCGGACGGGCCGTTTGGATGTTCTGGGACGATCGGGTTGGACGGTTTGATCGGACGGTTCGGGACAACTAGAGAAGATCCGGACCTTCTTCCGGACGGACCGTTTGTATGTTCCGGGACGGTCGGGTTTGGTCGGAGGGTCCGGGACCAGCAGTTTGGAGCGTCCGAGCTGCTCGGGTTGGACGATTTGGTCGGATGGTTCGGGACCAACATTATGGAGGGTCCGGGACGGTCGGGTTGGATGGTTTGGTTGGATGGTTCGGGAGAACTAGAGGAGAGCCGGACCTTCTTCCGGATGGAACGTTTGGAAGGTCCAGGATACTCGGGTTGGACGGTTTGGTCGGATGGTTCGGGACCAACAGTTTGGAGCGCCCGGGACGGTCGGGTTGGACGGTTTGGTCGCATGGTTCGGGAGAACTAGAGGAGAGCCGGACGTTATTCCGGACGGACCATTTGGACGGTCCGGGACGGTCAGGTTGGACGTTTGGTCGGATGGTTCAGGACCAACAGTTTGGAGGCTCCGGGACGGTCGGGTTGGACGGTTTGGTCGGATGGTTCGGGACTAACAGTTTGGAGGGTCCGCGACGGTCGGGTTGGACGGTTTGGTCGGATGGTTCGGGACCAACAGTTTGGAGGGTCCGGGACGGTCGGGTTGGACGGTTTGGTCGGATAGTTCGGGACCAACAGTTTGGAGGGTCCGAGACGGTCGGGTTGGACACTTTGGTTGGATGGTTCGGGACTACTTGAGGAGATCCGGTCCTTCTTCCGTACGGAACCATTTGGAAGTTCCTGGACGGTTGGGTTGGATGGTTTGGTCGGTTGATTTGGGACCAACAGTTTGGATGGTTCGAGACGGTCGGGTTGGACGCTTTGGTCGGATGGTTCGGGACCAACAGTTTGGAGGGCCCGGGACAGTCGGGTTGGACGGTTTGGTCGGATGGTTCGGGACCAACAGTTTGGAGGGTCCGCGGCGGTCGGGTTGGACGGTTTGGTCAGACGGTTCGGAATAACTAGAGGAGATCCGTTCCTTATTCCGGACGGACCGTTTGGAAGTTCCGGGACGATCGGGTTGGACGGTTTGATCGGATGGTTCGGGACAACTAGAGGAGATCCGGACCTTCTTCTGGACGGACCGTTTGGAAGTTCCGGGACGGCCGGGTTTGGACGGTTTGGTCGGATGGTTTGGGACAACAAGAGGAGATCCGGACCTTCTTCCGGACAGACCGTTTGGAAGTTCCGGGACGATCGGGTTGAACGGTTTGGTCGGATGGTTTGGGACAACAAGAGGAGATCCGGATTTTCTTCCGGACGGACCGTTTGTATGCTCCGAGACGGTCGGGTTTGGTCGGACGGTTCGGGACCAACAGTTTGGAGCGTCCGAGACCGTCGGGTTGGACGATTTGGTCAGATGGTTTGGGACCAACAGTTTGGAGGGTCCGAGACGGTCGGGTTTCATGATTTCGTCGGACGATTCGGGACCAATAGTTTGGAGGGTCCGGGACGGTCAGGTTGGACAGTTTGGTCGGATGGTTCGGGACCAATAGTTTGGAGGGTCCGGGACGGTCGGGTTGGATGGTTTGGTCGGATGGTTCGGGAGAACTAGAGGAGAGCCGGACGTTATTCCGGACGGACCGTTTGGATGGTCCGGGACGGTCAGGTTGGACGTTTGGTCGGATGGTTGGGGACCAACAGTTTGGAGGGTCCAGGACGGTCGGTTGGACGGTTTGGTCGGATGGTTCGGGACCAACAGTTTGGAGGGTCCGGGACGGTCGGGTTGGACGGTTTGGTCGGATGGTTCGGGACCAACAGTTTGGAGGGTCCGTGACGGTCGGGTTGGATGGTTTGGTCGGATGGTTCGGGACCAACATTTTGGAGGGTACGGGATGGTCGGGTTGGATGGTTTGGTCGGATGGTTGGGGAGAACTAGAGGAGAAGCGGACCTTCTTCCGGACGGACCGTTGGATGGTCCGGGATGGTCGGGTTGGACGATTTGGTTGTATGGTTTGGGACAATCGTCGGGTTGGACGGCTTTGTCGGATAGTTCGGGACCAACAGTTTGGAGGGTCTGAGACGGTCGGGTTGGATGGTTTGGTGGGATGGTTCGGGACAACTAGAGGAGATCCGGACCTTCTTCCGGACGGAACTGTTTGGAAGTTCCTGGACGGTCGGGTTGGACGGTTTGGTCGGATGGTTCGGGACCAACAGTTTGGAGGGTTCGAGACGGTCGGGTTGGACGGTTTGGTCGGATGTTCGGGACAACTAGAGGAGATCAGGACCTTCTTCCGGACGGATCGTTTGGAAGGTCCGGGACGGTCGGGTTGGACGGTTTTGTCTGACGGTTCGGGACAACTGGAGGAGATTAGGGCCTTCTTCGGACGGACCGTTTGGAAGTTTCGGGACGGTCGGGTTGGACGGTTTGGTCGGACGGTTCGGGACAACTAGAGGAGCTCAGGACCTTCTTCCGGACAGACCGTTTAGAAGTTTCGGGACGGTCGGGTTGGACGGTTTGGTCGGACGGTTCGGTACCAATAGTTTGGAGGGTCCGAGACGGTCGGGTTGGACGGTTTGGTCGGATGGTTCGGGACCAACAGTTTTAGACGGTCCGGAACGGTCGGGTTGGATGGTTTGGTCGGATCATTCGGGAGAAGTAGAGGAGAACCGGACCTTCTTTCGGATGGACCGTTTGGAAGGTCCGGGGTACGGTCAGGGTTGGACGGTTTGGTCGGATGGTTTGGGAAAGTTAAAGGAGGTCTAGACCTTCCGGCCGGACCATTTGGTAGTTCCAGGACAGTCGGGTTGGACGGTTTGGTCGGATGGTTCGGGACCAACAGTTTGGAGGATCCGAGACGGTCGGGTTGGACGGTTTGGTCGGATGGTTCGGGACCAACAGTTTGGAGGGTCCAAGACGGTCGGGTTGGATGGTTTGGTCGGATGGTTCGGGACCAACAATTTGGAGGGTCTGAGACGGTCGGGTTGGATAGTTTGGTCGGATGGTTCGGGGACAACTGGAGGAGATCTGGACCTTCTTCCGGACAGACAATTTGGATTTTCCGGGACGGTCGGGTTGGACGGTTTGGTCGGATTGTTAGGGACAACTAGAGGAGATCCGGACCTTCTCCGGACGGACCGTTTGGAAGTTCCGGGACCGATCGGGTTGGACGGTTTGGTCGGATGGTTTGGGACAACAAGAGGAGATCCGGACATTCTTCCGGGCGGACCGTTTGTATGCTCCGGGACGGTCAGGTTTGGTCGGACGGTTCGGGACCAACAGTGTCTGAGACGGTCGGGTTGGGCGATTTGGTCGGATGGTTCGAGACCAACAGTTTGGAGGGTCCGAGACGGTCGGGTTTCATGATTTGGTCGGACGATTCGAGACCAATAGTTTGGAGGGTCCGGGACGGTCGGGTTGGACAGTTTGGTCGGATGGTTCGGGACCAACAGTTTGGAGGGTCCGGGACGGTCGGGTTGGAAGGATTGGTCGGATGGTTCGGGACCAACAGTTTGGAGGGTCCGGGATAGTCGGGATGGACGGTTTGGTCGGACGGTTCGGGACCAACAGTTTGGAGGGTCCGAGACGGTCGGTTGGATGGTTTGCTCGGATGGTTCAGGACCAACAGTTCGGAGGGCCCGGGGTTGTCGGGTTGGACGGTTTGGTCGGATGGTTCGAGACAACTAGAGGACATCCGGACCTTCTTCCGGACGGGCCGTTTGGATGTTCTGGGACGATCGGGTTGGACGGATTGGTCGGACGGTTCGGGACAACTAGAGCCGATCCGGACCTTCTTCCGGACGGACCGTTTGTATGTTCCGGGGCGGTCGGGTTTGGTCGGATGGTCCGGGACCAGCAGTTTGGAGCGTCCGAGCTGCTCGGGTTGGACGATTTGGTCGGATGGTTCGGGACCAACATTATGGAGGGTCCGGGACGGTCGGGTTGGATGGTTTGGTTGGATGGTTCGGGAGAACTAGAGGAGAGCCGGACCTTCTTCCAGATGGAATGTTTGGAAGGTCCAGGATACTCGGGTTAGACGGTTTGGTCGGATGGTTAGGGTCCAACAGTTTGGAGGGTCCGAGACGGTCGGGTTGGATGGTTTGCTCGGATGGTTCAGGACCAACAGTTCGGAGGGCCCGGGGTTGTCGGGTTGGACGGTTTGGTCGGATGGTTCGGGACAACTAGAGGACATCCGGAGCTTCTTCCGGACGGGCCGTTTGGATGTTCTGGGACGATCGGGTTGGACGGTTTGGTCGGACGGTTCGGGACAACTAGAGAAGATCCGGACCTTCTTCCGGACGGACCGTTTGTATGTTCCGGGACGGTCGGGTTTGGTCGGATGGTCCGGGACCAGCAGTTTGGAGCGTCCGAGCTGCTCGGGTTGGACGATTTGGTCAGATGGTTCGGGACCAACATTATGGAGGGTCCGGGACGGTCGGGTTGGATGGTTCGGGAGAACTAGAGGAGAGCCGGACCTTCTTCCGGACGAACCATTGGACGGTCCGGGACGGTCAGGTTGGACGGTTTGGTCAGATGGTTCGGGAGAACTAGAGGAGAGCCGGATGTTATTCCGGACGGACCATTTCGACGGTCCGGGACGGTCAGGTTGGACGTTTGGTCGGATGGTTCGGGACCAACAGTTTGGAGGCTCCGAGACGGTCGGGTTGGACGGTTTGGTCAGATGGTTCGGGACCAACAGTTTGGAGGGTCCGCGACGGTCGGGTTGAACGGTTTGGTCGGATGGTTCGGACCAACAGTTTGGAGGGTCCGGGACGGTCGGGTTGGACGGTTTGGTCGGATAGTTCGGGACCAACAGTTTGGAGGGTCCAAGACGGTCAGGTTGGACACTTTGGTTGGATGGTTCGGGACTACTTGAGGAGATCCGGTCCTTCTTCCGTACGGAACCATTTGGAAGTTCCTGGACGGTTGGGTTGGACGGTTTGGTCGGTTGATTGGGACCAACAGTTTGGAGGGTTCGAGACGGTCGGGTTGGACGCTTTGGTCGGATGGTTCGGGACCAACAGTTTGGAGGGCCCGGGACGGTCGGGTTGGACGGTTTGGTCGGATGGTTCGGAACCAACAGTTTGGAGGGTCCGCGGCGGTTGGGTTGGACGGTTTGGTCGGACGGTTCGGGATAACTAGAGGAGATGCGTTCCTTCGTCCGGACGGACCGTTTGGATGTTCCAGAACGATTGGGTTGGACGGTTTGGTCGGATGGTTCGGGGCAAACTAGAGGAGATCCGGACCTTCTTCCGGACGGACCGTTTGGAAGTTCCGGGACGGTCGGGTTGGACGGTTTGGTCGGATGGTTCGGGACAACAAGAGGAGATCCGGACCTTCTTCCGGACAGACCGTTTGGAAGTTCCGGGACGATCGGGTTGGACGGTTTGGTCGGATGGTTTGGGACAACAAGAGAGATCCGGACTTTCTTCCGGACGGACCGTTTGTATGCTCCGGGACGGTCGGGTTTGGTCGGACGGTTCGGGACCAACAGTTTGGAGCGTCCGAGACGGTCGGGTTGGACGATTTGGTCGGATGGTTTGGGACCAACAGTTTGGAGGGTCCGAGACGGTCGGGTTTCATGATTTGGTCGGACGATTCGGGACCAACAGTTTGGAGGGTCCCGGACGGTCAGGTTGGACAGTTTGGTCGGATGGTTCGGGACCAACAGTTTGGAGGGTCCGGGACGGTCGGGTTGGATGGTTTGGTCGGATGGTTCGGGAGAACTAGAGGAGAGCCGGACGTTATTCCGGACGGACCGTTTGGACGGTCCGGGACGGTCAGGTTGGACGTTTGGTCGGATGGTTGGGGACCAACAGTTTGGAGGGTCCGGGACGGTCGGTTGGACGTATTGGTCGGACGGTTCGGGACCAACAGTTTGGAGGGTCCGGGACGGTCGGGTTGGACGGTTTGGTCGGATGGTTCGGGGACTAACAGTTTGGAGGGTCCGTGACGGTCGGGTTGGACGGTTTGGTTGGATGGTTCGGGACCAACAATTTGGAGGGTCCGGGACGGTCGGGTTGGATGGTTTGGTCGGATGGTTCGGGAGAACTAGAGGAGAAGCGGACCTTCTTCCGGACGGACCGTTTGGAAGGTCCGGGATGGTCGGTTTGGACGATTTGGTTGTATGGTTTGGGACAATGAGAATAGATCTAGACCTTCCGGACGGACCATTTGGAAGTTCCCGGACAGTCGGGTTGGACGGCTTGGTCGGATAGTTCGGGACCAACAGTTTAGAGGGTCTGAGACGGTCGGGTTGGATGGTTTGGTGGGATGGTTCGGGACAACTAGAGGAGATCCGGACCTTCTCCGGACGGAACCGTTTGGAAGTTCCTGGACGGTCGGGTTGGACGGTTTGGTCGGATGGTTCGGGACCAACAGTTTGGAGGGTTCGAGACGGTCTGGTTGGACAGTTTGGTCGGATTGTTCGGGAGAACTAGGGGAGAACCGAACCTTCTTCCGAACGGACCGTTTGAATGGTTCGGGACGGTCGGGTTGACGGATTGGTCGGACGGTTCGGGACAACTAGAGGAGATCAGGACCTTCTTCCGGACGGACCGTTTGGAAGTTTCGGGATGGTCGGGATGGATGGTTTGGTCGGACGGTTCGGGACCAACAATTTGGAGGGTCCGAGACGGTCGGGTTGGATGGTTTGCTCGGATGGTTCGGGACCAACAGTTCGGAGGGCCCGGGGTTGTCGGGTTGGACGGTTTGGTCGGATGGTTCGGGACAACTAGAGGACATCCGGACCTTCTTCCGGACGGGCCGTTTGGATGTTCTGGGACGATCGGGTTGGACGGTTTGGTCGGACGGTTCGGGACAACTAGAGAAGATCCGGACCTTCTTCCGGACGGACCGTTTATATGTTCCGGGACGGTCGGGTTTGGTCGGAGGGTCCAGGACCAGCAGTTTGGAGCGTCCGAGCTGCTCGGGTTGGACGATTTGGTCGGATGGTTCGGGACCAACATTATGGAGGGTCCGGGACGGTCGGGTTGGATGGTTTGGTTGGATGGTTCGGGAGAACTAGAGGAGAGCCGGACCTTCTTCCGGATGGAACGTTTGGAAGGTCCAGGATACTCGGGTTGGACGGTTTGGTCGGATGGTTCGGGACCAACAGTTTGGTGCGCCCGGGACGGTCGGGTTGGATGGTTTGGTCGCATGGTTCGGGAGAAACTAGAGGAGAGCCGGACGTTATTCCGGACGGACCATTTGGATGGTCCGGGACGGTCAGGTTGGACGTTTGGTCGGATGGTTCAGGACCAACAGTTTGGAGGCTCCGGGACGGTCGGGTTGGACGGTTTGCTCGGAAGGTTCGGGACCAACAGTTCGGAGGGCCCGGGGTTGTCGGGTTGGACAGTTTGGTCGGATGGTTCGGGACAACTAGAGGACATCCGGACCTTCTTCCGGACGGGCCGTTTGGATGTTCTGGGACGATCGGGTTGGACGGTTTGGTCGGACGGTTTGGGACAACTAGAGAAGATCTAGACCTTCTTCCGGATGGACCGTTTGTATGTTCCGGAACGGTCGGGTTTGGTCGGATGGTCCGGGACCAGCAGTTTGGAGCGTCCGAGCTGCTCGGGTTGGACGATTTGGTCGGATGGTTCGGGACCAACATAATGGAGGGTCCGGGACGGTCGGGTTGGATGGTTTGGTTGGATGGTTCGGGAGAACTAGAGGAGAGCCGGACCTTCTTCCGGATGGAACGTTTGGAAGGTCCAGGATACTCGGGTTGGACGGTTTGGTCGGATGGTTCGGGACCAACAGTTTGGAGCGCCCGGGACGGTCGGGTTGGACGGTTTGGTCGCATGGTTCGGGACCAACAATTTGTAGGGTCCGCGGTGGTCGGGTTGGACGATTTGGTCGGACGGTTCGGGACAACTAGAGGAGATCCATTCCTTCTTCCGGACGGACCGTTTGGAAGTTTAGGGACGATCGGGTTGGACGATTTGGTCGGATGGTTCGGGACAACTAGAGGAGATCCGGACCTTCTTCCGGACGGACCGCTTGGAAGTTCCGGGATGACCAGGTTGGACGGTTTGGTCGGATAGTTCGGGACAATTAGAGGAGATCCGGACCTTCTTCCGGACGGGCCATTTGTAAGGTCCGCGACGGTCGGGTTGCACGGTTTGGTAGGATGGTTCGGGGCCAACAATTTGGAGGGCCTGGGACAGTCGGTTGGACGGTTTGGTCGGATGGTTCGGGACCAATAGTTTGGAGGGTCCGAGACGGTCGGGTGGGATCGTATGGTCGGATGGTTCGGGACCAACAGTTTGGACGGTCCGGGACGGTCAGGTTGGATGGTTTGGTCGGATGGTTCAGGAGATGTAGAGGAGAACCGGACCTTCTTTCGGACGGACCGTTTGGAAGGTCGGGACGGTCGGGTTGGACGGTTTGGTCGTATGGTTTGGGACAATTAGAGGAGATCTAGACCTTCCGGACGGACCATTTCGAAGTTCCGGGACAGTCGGGTTCGATGGCTTGGTCGAATAGTGTGGGAACAACAATTTGGAGGGTCCGAGACGGTCGGGTTGGACACTTTGCTTGGATGGTTTGGGACAACTTGAGGAGATCCGGACCTTCTTCCGAAAGAAACCATTTGGAAGTTCCTGGACGGTCGGGTTGGACGGTTTGGTCGGATGGTTTGGGACCAACAGTTTGGAGGGTTCTACACGGTCGGGTTGGACGGTTTGGTCGGACGGTTCGGGACAACTAAGGAGATCAGGACCTTCTTCCGGACGGACCGTTTGGAAGTTTCGGGACGGTCGGGTTGGGCGGTTTGGTCGGACGGTTCGGGACAACTAGAGGACATCAGGACCTTCTTCCGGACGGACCGTTTGGAAGTGTCGGGACGATCGGGTTGGACGGTTTGGTAGGTCGGTTCGGGACAACTAGAGGAGATCAGGACCTTCTTCCGAACGGACCGTTTGGAAGGTCCAGGATACTCGGGTTGGACGGTTTGGTCGGATGGTTCGGGACCAACAGTTTGGAGGGCCCAGGACGGTCGGGGTGGACGGTTTGGTCGGATGGTTTGGGACCAACAGTTTGGAGGGTCCGCGGCAGTCGGGTTGGACGGTTTGGTCGGACGGTTCGGGACAACTAGAGGAGATCCGTTCCTTCTTCCGGACGGACCGTTTGGAAGTTCCGGGACGACCGGGTTGGACGGTTTGGTCGGATTGTTCGGGACAACTAGAGGAGATCCGGACCTTCTTCCGGATGGGCCATTTGGAAGGTCCGGGACGGTCGGGTTGCACTGTTTGGTAGGATGGTTCGGGGCCAACAGGTTGGAGGGCCCGGGACGGTCGGGTTGGACGGTTTGGTCGGATGGTTCGGGACCGACAGTTTGGAGGGTCCGAGACGGTCGGGTGGGATGGTTTGGTCGGATGGTTCGGGACCAAAAGTTCGGAGGGCCCGGGGTTGTCGGGTTGGACGGTTTGGTCGGATGGTTCGAGACAAGTAGAGGAGATCCGGACCTTCTTCCGGACGGATCGTTTGGATGTTCCGGGACGATCGGGTTGGACGGTTTGGTCGGATGGTTCGGGACAACTAGAGGAGATCCGGACCTTCTTCCGGACGGACCGTTTGTATGTTCCGAGACGGTCGGGTTTAGTCGGATGATTCGGGACCAACTGTTTGGAGCGTCCGAGGCGGTCGGGTTGGACGATTTGGTCGGATGGTTCGGGACCAACAGTTTCTACCGGGACGGTCGGGTTGGATGGTTTGGTCGAATGGTTCTCGAGAACTAGGGGAGAGCCGGACCTTCTTCCGGACGGAACGTTTGGAAGGTCCGGGATGGTCGGGTTGGACGGTTTGGTCGGATTGTTTGGGACCAACAGTTTGGAGGGCCCAGGACTGTCGGGTTGGACGGTTTGGTCGGATGGTTCGGGACCAGCAGTTTGGAGCGTCCGAGACGGTCGGATTGGACAATTTGGTCGGATGGTTCGGGACCAACGGTTTGGATGGTCCGGGGCGGTCGGGCTGGATGGTTTGGTCGGATGGTTCGGGAGAAGTAGAGGAGAACTGGACCTTCTTTCGGACGAACCGTTTGGAAGGTCCGGGACGGTCGGGTTGGACGGTTTGGTCGGATGGTTTGGGACAGTTAGAGGAGATCTAGACCTTCCGACCGGACCATTTGGTAGTTCCAGGACAGTCGGGTTGGACGGTTTTGGTCGGATGGTTCAGGACCAACAGTTTGGAGGGTCCGAGACGGTCGGGTTGGACGGTTTGGTCGGATGGTTTGGGACCAACAGTTTGGAGGGTCTCAGACGGTCGGGTTGCACGGTTTGGTCGGATGGTTCGGGACAACTAGGGGAGATCCGGACCTTCTTCCGGACGGACCGTTTGGAAGTTCCGGGATGGTCGGGTTGGACGGTTTGGTCGGATGGTTCGGGACGACTAGAGGAGATCCGGACCTTCTTCCGGACAGACCGTTTGGAAGTTTCGAGACGATCGGGTTGGACGGTTTTGTCGGGTGGGACGATTTGGTCGGATGCTTTGGGACCAACAGTTTGGAGGGTCCGAGACAGTCGGGTCGCATGATTTGGTCGGATCAATCGGGACCAACAGTTTGGAGGCTCCGGGACGGTCGGGTTGGACGGTTTGGTCGGATGGTTTGGGACCAACAGTTTGGAGGGTCCGAGACGGTCGGGTTGGACGGTTTGGTCGGATGGTTCGGGACCAACAGTTTGGAGGGTCCAGGACGGTCGGGTTGGATGGTTTGGGCGGACGGTTCGGGAGAACTAGAGGAGAGCCGGACCTTCTTCCGGACGAACCATTTGGACGGTCCAGGACAGTCAGGTTGGAAGGTTTGGTCGGATGGTTCGGGACCAACAGTTTGGAGGGTCCGGGACGGACGGGTTGGAATGTTTGGTCGGATGGTTCGGGACCAACAGTTTGGAGGGTGCGAGACGGTCGGGTTGGACGGTTTGGTCGGATGGTTCGGGAGAACTAGAGGTGAACCGGACCTTCTCCCGGATGGACAGATTGGAAGATCCGGGACGGTCGGGTCGGGTTGGACGGTTTGGTCGGATGGTTCGGGAGAAATAGAGGAGAACCGGACCTTCTTTCGGATGGACCGTTTGGAAGATCCGGGACGGTCGGGTTGGAAGGTTTGGTCAGACGGCTCGGGACAACTAGAGGAGATCAAGACCTTCTTCCGGACGGACCGTTTGGAAGTTTCGGGACGGTCGGGTTGGACGGTTTGGTCGGACGGTTCGGGACCGACAGTTTGGAGGGTACGAGACGGTCGGGTGGTACGGTTTGGTCGGATGGTTCGGGACCAACAGTTTGGAGGGTGTGGGACCGTCGGGTTGGATGGCTTGGTCGGATGGTTCGGGACTAACAGTTTGGAGGGTTTGAGACGATCGGGTTGGACGGTTTGGTTGGATGGTTCGGGAGAACTAGAGGAGATCCGGACCTTTTTCGGGACGGAACCGTTTGGAAGTTCCTGGAAGGTCTGGTTGGACGGTTTGGTCGGATGGTTCGGGACCAACAGTTTGGAGGGTTCAAGACTGTCGGGTTGGACAGTTTGGTCGGATGGTTCGGGAGAACTAGAGGAGAACCGGACCTTCTCCTGGATGGACCGATTGGAAGATCCGGGACGGTCGGGTCGGGTTGGACGGTGTGGTCGGATAGTTCGGGAGAAATAGAGGAGAGAACCGGACCTTCTTCCGGATGGACCGTTTGGAAGATCCGGGACGGTCGGGTTGGACGGTTTGGTCGGATGGTTCGGGACCAACAGTTTGGAGGATCTAAGTCGGTCGGGTTGGACGGTTTGGTTGGATGGTTCGGGAGAACTAGAGGAGAAACGGATCTTCTTCCGAACGGACCGTTTGGAACTTCCGGACGGTCGGGTTGGACGGTTTGTTCGCATGGTCCAGGACGAATTGTTTGCAGGGTCCGAAACGGTCGGGTAGGACGGTTTGGTCGCATGGT
Organism: Stipa capillata; assembly: GCA_019208055.1. NCBI lineage: Eukaryota > Viridiplantae > Streptophyta > Magnoliopsida > Poales > Poaceae > Stipa > Stipa capillata. The sequence goes on along the minus strand of JAGXJF010002718.1, from coordinate 366,714 downwards.
TCGGGAGAACTAGAGGAGACCCGGACATTCTTCGGGACGGACCGTTTGGAAGGTCCGGGATGGTCGGATTGAACGGTTTGGTCGGATGGTTTGGGACAGCTAGAGGAGATCCGGACCTTCTTCCGGATGGACCGTTTGGAAGTTTCGGGACGGTCGGGTTCGGTCAGATGGTTCGGGACCAACAGTTTGGAGCGTCCGAGACGGTCGGGTTGGACGATTTGGTCGGATGTTTTGGAACAATTAGTGGAGATCTAGACCTTCCGGACGGATCATTTGGATGTTCCAGCACTATCGGGTTGGACGGTTCGGTCGGATGGTTCGGGACCGACAGTTTAGGGGGTCTGGGACAGTCGGGTTGGTTGTTTGTTTGGATGGTTCGGGACAACTAGAGGAGATCCGGACCTTCTTCCGGACGGACCGTTTGGATGTTCCGGGACGATCAGGTTGGACGGTTTGGTCGGATGGTTCGGGATAACTAGAGGAGATCCGGACCTTCTTCCGAACCGACCGTTTGTATGTTCCGGGACGATCGGGTTGGTCGGTTTGGTCGCATGGTTCGGGACAACTAGGGGAGATCCGGACCTTCCATCGGACAGACCATTTGAATGGTCCGGGACGATCGGGTTGAACAGTTTGGTTGGATGGTTCGGTACCAACAGTTTGGAGGGCCCGGGACGGTCGGGTTGAACTGTTTAGTCGGATGGTCCGGGACCAACAGTTTGGAGGGTCCGCGACGGTCGGGTTGGATGGTTTGGTTGGATGGTTCGGGACCAACAGGTTGGAGGGTCCGAAACGGTCGGGTAGGACGGTTTGGTCGGATGGTTCGAGAGAACTAGAGGACAACCGGACATTCTTCCGGACGGTCCGTTTGGAAGGTCCGAGATGGTCGGGTTGGACGGTTTGGTCGGATGGTTTGGGACCAAGAGTTTGGAGGGGACCAACAGTTTGGAGGGTCCGAAACGGTCAGGTTGGACGGTTTGGTCGGATGGTTCGGGAGAACTAGAAGAGAGCCGGACCTTCTTCCGGACGGAACGTTTGTAAGGTCCGGGATGATCGGGTTGGACGGTTTGGTCGGATGGTTCGGGACCAACAGTTTGGAGGGTTCGAGACGGTCGGGTTGGACGGTTAGGCCGGATGGTTTGGGACAATTAGAGGCCATCTAGACCTTCCGGACGGACCATTTGGAAGTTCCAGGACAGTCGGGTCGGACGGTTTGGTCGGATGGTTCGGGACCAACAGTTTGGAGGGTCGGAGACGGTCAGGTTGGACTGTTCGGTCGGATGGTTCGGTACCAACAGTTTGGAGGGTCTGGGACGGTCGGGTTGGACGGCTAGGTCGGATGATTCGGGACCAATAGTTTGGAGGGTCCGAGACGGTCGGGTTGGACGGTTTGCTCCGATGGTTCGGGACCAACAGTTTGGAGGGTCCGGGACGGTCGGGTTGGATGATTTGGTGGGATGGTTCGGGAGAACTAGAGGAGAGCCGGACCTTCTTTCGGTCGGACCGTTTGGAAGGTCCTGGACAGTCGGGTTGGACGGTTTGGTCGGATGGTTCGGGATCAATAGTTTGGAGGGTTCGGCACTGTCTGGTTGGATGGTCTGGTCGGATGGTTCGGGAGAACTAGAGGAGAGCCGAACCTTCTTCTGGATGGACCGTTTGGAATGTTCGGGACGGTCGGGTTGGACGGTTGGCCGGATGGTTGGGGACCAACAGTTTGGAGGGTCCGGGACGGTCGGTTGGACGGTTTGGTCAGATGGTTCGGGACCAACAGTTTGGAGGGTCCGCGACGGCCGGGTTGGATGGTTTGGTCGATGGTTCGGGACCAACAGGTTGGAGGGTCCGAAACGGTCGGGTAGGATGGTTTGGTCGGATGGTTCGGGAGAACTAGAGGAGAAACCGGACATTCTTCCGGACGGACCGTTTGGAAGGTCCGAGACGGTCGGGTTGGACGGTTTGGTCGGATGGTTCGGGACCAACAGTTTGGAGGGTCTGAGACGGTCGGGTTGGACAGTTTGGTCGGATGGTTCGGGGAACTAGAGGAGAACCGAACCTTCTTCCGGGCGGACCGTTTGTTTGTTCCAGGACGATCGGGTTTGGTCGGACGGTTCGGGACCAACAGTTTGGAGCGTCCGAGATGGTCGGGTTGGACGATTTGGTCGGATGGTTCGGGACCAACAGTTTGTATGGTCCGAGACGGTCAGGTTGGACGGTTTGGTCGGATGGTTTGAGACCAACGGTTTTGGAGGGCCCGAGACGGTCAGGTTGGACGGTTTGGTCGGATGGTTGGGGACCAACAGTTTGGAGGGTCCGAGACGGTCAGGTTGGACGGTTTGGTCGGATGGTTTGAGACCAACAGTTTGGAGGATCCGAGACGGTCAGGTTGGACGGTTTGGTCGGATGGTTCGGGAGAACTAGAGGAGACCCGGACCTTCTTCCGGATGGAGCGTTTGGAAAGTCCGGGACGGACGGGTTGGATGGTTTGGTCGGATGGTTTGGGACAGCTAGAGGAGATCCGGACCTTCTTCCGGACGGACCGTTTGGAAGTTTCGGGACGGTCGGGTTCGGTCGGATGGTTCGGGACCAACAGTTTGGAGCGTCCGAGACGGTTGGGTTGGACGATTTGGTCGGATCTTTCGGGACAATTAGTGGAGATCTAGACCTTCCGGACGGATCATTTGGATGTTCCAGGACAGTCGGGTTGGACGGTTTGGTCGGATGGTTCGGGATATCTAGGGGAGATCCGGACCTTCTTTCGGACGGACCGTTTGGATGTTCTGGACGATCGGGTTGGATGGTTTGGTCGGATGGTTCGGGACCAACAGTTCGGAACGTCCGAGAAGATCGGGTTGGACGCTTTGGTCGGATGGTTCGGGACCAACAGTTTGGAGGGTCCGAGACGGTCGGGTCGCATGATTTGGTCGGATGATTCGGGACAAACAATTTGGACGGTCCGAGACGGTCAGGTTGGACGGTTTGGTCGGATGGTTTGAGACCAACGGTTTGGAGGGTCCGAGACGGTCAGGTTGGACGGTTTGGTCGGATGGTTTGAGACCAACGGTTTGGAGGGTCCGGGACGGTCGGGTTGGATGGTTTGTTCGGATGGTTCGGGAGAACTAGAGGAGAGCCGGACCTTCTTCCGGACGGACCGTTTGGAAGGTCCGGGACGGTCGGGTTGGACGGTTTGGTCGGATGGTTCGGCACCAACAGTTGGAGGGCCCGGGACGGTCGGGTTGGACGGTTTGGTCGGATGGTTCGGGACCAACTGTTTGGAGGGTCCGGGACGGTCGGGTTGGATGGTTTGGTCGGATGGTTCAGGAGAACTGGAGGAGAACGGGACCTTCTTCCGGACGGACCGTTTGGAAGTTCCGGGATGGTCGGGTTGGACGGTTTGGTCGGATGGTTTGGGACCAACAGTTTGGGGGGCCCAGGACGGTCGGGTTGGACGGCTTGGTCAGATGGTTTGGGACAGCTAGAGGAGATCCGGACCTTCTTCCGGACGGACCGTTTGTATGTTCCGGGACGGTCGGGTTAGGTCAGATGGTTCGGGACCAACAGTTTGGAACGTTCAGGATGGTCGGGTTGGACGATTTGGTCGGATGGCTCGGGACCAACAGTTTGGAGTGTCCGAGACGGTCGGGTTGCATGATTTGGTCGGATGATTCAGAACCAACAGTTGGAGGGCCCGGGACGGTCGGTTGGACGGTTTGGTCGGATGGTTTGGGACCAACAGTTTGGAGGGTCCGGGACGGTCGGGTTGGATGGTTTGGTTGGATGGTTCGGGACCAACAGTTTGGAGGGTCCGAGACGGTCGGGTTGCACAGTTTGTTAGGTTGGTTTGGACCAACAGTTTGGAGGGCCCTGGAACGGTCGGGTTGGACAGTTTGGTCGGATGGTTCGGGACCAAGAGTTTGGAGGGTCCAAGACGGTCGGGTTGGACGGTATGGTCAGATGGTTCGGGACCAACAGTTTGGACGGTCCGGGACGGTCGGGTTGGATAGTTTGGTCGGATGGTTCGGGAGTAGTAGAGGAGAACTGGACCTTCTTTCGGACGGACCGTTTGGAAGGTCCGTGACGGTCGGGTTTGGGCGATTTGGTCGGATGGTTTGGGACAGTTAGAGGAGATCTAGACCTTCCGACCGGACCATTTGGTAGTTCCAGGACAGTCGGGTTGGACGGTTTGGTCGGAGGGTTCGGGACCAACAGTTTGGAGGGTCCGAGACGATCGGGTTGGACAGTTTGGTCGGATGGTTCGGGACAACTAGAGGAGATCCGGACCTTCTTCCGGACGGACCGGTTGCGTGTTCGGGGACGGTCGGGTTGGACGGTTCGGTCGGATGGTTCGGGACAACTAGAGGAGATCCAGACCTCCTTCCGGACGGACCAGTTGCGTGTTCCGGGACGGTCGGGTTGGACGGTTTGGTCGGATGATTCGGGACAACTAAAGGAGATCCGGACCTTCTTCTGGACGGACCGCTTGGAAGTTCTGGGACGATCGGGTTGGACAGTTTGGTCGGGTTGGACGATTTGGTCGGAGGCTTCGGGACCAACAGTTTGGAGGGTCCGAGACGGTCGGGTTGCATGATTTGGTCGGATGATTCGGGACCAACAGTTTGGAGGGTCCGGGACGGTCGGGTTGGACGGTTTGGTCGGATGGTTCGGGACCAACAGTTTGGAGGGTCCGAGACGGTCGGTTTGGTCGGTTTGGTCGGATGGTTCGGGACCAACAGTTTGGAGGGTCCAGGACGGTCGGGTTGGATGGTTTGGTCGGATGGTTCGGCAATACTCGAGTAGAGCCGGACTTTCTTCCGGACGAACCATTTGGACGGTCCGGGACGGTCGGGTTGGATGGTTTGGTCGGATGGTTCGGTACTAACAGTTTGGAGGGTCTGGGACGATCGGGTTGGAAGGCTTGGTCGGATGGTTCGGGACCAACAGTTTGGAGGGTCCAAGACTGTCGGGTTGGACGGTATGATCGGATGGTTCGGGACCAACAGTTTGGACGGTCCGGGACGGTCGGGTTGGATGGTTTGGTCGGATGGTTCGGGAGAAGTAGAGGAGAACTAGACCTTCTTTCGGACGGACCGTTTGGAAGGTCCGTGACAGTCGGGTTGGACGGTTTGGTCGGATGGTTTGGGGCAGTTAGAGGAGACCTAGACCTTCCGACCGGACCATTTGGTAGTTCCAGGACAGTCGGTTTGGACGGTTTGGTAGGATGGTTCGGGACAACTAGAGTAGATCCGGACCTTCTTCCGGGCGGACCGCTTGCGTGTTCCGGGACGGTCAGGTTGGACGGTTTGGTCGGATGGTTCGGGACAACTAGAGGAGATCCAGACCTTCTTCCGGAAGGACCGTTTGGAAGTTCCGGGATGGTCATGTTGGACGGTTTGGTCGGATGGTTCGGGACAACTAGAGGGGATCCGGACCTTCTTCCGGACGGACGGTTTGGAAGTTTCGGGACGATCGGGTTGGACGGTTTGGTCGGGTTGGACGATTTGGTCGGATGCTTCGGGACCAACAGTTTGGAGGGTCCGAGACGGTCGGGCGGGTTGGTTTGGGACCAACAGTTCGGCACCAACAGTTCGGAGGGCCCGGTGTTGTCGGGTTGGATGGTTTGGTCGGATGGTCCGAGACGGTCGGGTTGGATGGTTTGGTCGGATGGTTCGGGACAACTAGAGGAGATCCGAACCTTCTTCCGGACGGACCATTTGCGTGTTCCGGGACGGTCGGGTTGGACGGTTTGGTCGGATGGCTCGGGACAACAAGAGGAGATCCAGACCTTCTTCCGGAAGGACCGTTTGGAAGTTCCGGGATGGTCGGGTTGGACGGTTTGGTCGGATGGTTCGAGGCAACTAGAGGAGATCCGGACCTTCTTCTGGACGGACTGTTTGGAAGTTCCGGGACGATCGGGTTGGACGGTTTGGTCGGGTTGGACGATTTGTTCGGATGCTTCGAGACCAACAGTTTGGAGGGTCCGGGACGGTCGGGTTGGACGGTTTGGTCGGATGGTTCGGGAGCAACAGTTTGGAGGGTCTGAGACGGTCGGGTTGGACGGTTTGGTCGGATGGTTCGGGGCCAACAGTTTGGAGGGTCCAGGACGGTCGGGTTGGATGGTTTGGTCGGATGGTTCGGGACCAACAGTTTGGAGGGTCCGGGACGGTCAGGTTGGAATGTTTGGTCGAATGGTTCGGGACCAACAGTTTGGAGGGTCCGAGACGGTCGGGTTGGACGGTTTGGTCGGATGGTTCGGGACCAACAGTTTGGAGGGACCGAGACGGTCGGGTTGGAGGGCTTGGTAGGATGGTTCGGGAGAACTAGAGGAGAAGCGGACCTTCTTCCGGACGGACCGTTTGGGAGGTCCGGGACGGTCGGGTTGGACGGTTTGGTCGTATAGCTTGGGACATTAGAGGAGATGTAGACCTTCCGGACGGACCGTTTGGAAGTTCCAGGACAATCGAGTTGGACGGTTTGGTCGGATGGTTCGAGAGAACAGGAGGAGAAACCGGACATTCTTCCGGACGGACCGTTTGGAAGGTCCAGGACGGTCGGGTTGGACGGTTTGGTCGCATGCTTCGGGAGAACTAGAGGAGAACCGGACATTATTCCGGACGGATAGTTTGGAGGGCCCGGGACGGTCGGGTTGTACGGTTTGGTCGGATGGTTTGGGACCAACAGTTGAGAGGGTCCGCGGCAGTTGGGTTGGACGGTTTGGTCAGATGGTTCGGGACCAACAGTTTGGAGGGTCCGCGACTGTCAGATTGGAAGGTTTGGTCGGATGGTTTGGGCGAACTAGAGGAGAACCGGACCTTCTACCGGACAGACTGTTTGGAACTTCTGGGACGGCCAGGTTGGACAGGTCGGTTGGATGGTTCGGTACCAACAGTTTGGAGGGCCCGGGACGGTCGGGTTAGATGGTTTGGTCGGATGGTTCGGGACCAACAGTTTGGAGGGTCCGAGACGGTCGTGTTGGACGGTTTGGTCGGATGCTTCGGGAGAACTAGAGGAGAACTGGACCGTCTTCCGGACGGACCGTTTGGAAGGTCCGGGACGGTCGGGTTGGACGGTTTGGTCGGACGGTTCGGGACAACTAGAGGAGATCAGGACCTTCTTCCTTACGGACCGTTTGGAACTTTCGGGACGGTCGGGTTGGACGGTTTGGTCGGATGGTTCGGGACCAACAGTTGGAGGGTTCGAGACGATCGGGTTGGATGGTTTGGGACCAACAGTTGAAGGGCCCGGGACGGTCGGGTTTGACGGTTTGGTCGGATGGTTCGGGACCAACTGTTTGGAGGGTCCGGTACGGTCGGGTTGGATGGTTTGGTCGGGTGGTTCAGGAGAACTAGAGGAGAACCGGACCTTCTTCCGGACGGACCGTTTGGAAGTTCCGGAATGGTCGGGTTGGACGGTTTGGTCGGATGCTTCGGGAGCAACAGTTTGGAGGGTCCGAAACAGTCGGGTAGGACGGTTTGGCCGGATGGTTCGGGGAATTAGAGGAGAACCGGACATTCTTCTGGACGGACCGTTTGGAAGGTCCGGGACGGTCGGGTTGGACGGTTTGGTAGGATGGTTCGGTAGAACTAGAGGAGAACCAGACATTCTTCCGGAAGTACTGTTTGGAAGGTCCGGGACGGTCGGGTTGGACGGTTTGGTCAGATGGTTTGGGACAGCTAGAGGAGATCCGGACCTTCTTCCGGACGGACCGGTTGTACGTTCCGGGACGGTCGGGTTTTGTCAGATGGTTCGGGACCAACAGTTTGGAGCGTTCGGGACGGTCGGGTTGGACGATTTGGTCGGATGGCTCGGGACCAACAGTTTGGAGTGTCCAAGATGGCCCGGTTGCATGATTTGGTCGGATGATTCGGGACCAACAGTTTGGAGGTTCCGGGACGGTTGGGTTGGACGGTTTGGTCGGATGGTTCGGGACCAACAGTTTGGAGGGTCGGGATGGTCGGGTTGGATGGTTTTGTTGGACGGTTCGGGACCAACTGTTTGGAGGGTCTGAGACGGACCATTTGGACGTTCCAGGACTGTCGGGTTGGACGATTTGGTCGGATGGTTCGGGACCAACAGTTTGGAGGGTCTGAGAAGGTTGGGTTGGACGGTTTGGATGGATGGTTCGGGAGAACTAGAGGAGAGCCGTACCTTCTTCCGGACGGGCAGTTTGGAAGGTCCGGGACGGTCGAGTTGGACGCTTTGGTCGGATGGTTCCGGACCAATAGTTTGGAGGGCCCGGGACGGTCGGGTTGGACGGTTTGGTCAGATGGTTCGGGACCAACAGTTTGGAGGGTCCGGGACAGTGGGGTTGGATGGTTTGGTCGGATGGATTGGGAGAACTAGAGGAGAACCGGACCGTCTACCGGACGGACTGTTTGGAACTTCCGGGACGGCCAGGTTGGACGGTTCGGTCGGATGGTTCGGTACCGACAGTTTGGATGGTCTAAGACGGTCGGGTTGGACGGTTTGGTAGGATGGTTCAGTAGAACTAGAGGAGAACCAGACATTCTTCCGGAAGTACTGTTTGGAAGGTCCGAGACGGTCGGGTTGGACGGTTTGGTCAGATGGTTTGGGACAGCTAGAGCAGATCCGGACCTTCTTCCGGACGGACCGTTTGTACATTCCGGGACGGTCGGGTTTTGTCAGATGGTTCAGGACCAACAGTTTGGAGCGTTCGGGATGGTCGGGTTGGACGATTTGGTCGGATGGCTCGCGACCGACAGTTTGGAGGGTCCGAGACGTTGGTCGGATGGTTCGGGAGAATTAGAGGAGAACCGGACATTCTTCCGGACGGACCGTTTTGAAGGACCGGGACGGTCGGGTTGGACGGTTTGGTCAGATGGTTCGGGACCGACAGTTTGGAGGGTCTAAGACGGTCGGGTTGTACGGTTTGGTAGGATGGTTCGGTAGAACTAGAGGAGAACCAGACATTCTTCCGGAAGTACTGTTTGGAAGGTCCGGGACGGTCAGGTTGGACGGTTTGGTCAGATGGTTTGGGACAGCTAGAGGAGATCCGGACGTTCTTCCGGACGGGACCGTTTGTACGTTCCGGGACGGTCGGGTTTGTCAGATGGTTCGGGACCAACAGTTTAGAGCGTTCGGGACGGTCGGGTTGGAAGGTTTGGTCATATGGTTTGGGACATTAGAGGAGATCTAGACCTTCCGGACGGACATTTGGAAGTTCCAGGACAGTCGGGTTAGACGGCTTGGTCGGATGGTTCAGGACTAACAGTTTGGAGGGTCTGAGACGGTCGGGTTGGACGGTTTGGTTGGATGGTTCAGGACAACTAGAGTAGATCCGGACCTTCTTCCGGACGGAACCGTTTGGAAGTTCCTGGACGGTCGTGTCGGACGGTTTGGTCGGATGGTTCGGGACCAACAGTTTGGAGGGTTCGAGATTGTCGGGTTTAGACGGTTTGGTCGGATGGTTCGGGAGAACTAGAGGAGAACCGGACCTTCTTCCGGACGGACCGTTTGGAACTTTCGGGACGGTCGGGGTTGGACGATTTGGTCGGACGGTTCGGGACCGACATTTTGGAGGGTCCGAGACGATTGGGTGGGATGGTTTAGTCGGATGGTTTGGGACCAACATTTCGGAGGGCACGGGGTTGTCGGGTTGGACGGTTTGGTCGGATGGTTCGGGGCCAACAGTTTGGATAGTCCAGGACGGTCAGGTTGGATGGTTTGGTTGGACGGTTCGGGAGAACTAGAGGAGAGCCGGACCTTCTTCCGGACGAACCATTTGGACGGTCCGGAACGGTCGGGTTGGACGGTTTGGTCGGATGGTTCGGGACCAACAGTTTGGAGGGTCCGAGACGGTCGGGTTGGACCGTTTTGTCGGATGGTCGGGACCAACAGTTTGGAGGTTCCGGGATGGTCGGGTTGGATGGCTTGGTCGGATGGTTCGGGAGAACTAGAGGAGAAGCGGACTTTCTTCTGGACGGGCCGTTTGGAAGATCCGGGACGGTTGGGTTGGACGGTTTGTTCGTATGGTTTGGGACATTAGAGGAGATCTAGACCTTCCGGACGGACCATTTGGAAGTTCCAGGACAGTCGGGTTGGACGGCTTGGTCGGATGGTTTGGGACTAACAGTTTGGAGGGTCTGAGACGGTCGGTTTGGACGGTTTGGTTGGATGGTTCGGGACTACTAGAGGAGATCCGGACATTCTTCCGGACGGAACCGTTTCGAAGTTCCTGGATGGTCGGGTTGGACGGTTTGGTCGGATGATTCGGGATCAACAGTTTGGGGACAGTCGGGTTGGACGGCGCGGTCGGATGGTTCGGGACCAACAGTTTTGGGACAGTCGGGTTGGACGGTTTTGGTCGGATGGTTGGGGACAACTAGAGGAGAACCGGACATTATTCCGGACGGACCGTTTGGAAGGTCCGGGACGGTCGGGTTGGACGGTTTGGTCGCATGGCTCGGGAGAACTAGAGGAGAACCGGACATTATTCCGGATGGACAGTTTGGAGGGCCCGGGACGGTCGGGTTGGATGGTTTGGTCGGATGGTTCGAGAGAACAGGAGGAGAACCGGACATTCTTCCGGACAGACAGTTTGGAAGGTCTAGGACGGTCCGGTTGGACGGTTTGGTCGCATGGTTCGGGAGAACTTGAGGAGAACCGGACATTATTCCGGAAGGATAGTTTGGAGGGCCCGGGACGGTCGGGTTGGACGGTTTGGTTGGATGGTTCGGGGGAACAAGAGGAGTACCGGACATTCTTCCGGACGGATAGTTTGGAGGGCCCGGGACGGTCGGGTTGGACGGTTTGGTCGGTTTGGTCGGATGGTTCGGGACCAACAGTTGGGAGGGTCCGCGGGGGTCGGGTTGGACGGTTCGGTCGGACGGTTCGGTACCAACAGTTTGGAGGGCCCGGGACAGTCGGGTTGGACGGTTTGGTCGGATGGTTCGGGACCAACTGTTTGGAGGGTCCGAGACGGTCGTGTTGGACGGTTTGGTCAGATGCTCAGGAGAACTAGAGAAGAAACGGACCGACTTCCGGACGGACCGTTTGGAAGGTCCGGGACGGTCGGGTTGGACGGTTTGGTCGGACGGTTCGGGACAACTAGAGGAGATCAGGACCTTCTTCCGTACGAACCGTTTGGAACTGTCGGAACGGTCGGGTTGGACGGTTTGGTCGGACGGTTCGGGACCAACAGTTGGAGGGTCCGAGACGATCGGGTTGGATGGTTTGGGACCAACAGTTGGAGGGCCCGGGATGGTCGGGTTGGACGGTTTGGTCGGATGGTTCGGGACCAACTGTTTGGAGGGTCTGGGACGGTTGAGTTGGATAGTTTGGTTGGATGGTTGAGGTGAACTAGAGGAGAACCGGACCTTCTTCTGGACGTACCGTTTGGAAGTTCCGGAATGGTCGGGTTGGACGGTTTGGTCGGATGGTTCGGGAGCAACAGTTTGGAGGGTCCGAGACGGTCGGGTAGGACGGTTTGGTCGGATGGTTCGGGAGAATTAGAGGAGAACGGACATTCTTCCAGACGGACCGTTTGGAAGGTCCGGGACGGTCGAGTTGGACGGTTTGGTCGGATGGTTCGAGATCGACAGTTTGGAGGGTCTGAGACGGTCGGGTTGGACGGTTTGGTAGGATGGTTCGGTAGAACTAGAGGAGAACCAGACATTCTTCCGGAAGTACTGTTTGGAAGGTCCGGGACGGTCGGGTTGGACGGTTTGGTCAGATGGTTTGGGACAGCTAAAGGAGATCCGGACCTTCTTCCGGACGGACCGTTTGTACGTTCCGGGACGGTCGAGTTTTGTCAGATGGTTCAGGACCAACAGTTTGGAGCGTTCGGGACGGTTAGGTTGGATGGTTTGGTCGGATGGTTCGGGACCAACAGTTTGGAGGGTCCGAGACGGTCGGGTTGCATGATTTAGTCGGATGATTCGGGACCAACAGTTTGGACGGTCCGAGACGGTCAGGTTGGACGGTTTGGTCGGATGGTTTGATACCTACGGTTTGGAGGGTCCGGGACGGTCGGGTCGGATGGTTTGTTCGGATGGTTCGGGAGAACTAGAGGAGACGGATCTTGTTCCGGACGGACCGTTTGGAAGGTCCGGGACGGTCGGGTTGGACAGTTTGGTCGGATGGTTCAGGACCAACAATTTGGAGGGTCCAAGACGGTCGGGTTGGACGGTTTGTGTCGTAGCAACGAGGCTAGACAATGAACTTGTGGCACCCCCGCACGACGACGTGGACCTACGTGGGTTGCCTGGGAAACTACGTCGCGGTATCACCACAGTCGCACACTCGGGTCGCGCGGCACGAAGACGCTCGAACTGGCTAAGGGCCGCGAACTAGAGGAGAGGAGGAGCAAATGAGCTTGTATTTCATAATTTTGGATCCCCCAAATGGAAGGGGTGTCCCTCTATTTATAGGGAGAATGGAGGGATACGGGAGATTACAGAAATGCCCTCAGGCGTTTTACAATCATGCCCCTAGATGTACTAACACCCCTGGGGCGGTAGGTCATGCACGGACCGGTCGCCGTCACGGTCTTGGCATGGTGTGGTCTTGGCGTGGCGACGAGGTTGGTGTTGTTGCGGAGTCGGCATTGAGCGGTCTTGGCGTCGCGACGAGGTTGGAGTTGTCGCGGAGTCGGCATTGAGCGGTCTTGGTGTTCGCACGAACTTGGTGTTCGCCCGAGCTTGGCGTCGGCACGGTCTTGGTGTTCGCACGAACGTGGCGTTCTCACAAGTGTGACGTCGGCACGGTCTTGGCGCTAACGAGTCCGGAGATTCATCGATTTCTCCCAAATACGGAAAAAGCGTCGATTCTGGGTAGCGCGGGGACCCCTTCCCCAACAGTAGTCCCTCGCCGGTGTGGGCGGTCGAGTAGCGCCCGTTCGGGCCGACGTACCGATTCTGGCGGGGTCGGCGCGCTGATCGGACTAACGTGCTCTGGGTTGTCACGACGTTTCCCGGGGCCACGGAGCATGAATGCCAGGGAACTCGCGATAAAACAGGGGAGTTGGCGAAAATCCTCCGAGTCCAACCTATGGTAAAGTCCTCTGGGTCCAATCCGCGGTAAAACCGGGGATTTTGCGAAAATCCTCCGGGTCTAATTTGCGATAAATCCATTTTTCTCTCTTCTCTTCTTTTTTTTTCCTTTTTTTACCTCTCTTTTTTCTTCCTTTTCTTCTCTTTTTTCCCCTTTTTTTTCTTTTCCCGCCTGCTCCCGTGCATGCCCTGGCCGCCGCCTGGGCTGGAATAGGCCTTGGCCCACTAGGCCTAGTGTTGGACGGGGTGGGGCGCCCGGGACATAAAGCCCCACCGAGACGCCGCCTACACCCACCCGCCCCTGCCTCCCTCGGCACAGCGCCCAGCGCCGCCGCGCCTGCCACCGCTGGCCGCTCGCTGACCCGGGCCGCAGCTGCCGCGCCTGCCTTGCGCCGCTCGCCTGCTCACGCCAACGTCGCCCCCGGGTCCTCCGCCGCTATGGCCGCCGGCCGCACCCCGGCTCCGGCGCCGCCGCTGCCCCCGCCCGGAGTCGACGCCGCCGCCGGCCAGAGCTGCCGCTCCGCCCGCGCCACCGGTCGCCCTGCCGTCCTGCTCGCCGCCGCCTCGCTCGGGCGCCAGCGTGCGGCGCCGCCCTTCGCCGGAGCCAGCGCACAACCTGCGCCGCCGGCAGCCCCACCGGCGCTCGCGCCACTCCCCCGGGGGCCCCGCTCGCCGCCCACACTGCAGGCCATCTTGCTCGGGTGCTAGCACGCGGCGTCGCCCCGCACCGGAGCCAGCGTATCGCCGGCCGACCCGCCGGTCCTCGTGCCATCCTCCGGGGCCCACTCGCCGCTGGTCGTCGGTGGGCCGCCGCCTGAGCTGCACCGAGCCGCCTGAGCCGAGCCGTTCGCCTCCGCGCCACGGCCTCGAAGCCGCCGACGCCCGGCGCCGCAGCGCCGCCCTCAAATCGCGGGCCTCGCGCTGCCCCCGAGCCGCGGGCCTCGCGCCGCCCCCGAGCTCGTCGTTCGCCCTCGGGTCCACCCTTTGCTGGGCTCGTCGCGCCGCCCCAGGGCGCCGCTGTCGCCGGGCTGGCCGCGGTCGCGGTGCTGCCGTGCCGCTCCAGCGAGCCGGGCCGCCGCGGATGTTTGGGCGCCGCTGTGTTGCTCTGGCCAGCGGGGCCGCCGTGCTGCCGCCTCTTCTGGTGTCTATCTCTTTTGCAGGTCGGAAACGACGCTGCTACGTCTCCACGCCGAGTTGCTGCGGAGGCTCCTGGCCGCGCTGTCTAGCCGGGCTGACGCAGGCGCTCCCTGTTGCCGCTGTTCGAGCCGGCGGGACTGAGCCTGACCGTGCACCGCGTTGTACCGTAGCAGTCTTCACCTGTTGCTGCGGCGGTGGAACGAGTGGGTGTAGCTGCTTCTGCAATTTCGGGAGTCCCACGCCGGGGTTTCTACGCTTCAAGGGTGACCATTCCGGCTTGCACATGTTTTCGTTGTCAGCTTACGGTAGCCGGATGACGTTTGAGATGGACTGCTAGTGCTTTTTTATTATCCTACATGAGGAGGGCTCGGTGTATGTGCTGGTGCTGGTGGATGTACAACTACTCTTTTTCCCGTGTTGTTGCGTATCGGCCGCATGTCTCGTGAAGGAATCGTTACTTTCTCTCGGGTAGTTGATATGAGGGATGCCCGCCGTTGCAAGAGTAGACGCTCTTCTCTTTTTCCCGCTTTTTGCCATGCTTGTATATTTTGGGTTGAGCGATGTAGACTCGCTGATGCCATGCTCGTGCATGCTGCGCCATCGCCGCCACGCTCGTCCCTCGCTGACATATCTACGCGTTACCATGCTCTCTTTGCTTACCCGTGTTTTTCTTCTATGCCTGTGGCAGCTCTAGCGACGTGGGACGTATGAGGCGAACGCGTGTATGCAAAAAATTGACGGTGACCATATACTTGTTCTTCGTACCGTGAAACTCGAGCCATGCATGCAAGCAGTGGACCGTTACCGCGATGTCTGGGAGCATAAAGGTCACTGCCATGTCTTTGGAGGACGACTTTCATTTTTTTTCTTGTTGCAAACTAAGTTGAGTTTAGGGTGATGTAGGCTCTGTCGATGGCACGCTTATGTGCGCCACACCCTCGTCCCTTTAGCATGAGTGGCGAGGTCGTGTTTGCATATGCCATGATGATGTTGGGCTCGAGGCGTTCCACACGTTGACTTCTCTCGTTTTGTCAGCTCCTCCTTTCTCTTGGAGGGACTTAATAGGTTCAACAGCTATTGCTTCCTTCTAGCTCGTGGCCATCGGAGCTGACCGTCGAGGAGATAGCGACGGGACCCGTCGCATTGACCGTGGTCCTATTTGCTCAGGATCCCCGTGGCCACTCGGGGTGACGTGGAGGCTCAGGCCGCGAGAAGTGGCGTGACGCGACGCGAGGACAGCAACGGTGCTCATTGTGTCGGCTGTAGTCCCATTGCTGCGCTTGTTTGATTTTGCGCACAGGAACACTGCAGATTGGGCGACTTCTACGCCTGCCCAGTTAACAGTCGTTGGGACCGCTCGACGAGGAGGTAGCGACGGGACCCATCGCAGCGACCACGTCGCATCGATCGTGGTCCCGTTTGCGCAAGACTCCCGTGGCCACTCGGGACGACGCGGAGGGCGCGCTAGCGAGGCTTCTTGCTCGGGGCGCGAGGACTGACACGACACGACGCGAGGACAGCAACGGTACCTGCCGTGTCAGCCGTAGTCCCATTCGACGTGGACAGTCTTCGAGGTCTCCACCGAGGGAGCAGCAGAAGAGCAGACGTGACATGATAGCGACGGGGCCCGTCGCAGCGACCGCGTCGCATCGACCGTGGTCTCGTTCGCTTGAGATAGAGAGGCTGTCAATGCCACGACGGAGCGCCGGGATCGACGCCGTGACAGGGCGCCTAGCTGGACGGCGCGATGGAGACGCCATGCTGGAGCGTTGCGGTCGACGGAGATGCCGCGATGGAGCGCCAAGGTTGACGGAGACGCCGCGATGGAGTATCGAGGTCGACGCTATGACGGAGATGCCACGACGGAGCACCGAGGTCGACGGAGACACTGCGATGGAGATGCCACGACGGAGCGCCGAGGTCGACGCTACGATGGAGTGCCATGCTGGACGCCGTGACGGAGACACCATGACGGAGCGCCGAGGTCGACGCCGCGACGGAGATGCCACGACAGAGCGTCACGGTCGACGCCGCGACGCTGGACGCCGTGACGGAGATGCCACGGCAGAGCGCCACGGTCAACGCCGCGACGGAGCGCCACGCTAGACGCCGCAACGGAGACGCCACGACAGAGCGTCGAGGTCGATGTCGCAACGGAGCACTGCGGTCGATGCCGCGATGGAGCACCGAGGTCGATGCTACGACTGAGCGTCGAGGTTGACGGAGACACTGCAATGGAGACGCCACGACGGAGCGCTGAGGTCGACGCTACGACGGAGATGCCACGGTGGAGCATCGAGATCGACACCTCGATGGAGCGCCTAGCGGGACACCGCGACGGAGCGCCGAGGTCAACGCAGCGATGGAGCGCCACGTTGGATGCCATGTCGGACACCGCGATGGTGGAGCGCCGCGGTTGACACCGCTACGGAGCGCCGAGGTCAACACAGCGATGGAGCGCCAAGGTTAACGGAGACACTGCGACGGAGCACTGAGGTCAACGTGACGACGAAGCGCCGAGGTTGACGCCGCGACGGAGATGCCATGACGGAGCGCTGAGGTCAACGCAGCGATGGAGCGCCACGTTGGATGCCGCGTCGGACATCGTGACGGTGGAGCGCCGCGGTTGACGCCGCTACGGAGCGCCAATGTCAACACAGCGATGGAGCGCCAAGGTTGACAGAGACACTGCGACGGAGCGCCGAGACCGACGCAGCGATGGAGTTGCCACGACGGAGCACCGAGGTCGATGCCGCGACGATGTTGCCACAACAGAGCGGCAAGGTCGATGGAGACACCGTGATGGAGCACCGAGGCCGACGCCGCGATGGAGCGCCAAGATTGACGGAGACTCTGCGACGGAGCGCCAAGGCTGACGCCGCGACGGAGTTGCCACGACGGAGCACCGAGGTCGATGCTACGACGGAGAGGCCACGACGGAGTGCCGAGGTCGACGCTGCGACAGAGCGCCAAGGTTGACGGAGATGCTGCGACGGAACGCCGAGGCCGACGCCGCGACGGAGCGCCAAGGTCGACGGAGACGTCGCGACGGAGCGTCGAGGTCAACACAGCGATGGAGCGCCACGCCGGATGCCGTGTCGGACACCGCGACGGTGGAGCGCCGCGGTCGACGCCGCGACGGAGCACCGAGGTCGACGCCGCGATGGAACGCCAAGCTTGACGGAGACGCTGCGACGGAGCGCTGAGGAGTCGGCGCCGTGGCATCTTGGCTTCATGCGGCATCACTGCTTGCCTGTGGGTACTCTGGTGACGTAATGCCTTGCGATGTCGTGCGTGGTACTTGGTACCTTGCAGGGTGGCGTAGTCCCTTGCGATGTTGAGAATGGTACCGGGTACCTTGCGTCCCAATCAAACAAACTTCGCGTCCCCCGACGTGGCGGGTAGCACGAGTAGTTGTCTTCTAGCCCTAAGCTTTTCCTCCTGTATCTAATAGTCGGGTACTGATGTCAAGAAGGGATTGACACGCGGCAACGTGCGTACCGGGTCCTTGCCCAAAAAAGAAGCGAAACACTTAGAGATAGGCGCACGACGACGTGTGCATCGGGCCTTTCTTGGCTTGCAAGACGGCTCATGCGGGGGAGCGACAATACTCGACTCACATGGGGGAGATGTTTCGTCCCAGCCAATGCGAGGAGGCCTTTTACTTGACTCGCGTGGGGGACGGGCTGCATCCCAGCACACACGAGGAGGTTTGGGTGCTCGGCCCACGTGGGGGAGTTGCTTCTTCCCAGCCAACGCGAGGAGGCTTTGCGCTCGAGTCGTGTGAGGGAGATGGGGCTTCCCAGCGCACACGAGGAGATTCAAGTGCTCGACTCACGCGGGGGAGATGGTTCTTCCCGGCCAACGTGAGGAGGCTTTTGACTCGACTCGTGCGGGGGAGATAGGGCTTCCCAGCGCACACGAGGAGGTTTAGGTGCTCGACTTGCGCGGGGGAGGTGGTTCCTCCCGGCCAACACGAGGAGGCTTTTGACTCGACTCGTACGTGGGAGATGAGGCTTCCCAGCGCACACGAGGAGGTTTAGTGCTTGACTCGGGCGGGGGAGACGTGGCTTCCTGACACGAGGAGGTTTTGGGTGACGATGCTGAAGATGAGCCCCTTGCATGTTGTTCCCAAGCTTGGGCGCCAAAGGAACAAGCCAGCAGGTGGGCGGCCACGTGTCGAGCGGTGTCGATGGCACGACGGAGTGCCGAAGTTGACGTCGTGACACACTATCGAGGTCAGTGTCACGACGGAGGGGCGAGGTCGACTCCGTGACGGAGTGCCGAAGTCGACACCACGGCGGACCGTAGAGGTCGACACCGCGACGGAGACGCGAGGTCGACTCCGTGACGGAGTGCCGAAGTCGACGCCGCGGTGGACCGTAGAGGTCGACACCGCGACGGAGGGGCGAGGTCGACTCCGTGACGGAGTGTCGCAGTCGACGCCGTGGCGGACTGTAGAGGTCGACACCGTGACAGAGGGGCGAGGTTGACTCCGTGACGGAGTGCTGAAATCGACGCCGCGGCGGTCCGTAGAGGTCAACATCACGGCGGAGGGGCGAGGTCCACTCCGTGACGGAGCGCCGAAGTCGACGCCGCGGCGGACCGTAGAGGTCGACACCGCGACGGAGTGCCGAAGTCGACGTCGCGGTGGACCGTAGAGGTCGATACCGCGACGGAGTGCCGAAGTTGAGTCCGTGAAGGAGTACCAAGTCGACGCCGCAGCGGACCGTAGAGATCAACACTGCGACGGAGGGGCGAGGTCAACTTTGTGACGGAGACACCGCAGCGGGAGTGCCGAAGCCGACTCCATGAAGGAGTGCCGAAGTCGACGCCGCGGCGGACCGTAGAGGTCGACACCGCGATGGAGGGGCGAGGTCAACTCCGTGACGGAGTGATGAAGTCCCTGCCGCGGCGGACCGTAGAGGTTGACATCGCGACGGAGGGGCGAGATCGACTCTGTGACGGAGATACCGCAACGGAGATGCCGAGGTCGACGCCGTGACGGGGAGTCGAGCTGGACGCTGCGACACCGGCACGTGCCGTTCTTCAGGTCGTCGCTCTCGTGCCCGTTGCGGTGGTGGCCGTGGCCTTCCACTTGGTTCTTCCTCACTTCTTAGGTGGAATAGCTCGATCGTCCTGCGGGCTGACGGTGGCGTCTTCGCGCTCCCGGTGGCGACTGCGGTCTTCGTCACACGGCTTCTTGCTAGCTTCCCACAGACGGCGCCAACTGTCATAGCAACGAGGCTAGACAATGAACTTGTGGCACCCCCGCACGGCGACGTGGACCTACGTGGGTTGCCTGGGAAACTACGCCGCGGTATCACCACAGTCGCACACTCGGGTCGCGCGGCACGAAGACGCTCGAACTGGCTAAGGGCCGCGAACTAGAGGAGAGGAGGAGCAAATGAGCTTGTATTTCAGAATTTTGGATCCCCCCAAATGGAAGGGGTGTCCCTCTATTTATAGGGAGAATGGAGGGATAGGGGAGATTACAGGAATGCCCTCAGGCGTTTTACAATCATGCCCCTAGATGTACTAACACCCCTGGGGCGCGTAGGTCTTTTCCTTTGGGAATATTTCGGGAATATCCCGTAGGCCCCGCCCGTCATGCACGGATCGGTCGCCGTCACGGTCTTGGCATGGTGTGGTCTTGGCGTGGCGACGAGGTTGGTGTTGTTGCGGAGTCGGCATTGAGCGGTCTTGGCGTCGCGACGAGGTTGGAGTTGTTGCGGAGTCGGCATTGAGTGGTCTTGGCGTTCGCACGAACTTGGTGTTCGCCCGAGCTTGGCGCCGGCACGGTCTTGGCGTTCTCACGAACGTGGCGTTCTCACAAGTGTGACATCGGCACGGTCTTGGCGCTAACGAGTCCGGAGATTCATCGATTTCTCCCAAATACGGAAAAAGCATCGAATCTGGGTAGCGCGGGGACCCCTTCCCCAACAGTTTGGTCGGATGGTTCGGGACCAACAGTTTGCAGCATTCGGGACGGTCGGGTTGGTTGACTTGGTCGGATGGTTCGGGAGAACTAGGGGAGAATCGGACCTTATTTCGGACGGAGCGTTTGGAAAGGCCGGGACGGTCGGGTTGGACGGTTTGGTCGGATGTTTCGGGACAATTTGTGGAGATCTTGACCTTCCGGACAGATCATTTGGAACTTCCAGGACAGTCGGGTTCGACGGTTTGGTCGGATCGTTCCGGACCGACAGTTTGGAGGGTTTGAGACGGTCGGGTTGGACGGTTTGGTTGGATGGTTTGGGACAACTAGGGGAGATCTGGACCTTCTTCCGGACGGACCGTTTGGATGTTACGGGACGATCGGGTTTGACGGTTTGGTCGGATGGTTCGAGACAACTAGAGGAGATCCGGACCTTCTTCCGGACGGACCGTTTGGAAGTTCCGGGACGGTCGGGTTGGACGGTTTGGTCGGATGGTTCGGGTCAACTAGAGGAGATCTGGACCTTCTTTCGGACGGACCGTTTGTATGTTCCGGGACAGTCGGGTTTGGTCGGATGGTTCGGGACCAACAGTTTGGGGTGTCCGAGACGGTCGGGTTGGACGATTTGGTCCGATGGTTCGGGACCAAAAGTTTGGAGGGTCCGAGACGGTAGGGTCGCATGATTTGGTCGGATGATTCGGGACCAACAGTTTGAAGGGTCCGAGACGGTCGGGTCGCATGATTTGGTAGGATAGTTCGGGACCAACAGTTTGGGAGGGTCTGAGACAGTCGGGTTGGACGGTTTGGTTGGATGGTTCGAGACAACTAGAGGAGATCCAGACCTTCTTCCGGGCGGACCGTTTGGAAGCTCCGAGACGGTCGGGTTGGACGGTTTGGTCGGATGGTTCGTGACAACTAGAGGAGATCGGGACTTTCTTCCGGACAGATCGTTTGGAAGTTCCGGGACAATCGGGTTGGACCGTTTGGTCGGATGGTTCAGGACAACTAGAGGAGATCCGGACCTTCTTCCGGACGGACCGTTTGTATGTTCCGGGACAGTCGGGTTTGGTCGGTTGGTTCGGGACCAACAGTTTGGAGGGTCCGGTACGGTCGGGTTGGATGGTTTGATCGGATGGTTCGGGAGACTAGAGGAGAGCCGGACCTTCTTCCGGAACAGTTGGGTTGGACGGTTTGGTCGGATGGTTTGGGACCAACAGTTTGGAGGGTCTGAGACGGTCGGGTTGGACGGTTTGCTTGGATGGTTTGGGACAACTAGAGGACATCCGAACCTTCTTCCGGACGGACCGTTTGTATCTTCCGGGACAGAGGGGTTTGGTCGGATGGTTCGGGACCAAGAGTTTGGAGCGTCCGAAACGGTCGGGTTGGACGATTTGGTCGGATGGTTCGGGACCAACAGTTTGGAGGGTCCAGGACAGTTGGGTTGGTTGGTTTGGTCGGATGGTTCAGGACAACTAGAGGAGATCCGGACCTTCTTCCGGACGGACCGTTTGTATGTTCCGGGACAGTCGGGTTTGGTCGGTTGGTTCGGGACCAACAGTTTGGAGGGTCCGGTACGGTCGGGTTGGATGGTTTGATCGGATGGTTCGGGAGACTAGAGGAGAACCGGACCTTCTTCCGGAACAGTTGGGTTGGACGGTTTGGTCGGATGGTTCGGGACCAACAGTTTGGAGGGTCTGAGACGGTCGGGTTGGACGGTTTGCTTGGATGGTTCGGGACAACTAGAGGACATCCGAACCTTCTTCCGGACGGACCGTTTGTATGTTCCGGGACAGAGGGGTTTGGTCGGATGGTTCGGGACCAAGAGTTTGGAGCATCCGAGACGGTCGGGTTGGACGATTTGGTCGGATGGTTCGGGACCAACAGTTTGGAGGGTCCGGGACGGTCGGGTTGGTTGGTTTGGTCGGATGGTTCAGGAGAACTGGAGGAGAATCAGACCTTCTTCCGGACGGAGCGTTTGGAAAGTCTGGGACGGACGGGTTGGACGTTTGGTCGGATGTTTCGGGACAATTAGTGGAGATCTAGACCTTCCAGACGGATCATTTGGAAGTTCCAGGACAGTCGGGTTGGACGGTTTGGTCGGATGGTTCGGCACAACTAGAGGAGAGCTGGACCTTCTTCCGGACGGACCGTTTGGAAGGTCTGGGACGGTCGGGTTGGACGGTTTGGTCAGATGGTTCGGGACCAACAGTTTGGAGGGTTCAAGTTGGTCGGGTTGGACGGTTTGGTCGGATGGTTCAGGACCAACAGTTTGGAGGGTCCGGGACGGTCGGGTTAGTTGGACGGTTTGGTCGGATGTTTCGGGACAATGAGTGGAGATCTAGACCTTTCGGACGGATCATTTGAAAGTTCCAGGACAGTTGGGTTGGACGGTTTGGTCGGATGGTTCGGGACAACTAGAGGAGATCCGGACCTTCTTTCGGACGGACCGGTTGGATGTTCCGGGATGATCGGGTTGGACGGTTTGGTCGGATGGTTCGGGAGCAACAGTTTTGAGCGTCCGAGATGGTCGGGTTGGACGATTTGGTCGGATGGTTCGGGACCAACAGTTTGGAGGGTCCGAGACGGTCGGGTTGCATGATTTGGTCGGATGATTCGGGACCAACAGTTTGGACGGTCCTAGATGGTCAGGTTGGACGGTTTGGTCGGATGGTTTGATACCTACGGTTTGGAGGGTCCGGGACGGTCGGGTCGGATGGTTTGTTCGGATGGTTCGGGAGAACTAGAGGAGAGGCGGATCTTCTTCCGAACGGACCGTTTGGAAGGTCCGGGACGGTCGGGTTGGACGGTTTGGTCGGATAGTTCGGGACCAACAGTTTGGAGGGTCCGAGACGGTCGGGTCGGATGGTTCGGGACCAACAGTTCGGAGGGCCCGGGACGGTCGGGTTGGACGGTTTGTTCGGATGGTTCGGGAGAACTAGAGGAGAACCGGACCTTCTTCTAGACGGTCTGTTTGGAGGGTCCCGCGATGGTCGGGTTGGACGGTTTGGTCGTATGGTTTGGGACCAACAGTTTGGAGGGTCCGTGACGGTCAGGTTGGATTATTTGGTTGGATGGTTCGGGAGAACTAGAGGAGAACCGGACCTCCTTCCGGACGAACCGTTTGGAAGGTCCGGGACGGTCGGGTTCGACGGTTTGGTCGGATGGTTTGGGACAATTAGAGGATATATAGACCTTCCGGACGGACCATTTGGAAGTTCCAGGACTGTCGGGTTGGACGGTTTGGTCGGATGGTTCGGGACCAACAGTTTGGAGGGTCTGAGACGGTCGGGTTGGACGGTTTGGTTGGACGGATCGGGACAACTAGAGGAGATCAGGACCTTCTTCCAGACGGACCGTTTGGAAGTTTCGGGATAGTCGGGTTGGACGGTTTGGTCGGATGGTTCGGGACAACTAGAGGAGAACCGGACATTCTTCCGGACGGACCGTTTGGAAGTTCCGGGACGGTCGGGTTGGACGGTTTGGTCGGATGGTTCAGGACCAACAGTTTGGAGGGTCCGAGACGGTCGGGTTGGTCGGTTTGGTCGCATGGTTCGGGAGAACTAGAGGAGCACCGGACATTCTTCCGGACGGACCGTTTGGAAGGTCCGGGACGGTCAGGTTGGACGGTTTGGTCGGATGGTTCGAGACTACTAGAGGAGATCCGGACCTTCTTCCGGATGGACCGTTTGGATGTTCCGGGACGATCGGGTTGGACGGTTTGGTCGGATGGTTCAGGTCAACTAGAGTTGATCTGGACCTTCTTTCGGACGGACCGTTTGTATGTTCTGGGACAGTCGGGTTTGGTCGGATGGTTCGAGACCAACAGCTTGGAGGGTCCGGTACGGTCGGGTTGGATGGTTTGGTCGGATGGTTCAGGACAACTAGAGGAGAGCCGGACCTTCTTCCGGACGGACCGTTTGGAATGTCCGCGACGGTCGGGTTGCATGGTTTGGCCAGATGGTTCGGGACCAACAGTTTGGAGGGTCCGGGACGGTTGGTTGGACGGTTTGGTCGGATGGTTCGGGAGAACTAGAGGAGAACCCGACATTCTTCCGGACGGACCGTTTGGAAGGTTCGGGACGGTCGGGTTGGACGGTTTGGTCGGATGGTTCGGGACCAACAGTTTGGAGGGTCCAAGACGGTCGGGTTGGTCGTTTTGGTCGCATGGTTCGGGAGAACTAGAGGAGCACCGAACACTCTTCCGGACGGACCGTTTGGAATGTCCGGGACGGTCGGGTTGGACGATTTGCTCGGATAGTTTGGGACCAACAGTTTGGAGGGTCCAAGACGGTCGGGTTGCATGGTTTGGTCGGATGATTCGGGACCAACAGTTTGGAGGGTCCAGGACGGTCGGGTTGGACAGTTTGGTCGGATGATTCGGGACCAATAGTTTGGTGGGTCCGAGACGGTCAGGTTTGACGGTTTGGTCGGATGCTTGGAGACCAACAGTTTGGAGGGTCCGGGACGGTCGGGTTGGATGGTTTGGTCGGAAGGTTCGGGATAACTAGAGGAGAGCCGGACCTTCTTCCGGACGGACCGGACCGTTTGGAAGGTCCGGGACGGTTGGGTTGGACGGTTTGGTCGGATGGTTCGGGACCAACAGTTTGGAGGGTCGGAGACGGTCGGGTTGGACGGTTTGGTTGGATGGTTCAGGACAACTAGAGGAGATCCGGACCTTCTTCCGGACGAACTGTTTGGAAGTTCCGGGACGATCGGGTTGGATGGTTTGGTCGGATGGTTCAGGACAACTAGAGGAGATCAGGACCTTCTTTCGGACAGATCGTTTAGAAGTTTCGGGACGGTCGGGTTGGACGGTTTGGTCGGATGGTTCGGGACAACTAGACGAGATCCGGACCTTCTTCCAGACGGACCGTTTGGGTCGGGTTAGATGGTTCGGTCGGATGGTTCGGGAGAACAGGAGGAGACCAGACCTTCTTCAGGACGGATCGTTTGGAAGGTCCGGGACGGTCGGGTTGGACGGTTTGGTCCAATGGTTCGGGACCAACAGTTTGGAGGGCCCGGGACGGTCGGGTTGGACGGTTTGGTCCGATGGTTCGGGAGAACTAAAGAAGAGCCGGACCTTCTTCCGGATGGACCGTTTGGAGGGTCCGCGACGGTCAGATTGGACGGTTTGGTCGGTCGGTTCGTGACCAACAGTTTGGAGGGTCCGGGACGGTCCGGTTCGACGGTTTGGTCGGATGGTTTGGGACAATTTGTGAAGATCTAGACCTTCCGGACGGACCATTTGGAAGTTGCAGGACTGTCGGGTTGGACGGTTTGGTCGGATGGTTCGGGACCAACAGTTTGGAGGGTCTAAGACGGTCGGGTTGGACGGTTTGGTTGGATGGTTCGAGACAACTAGTGGAGATCAGGACCTTCTTCCGGACGGACCGTCTGGATGTTTCGGGACAGTCGGGTTGGACGGATTGGTCGGATGGTTCGGGACAACTAGAGGAGAACCGGATATTCTTCCGGACAGACCGTTTGGAAGGTCCGGGACGGTCGGGTTGGACGGTTTGGTGGGATGGTTCGGAACAACTAGAGGAGATCCGGACATTCTTCCGGACGGACCGTTTGGAAGGTCCGGGACGGTCGGGTTGGACGGTTTGGTCGGATGGTTTGCGAGAACTAGAGGAGATCCGGACCTTCTTCCGGACGGACCGTTTGGAAGTTTCGGGACGATCGGGTTGGACAGTTTGGTCGGATGGTTCAGGACAACTAGAGGAGATCTGGACCTTCTTCCGGACGGACCGTTTCTATGTTCCGGGACAGTCGGGTTTGGTCGGTTGGTTCGGGACCAACAGTTTGGAGGGTTCGCTACGGTCGGGTTGGATGGTTTGGTCGGATGGTTCGGGAGAACTAGAGGACAACCGGACCTTCTTCCGGAATAGTTGGGTTGGACGGTATGGTCGGATGGTTCGGGACAAACAGTTTGGAGGGTCCGGGAGGTCCGGTTGGATGGTTTGGTCGGATGGTTCGGAAGAACTAGAGGAGAGCCGGACCTTCTTCCGGACGGATCGTTTGGATGGTCCGGGACGGTCGGGTTGGACGGTTTGGTCCGATGGTTCGGCACCAACTGTTTCAAGGGCCCGGGACGGTCGGGGTGGACGGTTTGGTCGGATGGTTCGGGACAAACAGTTTGGAGGGTTGGAGACGGACGGTTTGGACGGTTTGGTTGGATGGTTCGGGACAACTAGAGGAGATCAGGACCTTCTTCCGGACGGACCGTTTGGAAGTTCCGGGACGATCGGGTTGCACGGTTTGGTCGGATGGTTCAGGACAACTAGAGGAGCTCAGGACCTTCTTCCGGACGGACCGTTTGGAAGTTTCGGGACGGTCGGGTTGGACGGTTTGGTCGGATGGTTCGAGACAACTAAACGAGATCTGGACCTTCTTCCGGTCGGACCGTTTGTATGTTCCAGGACAGTCGGGTTTGGTCGGATGGTTTCGGGACGGTCGGGTTGGACGATTTGGTCCGACGGTTCGGGACCAAAAGTATGGACGGTCCGAGACGGTCGGGTCGCATGATTTGGTCGGATGATTCGGGACCAACAGTTTGAAGGGTCCGAGACGGTCGGGTCGCATGATTTGGTAGGATGGTTTGGGACCAACAGTTTGGAGGGTCCGAGTCGGTCGGGTTGGACGGTTTGGTTGGATGGTTCGAGACAACCAGAGGAGATCCAGACGTTCTTCAGGACGGATTGTTTGTATGTTCCGGGACAGTCGGGTTTGGTCGGATGGTTCGGGACCAACAGTTTGGAGGGTCCGATACGGTCGGGTTGGATGGTTTGGTCGGATGGTTTGGGACTATTAGAGGAGATCTGGACCTTCCGGACAGACCATTTGAAGCTTTCCGAACAGTTGGGTTGGACGGCTTTGTCGGATGGTTCGGGACCAACAGTTTGGACGGTCTGAGACGGTCGGGTTGGACAGTTTGGTTGGATGGTTCGGGACAACTAGAGGAGATCCGAACATTCTTCCGGACGGACCGTTTGTATGTTCCGGGACAGTCGGGTTTCGTCGGATGGTTCGGGACCAACAGTTTGGAGCGTCCGAGACGGTCGGGTTGGACGATTTGGTCGGATGGTTCGGGACCAACAGTTTGGAGGGTCCGGGACGGTTCGGTTAGATGGTTTGGTCGGATGGTTCGGGAGAACTGGAGGAGATCGGACCTTCTTCCGGACGGATCGTTTGGAAGGTCCGGGACGGTCGGGTTGCACGGTTTGGTGCAATGGTTCGGAACCAACAGTTTGGAGGGCCTGGGACGGTCGGGTTGGATGGTTTGGTCCGATGGTTCGGGAGAACTAGAGGAGAGCCCGACCTTCTTCCGGACGGACCGTTTGGAGGGTCCGCGACGGTCGGGTTGGACGGTTTGGTCGGTTGGTTCCGGACCAACAGTTTGGAGGGTCTGGGACGGTCGGGTTGGATTGTTGGGTTGGATGGTTCGGGAGATCTAGAGGAGAACCGAACCTTCTTCCGGACGGACCGTTTGGAAGGTCCGGGACGGTCCGGTTCGACGGTTTGGTCGGATGGTTTGGGACAATTAGTGAAGATCTAGACCTTCCGGACGGACCATTTGGAAATTCCAGGACTGTCGTGTTGGACGGTTTGGTCGGATGGTTCGGTACCAACAGTTTGGACGGTCTAAGACGGTCGGGTTGGACGGTTTGGTTGGATGGTTCGGGACAACTAGTGGAGATCAGGACCTTCTTCCGGACAGACCGTTTGGAAGGTCCGGGACGGTCGGGTTGGACGGTTTGGTCCGATGGTACGGGACCGACAGTTTGGAGGGCCCGGGTCGGTCGGGTTGGACGGTTTGGTCCGATGGTTCGGGAGAACTAGAGGAGAACCGGACCTTCATCCGGACGCACCGTTTGGAGGGTTCGCGACGGTCGGGTTGGACGGTTTGGTCGGATGGTTCGGGACCAACAGTTTGGACGGTCCAGGGCGGTCGGGTTGGATTGTTGGGTTGGATGGTTCGGGAGAACTAGAGGAGAACCGAACCTTCTTCCAGAAGGACCGTTGGATGTTCCGGGACGGTCGGGTTCGACGGTTTGGTCGGATGGTTTGGGACAATTAGAGGAGATCTAGACCTTCCGGACGGACCATTTGGAAGTTCCAGGACTGTCGGGTTGGATGGTTTGGTCGGATGGTTCGGGACCAGCAGTTTGGAGGGTCTGAGACGGTCGGGTTGGACGGTTTGGTCGGATGGTTCGGGACAACCAAAGGAGATCCGGACCTTCTTCCGGATGGACCGTTTGGAAGTTCCGGGACGATCGGGTTTGGTCGGATGGTTGGGGACCAACAGTTGGGACGGTCCGGTACGGTCGGGTTGGATGGTTTGGTCGGATGGTTCGGGAGAACTCGAGGAGAACCGGACCTTCTTCCGGATGGACCATTTGGAAGGTCCGGGACGTTCGGCTTGGACGGTTTGGTCAGATGGTTTGGGACAATTAAAGGAGATCTAGACCTTCTGGACAGACCGTTTGGAGTTTCCGGAACAGTTGGGTTGGACGGCTTGGTCGGATGGTTCGGGACCAACAGTTTGGAGGGTCTGAGACGGTCGGGTTGGACGGTTTGGTTGGATGGTTCGGGATAACTAGACGAGATCCGAACATTCTTCCGGACGGACCGTTTGTATGTTCCGGGACAGTCGGGTTTGGTCGGATGGTTCGGGACCAACAGTTTGGAGCGTCCGTGATAGAACAACGGGGTGTCCCGATCTTTTGATGAGAAGATAACTATCGATTAGATGGATTCGACCTTGACGATCCGACTACACCGTGCAGCGAACGGTGCGCCTTAGCAATCCGATTGGCATTGAATTCGGTTTGAACTTTGAATCCGAACCAATTTTGATTTCTGGTCAAACCCAACGTGGAATGGATGTCCAGGACCCTTATTAAGGTCGTGGGGAAGCCCCTTGGGTTGGCCAAGTCCCTCACAAAAAGATATGAGATAGAAACCAAACACTATTGGGCAATCAACTTGAAACCCAAGTAAATCCCAACTTCCCTTTCTTTCTTTTTCTTTCCAAACTCTTTGCAATATCCAATCTATTATGAGAGAAGGGTGGGGGAGGAGATACTGTTCACGCACGTGAACAGTATGCATGAATAGTACACCGAATCAAACGAGCAACAAGGAGGGTATGATCTAGTAGTAAAATTATGCAACGAACTAATCTAGACCAGCAACTTGACACGATCTATGCAGCAAAAATTCAACAATGTAAGTACTAGATTGAAAATTGCACGGCTCAGATTGGTTTTGGGACACTGGATGAACTAACCCTTTTTTTTTATTTTTGGCTGATTGTGGATGATAGGAAAAAGATGTAATCTACTACTACGGAAAAACAGGAAATTTCTCACCGAGCAACTTGAGCTCTGATACCACTTGATAGAACAATGGGGTGTCCCGATCTTTCGATGAGAAGATAACTATCGATTAGATGGATTCGACCTTGATGATCCGACTACACCGTGCAGCGAACGGTGCGCCTTAGCAATCGCTAGACCAACTCCGAGAGGTTATTGACGATGCCGGTAGCACGGTCAACCTGAACACGAGGTTCTTAATCCCTGCAAGCAATCGACGAACAAGCAAGAATTGAGAAATAGCAATCTGAAATTGCGAGTATAGATGAAGTACGATATATTATATGGTGGGGTTTCACAATCGGTCTTGATCTGGTTGGACGACACAAACGAAGAACACGACGAATAGCAACGGTGGCTGATTCTAAACTTTAGCAAAACCCAAGCTAACCCTAGGGGGGTGTGGCTACTTATATAGGATAGGATGGGGAGGTGGGTTACTGTTCACGCGTGTGAATAGTGCGCGTGAACAGTACCAAAACCCCATGAGGACTCCCTTACTTTTACTTAACCTATTGGATACATGACCCATTGGCCCATTAAGGTGGCATAGCACCATATTTCACTAAGTCCTTTTTCATGGTGGCTTGAGTATTCTTCCATCATCACTTGTGCTCTTGTTTATCGTCTGGCTTCTTGTATGCTTGCTGCCATGCCCTTGTTACTTGCCTTCATGCTCCAATACTTGTCCTTCATATCCAAGCTAGGCCCTCCACTCCTAATTAGCAAAAGAATATCATTATTAGGCAGCATCATATCCTTATCAATATAAGGCGAAGTACCGAGGAACGAAAGTACCTGGTAATTAAGTTGTTTGGCACGTGCCCCTCCTTCACAACACCTTTTGTTTGAAACAAGTTGTGTCGCTGATTTTGCTCGGCACAGCTCATTTCCACACTCAAAACTCTTTGTGCAATCAAGCTCACATACTGATCTGCATCCTCGGCGTCCATATATTGTACATCTTGATCAGATTCGTCATCATTTTGTTCTTGTGCAGCGATGAGAGCCAATGTATCTTCATCATAGTCACTTGCGGAATCATATTCCCCATCTTCTCGTATAATCATCACACGCTTTGTGGGGCAATCTCTTGCATGTGACCATAGCCGTGGCAGCGATGGCATTGTGTATCCTTGGTCTTCCCGGTCGACCCCATGGAAGAAGAACTCTAAGTCGGGGCAGTGGAGGAAGACTTTGCTAATGTAGGTGCTTGCGGATGGTTCGGGACCAAGAGTTTGGA
The DNA here is from genome assembly GCA_019208055.1 of Stipa capillata. Classification (NCBI taxonomy): domain Eukaryota; kingdom Viridiplantae; phylum Streptophyta; class Magnoliopsida; order Poales; family Poaceae; genus Stipa; species Stipa capillata. Next base: position 336,015 of record JAGXJF010002718.1, on the reverse strand, counting down.
GCGTCCGAGAAGGTCGGGTTGGACGATTTGGTCGGATGGTTCGGGACCAACAGTTTGGAGGGTCCGGGATGGTCCGGTTGGATGGTTTGGTCGGATGGTTCGGGAGAACTAGAGGAGAGCCGGACCTTCTTCCGGACGGATCGTTCGGAAGGTCCGGGACGGTCGGGTTGGACGGTTTGGTCCGATGGCTCGGGACCAACAGTTTCAAGGGCCCGGGACGGTCGGGTTGGACGGTTTTGGTCGGATGGTTCGGGAGAACTAGAGGAGAGCCGGACCTTCCGGATGGACCATGTGGAACTTCCGGAACAGTTGGGTTGGACGGTTTGGTCGGATGGTTCGGGACCAACAGTTTGGAGGGTCGGAGACGGTCGGTTTGGACGGTTTGGTTAGATGGTTTGGGACAACTTGAGGAGATCCGGACCTTCTTCCGGACGAACCGTTTGGAAGTTCCGGGACGATCGGGTTGGACGGTTTGGTCGGATGGATCAGGACAACTAGAGGAGATCAGGACCATCTTCCGGACGGACCGTTTGGAAGTTTCGGGACGGTCGGGTTGGACGGTTTGGTCGGATGGTTCGGGATAACTAAAGGAGATCTAGACCTTCTTCCGGTCGGACCGTTTGTATGTTCCGGGACAGTCGGGTTTGGTCGGATGGTTCGGGACCAACAGTTTGAGGCGTCCGAGACCGTCGGGTTGGATGGTTTGGTCGGATGGTTCGGGAGAACTAGAGGAGAACCGGACCTTCTTCCGGAACAGTAGGGTTGGACGGTTTGGTCGGATGGTTCGGGACCAACAGTTTGGAGGGTCTGAGACGGTCGGGTTGGATGGTTTGGTTGGATGGTTCGGGACAACTAGAGGACATCCGAACCTTCTTCCGGACGGACCGTTTGTATGTTCCGGGACAGTGGGGTTTGGTCACATGGTTCGGGACCAAGAGTTTGGAGTGTCCGAGACGGTTGGGTTGGACGATTTGGTCGGATGGTTCGGGACCAAAAGTTTGGAGGGTCCGGAACGGTCCGGTTGGATGGTTTGGTCGGATGGTTCGGGAGAACTAGAGGAGAGCTGGACCTTCTTCTGGTCGGATCGTTTGGAAGGTCCGGGACGGTCGGGTTGGACGGTTTGGTCCGATGGTTCGGGACCAACAGTTTCAAGGGCCCGGGACGGTCAGGTTGGACGGTTTGGTCGGATGGTTCGGGAGAACTAGAGGAGAGCCGGACCTTCCGGATGGACCATGTGGAACTTCCGGAACAGTTGGGTTGGACGGTTTGGTCGGATGGTTCGGGACCAACAGTTTGGAGGGTCAGAGACGGTCGGTTTGGACGGTTTGGTTGGATGGTTCGGGACAACTAGAGGAGATCCGGACCTTCTTCGGACGAACCATTTGGAAGTTCTGGGACGATCGGGTTGGACGGTTTGGTCGGATGGTTCAGGACAACTAGAGGAGATCAGGACCTTCTTCTGGACGGACCGTTTGGAAGTTTTGGGACGGTCGGGCTGGACGGTTTGGTCGGATGGTTCGGGACAGCTAGAGGAGATCCGGACCTTCTTCCGGACGGACCGTTTGTATGTTCCGGGACAGTCGGGTTTGGTCGGATGTTTCGGGACCAACAGTTTGAGGCGACCGAGACGGTCGGGTTGGACGATTTGGTCCGATGGTTCGGGACCAAGAGTTTTGACGGTCCGAGACGGTCGGGTCGCATGATTTGGTCGGATGATTCGGGACCAACAGTTTGAAGGGTCCGAGACGGTCGGGTCGCATGATTTGGTAGGATGGTTCGAGACCAACAGTTTGGAGGGTCTGAGACGGTCGGGTTGGACTGTTTGGTTGGATGGTTCGAGACAATTAGAGGAGATCCGGACCTTCTTCCGGACGGACCGTTTGGAAGTTCCGGGACGGTCGGGTTGCACGGTTTGGTCGGATGGTTAGGGACAACTAGAGGAGAACCAGACATTCTTCCGGACGTACCGTTTGGATGGCTCGGGACCGTCGGGTTGGACGGTTTGGTCGGATTGTTCGGGACAATTAGAGGAGATCCGGACCTTTTTCCGGACAGACCGTTTGGAAGTTCCGGGACAATCGGGTTGGACGGTTTGGTCGGATGGTTCAGGACAACTAGAGGAGATCCGGACCTTCTTCCGGATGGACCGTTTGTATGTTTCGGGACAGTCGGGTTTGGTCGGATGGTTCGGGACCAACAGTTTGGAGGGTCCGGTACGGTCGGGTTGGTTGGTTTGGTCGGATGGTTCGGGAGAACTAGAGGAGAACCGGACCTTCTTCCGGAACAGTTGGGTTGGACGGTTTGGTCGGATGGTTTGGGACCAACAGTTTGGAGGGTCTGAGACGGTCGGGTTGGACGGTTTGGTTGGACGGTTCGGGAGAACTACAGGAGAGCCGGACCTTCTTCCGGACGGATCGTTTGGAAGGTCTGGGACGATCGGGTTGGACTGTTTGGTCGGATGGTTCGGGAGAACTAGAGAAGAGCCGGACCTTCCGGATGGACCATGTGGAACTTCCGGAACAGTTGGGTTGGACGGTTTGGTCTGATGGTTCGGGACCGACAGTTTGGAGGGTCGGAGACGGTCGGTTTTGACGGTTTGGTTGGATGGTTCGGGACAACTAGAGGCGATCCGGACCTTCTTCCGGACGAACCGATTGGAAGTTCCGGGACGATCGGGTTGGACGGATTGGTCGGATGGTTCAGGACAACTAGAGGAGATCAGGACCTTCTTCCGGACGGACCGTTTGGAAGTTTCAGGACGGTTGGGTTGGACAGGTTGGTCGGATGGTTCGGGACAACTGGAGGAGGTCCGGACCTTCTTCCGGACGGACCGCTTGTATATTCTGGGACAGTCGGGTTTGGTCGGATGGTTCGGGACCAACAGTTTGGAGGGTCCGGTACGGTCGGGTTGGATGGTTTGGTCGGATGGTTGGGACCAACAGTTTGGAGGGTCTGAGACGGTCGGGTTGGACGGTTGGTTGGATGGTTCGGGATAACTAGAGGACATCCGAACCTTCTTCCGGACGGACCGTTTGTATGTTCCGGGATAGTGGGGTTTGGTCGGATGGCTCGGGACCAAGAGTTTGGAGCGTCCGACATGGTCGGGTTGGACGATTTGGTCGGATGGTTCGGGACCAACAGTTTGGAGGGTCCGGGACGGTCCGGTTGGATGGTTTGGTCGGATGGTTCAGGAGAACTAGAGGAGAGCCGGACCTTCTTCCGGACGGATCGTTTGGAAGGTCCGGGACGGTCGGGTTGGATGGTTTGGTCCGATGGTTCGGGACAAACAGTTTCAAGGGCCCGGGACGGTCGGGCTGGAAGGTTTTGTCGGATGGTTCGGGGCCAACAGTTGGGAGGGTCGGAGACGGTCGGTTTGGACGGTTTGGTTGGATGGTTCGGGACAACTAGAGGAGATCCGGATCTTCTTCCGGACGAACCGTTTGGAAGTTCCGGGACGATCGGGTCGGACGGTTTGGTCGGATCGTTCAGGACTACTAGAGGAGATCAGGACCTTCTTCCGGACGGACCGTTTGGAAGTTTCGGGACGGTCGGGTTGGACGGTTTGGTCGGATGGTTCGGGACAACTAGAGGAGATCCAGACCTTCTTCCGGTCGGACCGTTTGTATGTTCCGGGACAGTCAGGTTTGGTCGGATGGTTTGGGACCAACAGTTTGAGGCGTCCGAGACGGTCGGGTTGGATGGTTTGGTCGGATGGTTCGGGAGAACTAGAGGAGAACCGGACCTTCTTCCGGAACAGTAGGGTTGGACGGTTTGGTCGGATGGTTCGGGACCAACAGTTTGGAGGGTCTGAGACGGTCGGGTTGGACGGTTTGGTTGGATGGTTCGGGACAACTAGAGGACATCCGAACCTTCTCGGGACGGACCGTTTGTATGTTCCGGGACAGTGGGGTTTGGTCGGATCGTTCGGGACCAAGAGTTTGGGGCGTCCGAGACGGTTGGGTTGGACGATTTGGTCGGATGGTTCGGGACCAACAGTTTGGAGGCTCTGGGACGGTCCAGTTGGATGGTTTGGTCGGATGCTTCGGGAGAACTAGAGGAGAGCCGGACCTTCTTCCAGACGGATCGTTCGGAAGGTCCGGGACGGTCGGGTTGGACGGTTTGGTCCGATGGCTCAGGACCAACAGTTTCAAGGGCCCGGGACGGTCGGGTTGGACGGTTTTGGTCGGATGGTTCGGGAGAACTAGAGGAGAGCCGGACCTTCCGGATGGACCATGTGGAACTTTCGGAACAGTTGGGTTGGACGGTTTGGTCGGATGGTTCGGGACCAACAGTTTGGAGGGTCGGAGTCGTTCGGTTTGGACGGTTTGGTTGGATGGTTCGGGACAACTAGAGGAGATCTGGACCTTCTTCCGGACAAACCGTTTGGAAGTTCCGGGACGATCGGGTTGGACGGTTTGCTCGGATGGTTCAGGACAACTAGAGGAGATCAGGACCATCTTCCGGACGGACAGTTTGGAAGTTTCGGGACAATCGGGTTGGACGGTTTGGTCGGATGGTTCGGGACAACTAGAGGAGATCCAGACCTTCATCCGGTCGGACCGTTTGTATGTTCCGGGACAGTCGGGTTTGGTCGGATGGTTCGGGACCAACAGTTTGAGGCGTCCGAGACCGTCGGGTTGGATGGTTTGGTCGGATGGTTCGGGAGAACTAGAGGAGAACCGGACCTTCTTCCGGAGCAGTAGGGTTGACCGGTTTAGTCGGATGGTTCGGGACCAACAGTTTGGAGGGTCTGAGACGGTCGGGTTGGACGGTTTGGTTGGATGGTTCGGGACAACTAGAGGACATCCGAACCTTCTTCCGGACGGACCGTTTGTATGTTCCGGGACAGTGGGGTTTGGTCACATGGTTCGGGACCAACAGTTTGGAGGGTCTAAGACGACCGGGGTTGGACGGTTTGGTTGGATGGTTCGGGACAACTAGTGGAGATCAGGACCTTCTTCCGGACGGACCGTTTGGATGTTTCGGGACAGTCGGGTTGGACGGTTTGGTTGGATGGTTCGGGACAACTAGAGGAGAACCGGACATTCTTCCGGACGGACCGTTTGGAAGGTACGGGACGGTCGGGTTGGACGGTTTGGTGGGATGGTTCGGGACAACTAGAGGAGATCCGGACCTTCTTCCGGACGGACCGTTTGGATGTTCCGGGACGATCGGGTTGGACGGTTTGGTCGGATGGTTCGGGACAACTAGAGGAGATCCGGACCTTCTTTCGGACGGACCGTTTGTATGTTCCGGCACAGTCGGGTTTGGTCGGATGGTTCGGGACCAGTAGTTTGGAGGGTCCGGTACGGTCGGGTTGGATGGTTTGGTCGGATGGTTCGGGAGAATTAGAGGAGACCCGGACCTTCTTCCCGACGGACCGTTTGGAAGGTCCGGAACGGTCGTGTTGGAAGCTTTGGGCGGATGGTTTTGGGACAATTAGAGGAGATCTAGACCTTCCGGACAGACCGTTTGGAGCTTCCAGAATAGTTGGGTCGGACGGCTTGGACGGACGGTTCGGGTCCAACAGTTTGGACGGTCTGAGACGGCCGGGTTGGACGGTTTGGTTGGATGGTTCGGGACAACTAGAGGAGATCCGAACATTCTTCCGGACGGACCGTTTGTATGTTCCGGGACAGTCGGGTTTCGTCGGATGGTTCGGGACAACAGTTTGGAGCGTCCGAGACGGTCGGGTTGGACGATTTGGTCGGATGGTTCGGGAGAACTAGAGGAGAGCCGGACATTCTTCCGGACGGATCGTTTGGAAGGTCCGGGACGGTCGGGTTGGATGGTTTGGTCCGATGGTTCGGGACCAACAGTTTGGAGGGCCCGGGACGGTCGGGTTGGACGGTTTGATTCGATGGTTCGGGAGAACTAGAGGAGGGCCGGACCTTCATCCGGACGCACCGTTTGGAAAGTCCGCGACGGTTGGGTTGGACGGTTTGGTCGGATGGTTCGGGACCAGCAGTTTGGACGGTCCGGGACGGTCGGGTTGGATTGTTGGGTTGGATGGTTCGGGAGAACTAGAGGAGAACCGAACCTTCTTCCGGAAGGACCGTTTGGATGGTCCGGAACGGTCGGGTTCGACGATTTGGTCGGATGGTTTGGGACAATTAGAGGAGATCTAGACCTTCCGGACGGACCATTTGGAAGTTCCAGGACTGTCGGGTTGGATGGTTTGGTCGGATGGTTCGGGACCAGCAGTTTGGAGGGTCTGAGACGGTCGGGTTGGACGGTTTGGTCGGATGGTTCGGGACAACCAGAGGAGATCCGGACCTTCTTCCGGACGGACCGTTTGGAAGTTCCGGGACGATTGGGTTTGGTCTGATAGTCGGGGACCAACAGTTTGGAGGGTCCGGTACGGTCGGGTTGGATGGTTTGGTCGGATGGTTCGGGAGAACTCGAGGAGAACCGGACCTTCTTCCGGATGGACCGTTTGGAAGGTCCGGGACGGTCGGGTTGGACGGTTTGGTCGGATGGTTTGGGACAATTAGAGGAGATCTAGAACTTCTGGACCGACCGTTTGGAGCTTCCGGAACAGTTGGGTTGGACGGCTTGGTCGGATGGTTCGGGACCAACAGTTTGGATGGTCTGAGACGGTCGGGTTGGACGGTTTGGTTGGATGGTTCGGGACAACTAGAGGAGAACCGAACATTCTTCCGGACGGACCGTTTGTTTGTTCCGGGACACTCGGGTTTCGTCGGATGGTTCGGGACAACAGTTTCGAGGTTCCGAGACGGTCGGGTTGGGCGATTTGGTCGCATGGTTTGGGACCAACAGTTCGGAGGGTCCGGGACGGTCCGGTTGGATAGTTTGGTCGGATGGTTCGGGAGAACTGGAGGAGAGCTGGACCTTCTTCCGGACGGATCGTTTGGAAAGTCCGGGACGGTCGGGTAGGACGGTTTGGTCCGATGGTTCGGGACCAACAGTTTGGAGGGCCCGGGACGGTCGGGTTGGACGGTTTGGTCCGATGGTTCGGGAGAACTAGAGGAGAGCCGGACCTTCATCCGGACGCACCGTTTGGAGGGTCCGCGACGGTCGGGTTGGATGGTTTGGTCGGATGGTTCGGGACCAACAGTTTGGACGGTCCGGGACGGTCGGGTTGGATTCTTGGGTTGGATGGTTCGGGAGAACTAGAGGAGAACCGAACCTTCTTCCGGAAGGACCGTTTGGATGGTCCGGGACGGTCGGTTTCGACGGCTTGGTCGGATGGTTTGGGACAATTAGAGGAGATCTAGACCTTCCGGACGGACCATTTGGAAGTTCCAGGACTGTCGGGCTGGACGGTTTGGTCGGATGGTTCGGGACCAGCAATTTGGAGGGTCTGAGACGGTCGGGTTGGACGGTTTGGTCGGATGGTTCGGGACAAACAGAGGAGATCCGGACCTTCTTCCGGACGGACTGTTTGGAAGTTCCGGGACGATCGGGTTTGGTCGGATGGTTGGGGACCAACAGTTTGGAGGGTCCGGGACGGTCAGGTTGGACGGTTTGGTCGGATGGTTTGGGACAATTAGAGGGGATCTAGACCTTCTGGACAGACCGTTTGGAGCTTCCAGAACAGTTGGGTTGGACGGCTTGTTCGGATGGTTCGGGACCAACAGTTTGGAGGGTCTGAGACGGTCGAGTTGGACGGTTTGGTTGGATGGTTCGGGACAACTAGAGGAGATCCGAAACTTCTTCCGGACGGACCGTTTGTATGTTCCGGGACAGTCGGGTTTGGTCGGATGGTTCGGGACCAACAGTTTGGAGCGTCCGAGACGGTCGGGTTGGACGATTTGGTCGGATGGTTCGGGACCAACAGTTTGGAGGGTCCGGGACGGTCTGGTTGGATGGTTTGGTCGGATGGTTCGGGAGAACTGGAGGAGAGCCGAACCTTCTTCCGGACGGATCGTTTGGAAGGTCCGGGACGGTCGGGTTGGACGGTTTGGTCCGATGGTTCGGGACCAACAGTTTCAAGGGCCCGGGATGGTCGGGTTGGACGGTTTGGTCGGATGGTTCGGGAGAACTAGAGGAGAGTCGGACCTTCCGGATGGACCATGTGGAACTTCCGGAACAGTTGGGTTGGACGGTTTGGTCGGATGGTTTGAGACAATTAGTGGAGATCTAGACCTTCCGGACGGACCATTTGGAAGTTCCAGGACTGTCGGGTTGGACGGTTTGGTCGGATGGTTCGGGACCAGCAGTTTGGAGGGTCTGAGACGGTCGGGTTGGACGGTTTGGTCGGATGGTTCGGGACAACCAGAGGAGATCCGGACCTTCTTCCGGACGGACCGTTTGGAAGTTCCGGGACGATCGGATTTGGTCGGATGGTTGGCGACCAACAGTTTGGAGGGTCCGGGTCGGTCGGGTTCGACGGTTTGGTCGGATGGTTTGGGACAATTAGTGAAGATCTAGACCTTCCGAACGGACCATTTGGAAGTTCCAGGACTGTCGGGTTGGATGGTTTGGTCGGATGGTTCGGGACCAGCAGTTTGAAGGGTCTGAGACGGTCGGGTTGGACGGTTTGGTCGGATGGTTCGGGACAACCACAGGAGATCCGGACCTTCTTCCGGACGGAGCGTTTGGAAGTTCCGGGACGATCTGGGTTTGTTCTGATGGCTGGGGACCAACAGTTTGGAGGGTCCGGTATGGTCGGGTTGGATGGTTTGGTCGGATGGTTTGGGACAATTAGAGGGGATCTAGAACTTCTGGACCGACCGTTTGGAGCTTCCAGAACAGTTGGGTTGGACGGCTTGGTCGGATGGTTCGGGACCAATAGTTTGGAGGGTCTGAGACGGTCGGGTTGGACGGTTCGGTTGGATGGTTCGGGACAACTAGAGGAGATCCAAAACTTCTTCCGGACGGACCGTTTATATGTTCCGGGACAGTCGGGTTTGGTCGGATGGTTCGGGACCAACAGTTTGGAGCGTCTGAGACGGTCCGGTTGGATGGTTCGGTCGGATGGTTCGGGAGAACTTAGGAGAGCCGGTCCTTCTTCAGGACGGATCGTTTGGAAAGTCCGGGACGGTCGGGTTGGACGGTTTAGTCCGATGGTTCGGGACCAACAGTTTCAAGGGCCCCGGATGGTCGGGTTGGACAGTTTGTTCGGATGGTTCGGGAGAACTAGAGGAGAGCCGAACCTTCTGGATGGGCCATGTGGAACTTCCGAAACAGTTGGGTTGGACGGTTTGGTCGGATGGTTCGGGACCAACAGTTTGGAGGGTCGGAGACGGTCGGTTTGGACGGTTTGGTTGGATAATTCGGGACAACTAGAGGAGATCCGGACCTTCTTCCGGACGAACCGTTTGGAAGTTCCGGGACGATCGGGTTGGACGGTTTGGTCGGATGGTTCAGGACAACTAGAGGAGATCAGGACCTTCTTCCGGATGGACCGTTTGGAAGTTTCGGGATGGTCGGGTTGGACGGGTTGGTCGGATGGTTCGGGACAACTAGAGGAGATCCGGACCTTCTTCCGGACGGACCGTTTGTATGTTCCGGCACAGTCGGGTTTGGTCGGATGGTTCAGGACCAACAGTTTGGAGGGTCCGGTACGGTCGGGTTGGATGGTTTGGTCGGATGGTTCGGGAGAACTAGAGGAGAACCGGACCTTCTTCCGGACGGACCGTTTGGAAGGTCCGGGACGGTCGGGTTGGACGGTTTGGTCGGATGGTTTGGGACTATTAGGGGAGATCTTGATCTTCCGGACAGACCATTTGGAGCTTTCTGAACAGTTGGGTTGGACGGCTTGGTCGGATGGTTCGGGACCAACAGTTTGGATGGTCTGAGACGGTCGGGTTGGACGGTTTGGTTGGATGGTTCGGGACAACTAGAGGAGATCCGAACATTCTTCCGGATGTACCGTTTGTATGTTTCGGGACAGTCGGATTTCGTCGGATGGTTCGGGACCAACAGTTTGGAGCGTCCGAGCCGGTCGGGTTGGACGATTTGGTCGGATGGTTCGGGACCAACAGTTTGGAGGGTCCGGGACGGTCCGGTTAGATGGTTTGGTCGGATGGTTCGGGAGAACTGGAGGAGACCAGACCTTCTTCCAGACGGATCGTTTGGAAGGTCCGGGACGGTCGGGTTGGACGGTTTGGTCCAATTGTTCGGGACCAACAGTTTGGAGGCCCCGGGACGATCGGGTTGGACGGTTTGGTCCGATGGTTCGGGAGAACTAGAGGAGAGCCGAACCTTCTTCCGGACGGACCGTTTGGAGGGTCCGCGACGGTCGGGTTGGACGGTTTGGTCGGTTGGTTCGGGACCAACAGTTTGGAGGGTCCGGGACGGTCGGGTTGGATTGTATGGTTGGATGGTTCGGGAGAACTAGAGGAGAACCGGACCTTCTTCCGGATGGACCGTTTGGAAGGTCCGGGACGGTCCGGTTCAACGGTTTGGTTGGATGGTTTGGGACAATTAGAGAAGATCTAAACCTTCCGGACGAACCATTTGGAAGTTCCAGGACTGTCGGGTTGGACGGTTTGGTCGGTTGGTTCGGGACCAACAGTTTGAAGGGTCTGAGACGGTCGGGTTGGACGGTTTGGTTGGATGGTTCGGGACAACTATAGGAGATCAGGATCGTCTTTCGGACGGACCGTCTGGATGTTTCGGGACACTCGGGTTGGACGGTTTGGTCGGATGGTTCAGGACAACTAGAGGAGAACCGGACATTCTTTCGGACGGACCGTTTGGATGGTCCGGGACGGTCGGGTTGGACGGTTTGGTCGGATGGTTCGGGACAACTAGAGGAGATCCGGACCTTCTTCCGGACGGACCGTTTGGAAGTTCCGGGACGATCGGGTTGGACGGTTTGGTCGGATGGTACGGGACAACTAGAGGAGATCCGGACCTTCTTCCGGACGGACCGTTTGTATGTTCCGGGACAGTCGGGTTTGGTCAGATGGTTCGGGACCAACAGTTTGGAGGGTCCGGTACGGTCGGGTTGGATGGTTTGGTCGGATGGTTCGGGAGAACTAGAGGAGAGCCGGACCTTCTTCCGAACGGACCGTTTGGAAGGTCCGGGACGGTCGGGTTGGACTGTTTGGTCGGATGGTTCGGGACAACCAGAGGAGATCCGGACCTTCTTCCGGACGGACCGTTTGGAAGTTCCGGGACGATTGGGTTTGGTCTGATAGTCGGGGACCAACAGTTTGGAGGGTCCGGTACGGTCGGGTTGGATGGTTTGGTCGGATGGTTCGGGAGAACTCGAGGAGAACCGGACCTTCTTCCGGATGGACCGTTTGGAAGGTCCGGGACGGTCGGGTTGGACGGTTTGGTCGGATGGTTTGGGACAATTAGAGGAGATCTAGAACTTCTGGACCGACCGTTTGGAGCTTCCGGAACAGTTGGGTTGGACGGCTTGGTCGGATGGTTCGGGGCCAACAGTTTGGATGGTCTGAGACGGTCGGGTTGGACGGTTTGGTTGGATGCTTCGGGACAACTAGAGGAGAACCGAAAATTCATCCGGACGGACCGTTTGTTTGTTCCGGGACACTCTGGTTTCGTCGGATGGTTCGGGACAACAGTTTCGAGGTTCCGAGACGGTCGGGTTGGGCGATTTGGTCGCATGGTTTGGGACCAACAGTTCGGAGGGTCCGGGACGGTCCGGTTGGATAGTTTGGTCGGATGGTTCGGGAGAACTGGAGGAGAGCTGGACCTTCTTCCGGACGGATCGTTTGGAAAGTCCGGGACGGTCGGGTTGGACGGTTTGGTCCGATGGTTCGGGACCAACAGTTTGGAGGGCCCGGGACGGTCGGGTTGGACGGTTTGGTCCGATGGTTCGGGAGAACTAGAGGAGAGCCGGACCTTCATCCGGACGCACCGTTTGGAGGGTCCGCGACGGTCGGGTTGGATGGTTTGGTCGGATGGTTCGGGACCAACAGTTTGGACGGTCCGGGACGGTCGGGTTGGATTCTTGGGTTGGATGGTTCGGGAGAACTAGAGGAGAACCGAACCTTCTTCCGGAAGGACCGTTTGGATGGTCCGGGACGGTCGGTTTCGACGGTTTGGTCGGATGGTTTGGGACAATTAGAGGAGATCTAGACCTTCCGGACGGACCATTTGGAAGTTCCAGGACTGTCGGGCTGGACGGTTTGGTCGGATGGTTCGGGACCAGCAGTTTGGAGGGTCTGAGACGGTTGGGTTGGACGGTTTGGTCGGATGGTTCGGGACAAACAGAGGAGATCCGGACCTTCTTCCGGACGGACTGTTTGGAAGTTCCGGGACGATCGGGTTTGGTCGGATGGTTGGGGACCAATAGTTTGGAGGGTCCGGGACGGTCAGGTTGGACGGTTTGGTCGGATGGTTTGGGACAATTAGAGGGGATCTAGACCTTCTGGACAGACCGTTTGGAGCTTCCGGAACAGTTGGGTTGGACGGCTTGTTCGGATGGTTCGGGACCAACAGTTTGGAGGGTCTGAGACGGTCGAGTTGGACGGTTTGGTTGGATGGTTCGGGACAACTAGAGGAGATCCGAAACTTCTTCCGGACGGACCGTTTGTATGTTCCAGGACAGTCGGGTTTGGTCGAATGGTTCGGGACCAACAGTTTGGAGCGTCCGAGACGGTCGGGTTGGACGATTTGGTCGGATGGTTCGGGACCAACAGTTTGGAGGGTCCGGGACGGTCTGGTTGGATGGTTTGGTCGGATGGTTCGGGAGAACTAGAGGAGAGCCGAACCTTCTTCCGGACGGATCGTTTGGAAGGTCCGGGACGGTCGGGTTGGACGGTTTGGTCCGATGGTTCGGGACCAACAGTTTCAAGGGCCCGGGATGGTCGGGTTGGACGGTTTGGTCGGATGGTTCGGGAGAACTAGAGGAGAGTCGGACCTTCCGGATGGACCATGTGGAACTTCCGGAACAGTTGGGTTGGACGGTTTGGTCGGATGGTTTGAGACAATTAGTGGAGATCTAGACCTTCCGGACGGACCATTTGGAAGTTCCAGGACTGTCGGGTTGGACGGTTTGGTCGGATGGTTCGGGACCAGCAGTTTGGAGGGTCTGAGACGGTCGGGTTGGACGGTTTGGTCGGATGGTTCGGGACAACCAGAGGAGATCCGGACGTTCTTCCGGACGGACCGTTTGGAAGTTCCGGGACGATCGGATTTGGTCGGATGGTTGGCGACCAACAGTTTGGAGGGTCCGGGTCGGTCGGGTTCGACGGTTTGGTCGGATGGTTTGGGACAATTAGTGAAGATCTAGACCTTCCGGACGGACCATTTGGAAGTTCCAGGACTGTCGGGTTGGATGGTTTGGTCGGATGGTTCGGGACCAGCAGTTTGGAGGGTCTGAGACGGTCGGGTTGGACGGTTTGGTCGGATGGTTCGGGACAACCACAGGAGATCCGGACCTTCTTCCGGACGGAGCGTTTGGAAGTTCCGGGACGATCTGGGTTTGTTCTGATGGCTGGGGACCAACAGCTTGGAGGGTCCGGTATGGTCGGGTTGGATGGTTTGGTCGGATGGTTTGGGACAATTAGACGGGATCTAGAACTTCTGGACCGACCGTTTGGAGCTTCCAGAACAGTTGGGTTGGACGGCTTGGTCGGATGGTTCGGGACCAACAGTTTGGAGGGTCTGAGACGGTCGGGTTGGACGGTTCGGTTGGATGGTTCGGGACAACTAGAGGAGATCCAAAACTTCTTCCGGACGGACCGTTTATATGTTCCGGGACAGTCGGGTTTGGTCGGATGGTTCGGGACCAACAGTTTGGAGCGTCCGAGACGGTCCGGTTGGATGGTTCGGTCGGATGGTTCGGGAGAACTGAGGAGAGCCGGTCCTTCTTCAGGACGGATCGTTTGGAAAGTCCGGGACGGTCGGGTTGGACGGTTTAGTCCGATGGTTCGGGACCAACAGTTTCAAGGGCCCCGGATGGTCGGCTTGGACAGTTTGGTCGGATGGTTCGGGAGAACTAGAGGAGAGCCGAACCTTCTGGATGGGCCATGTGGAACTTCCGAAACAGTTGGGTTGGACGGTTTGGTCGGATGGTTCGGGACCAACAGTTTGGAGGGTCGGAGACGGTCGGTTTGGACGGTTTGGTTGGATAATTCGGGACAACTAGAGGAGATCCGGACCTTCTTCCGGACGAACCGTTTGGAAGTTCCGGGACGATCGGGTTGGACGGTTTGGTCGGATGGTTCAGGACAACTAGAGGAGATCAGGACCTTCTTCCGGATGGACCGTTTGGAAGTTTCGGGATGGTCGGGCTGGACGGGTTGGACGGATGGTTCGGGACAACTAGAGGAGATCCGGACCTTCTTCCGGACGGACCGTTTGTATGTTCCGGGACAGTCGGGTTTGGTCGGATGGTTCAGGACCAACAGTTTGGAGGGTCCGGTACGGTCGGGTTGGATGGTTTGGTCGGATGGTTCGGGAGAACTAGAGGAGAACCGGACCTTCTTCCGGACGGACCGTTTGGAAGGTCCGGGACGGTCGGGTTGGACGGTTTGGTCGGATGGTTTGGGACTATTAGGGGAGATCTTGATCTTCCGGACAGACCATTTGGAGCTTTCTGAACAGTTGGGTTGGACGGCTTGGTCGGATGGTTCGGGACCAACAGTTTGGATGGTCTGAGACGGTCGGGCTGGACGGTTTGGTTGGATGGTTCGGGACAACTAGAGGAGATCCGAACATTCTTCCGGATGTACCGTTTGTATGTTCCGGGACAGTCGGGTTTCGTCGGATGGTTCGGGACCAACAGTTTGGAGCGTCCGAGCCGGTCGGGTTGGACGATTTGGTCGGATGGTTCGGGACCAACAGTTTGGAGGGTCCGGGACGGTCCGGTTAGATGGTTTGGTCGGATGGTTCGGGAGAACTGGAGGAGACCGGACCTTCTTCCGGACGGATCGTTTGGAAGGTTCGGGACGGTCGGGTTGGACGGTTTGGTCCAATTGTTCGGGACCAACAGTTTGGAGGCCCCGGGACGATCGGGTTGGACGGTTTGGTCCGATGGTTCGGGAGAACTAGAGGAGAGCCGAACCTTCTTCCGGACGGACCGTTTGGAGGGTCCGCGACGGTCGGGTTGGACGGTTTGGTCGGTTGGTTTGGGACCAACAGTTTGGAGGGTCCGGGACGGTCGGGTTGGATTGTATGGTTGGATGGTTCGGGAGAACTAGAGGAGAACCGGACCTTCTTCCGGATGGACCGTTTGGAAGGTCCGGGACGGTCCGGTTCGACGGTTTGGTTGGATGGTTTGGGACAATTAGAGAAGATCAAAACCTTCCGAACGAACCATTTGGAAGTTCCAGGACTGTCGGGTTGGACGGTTTGGTCGGTTGGTTCGGGACCAACAGTTTGGAGGGTCTGAGACGGTCGGGTTGGACGGTTTGGTTGGATGGTTCGGGAGAACTATAGGAGATCAGGATCGTCTTTCGGACGGACCGTCTGGATGTTTCGGGACACTCGGGTTGGACGGTTTGGTCGGATGGTTCAGGACAACTAGAGGAGAACCGGACATTCTTCCGGACGGACCGTTTGGATGGTCCGGGACGGTCGGGTTGGACGGTTTGGTCGGATGGTTCGGGACAACTAGAGGAGATCCGGACCTTCTTCCGGACGGACCGTTTGGAAGTTCCGGGACGATCGGGTTGGACGGTTTGGTCGGATGGTACGGGACAACTAGAGGAGATCCGGACCTTCTTCCGGACGGACCGTTTGTATGTTCCGGGACAGTCGGGTTTGGTCGAATGGTTCGGGACCAACAGTTTGGAGGGTCCGGTACGGTCGGGTTGGATGGTTTGGTCGGATGGTTCGGGAGAACTAGAGGAGAGCCGGACCTTCTTCCGAACGGACCGTTTGGAAGGTCCGGGACGGTCGGGTTGGACTGTTTGGTCGGATGGTTTGGGACATGGTCGCATGGTTCGGGACCAACAGTTTGGAGGGTCTGAGACGGTCGGGTTGGACAGTTTGGTTGGGTGGTTCGGGACAACTAGAGGAGATCAGGACCTTCTTCCGGGTTGACCGTTGTATGTTCCGGGACAGTCGGGTTTGGTCGGATGGTTCGGGACCAACAGTTTGGAGCGTCCGAGACGGTCGGGTTGGACGATTTGGTCGGATGGTTCGGGAGAACTAGAGGAGAGCCGGACCTTCTTCCGGACGGATCGTTTGGGAGGTCCGGGACGGTCGGGTTGGACGGTTTGGTCGGATGTTTTAGGACCAGCAGTTTGGAGGGCCCGGGAAGGTCGGGTTGGACGGTTTGGTCGGATGGTTCGGGAGAACTAGAGGAGAGCCGGACCTTCTTCCGGACTGACCGTTTGGTGGGTCCGCGACGGTCGGGTTGGACGGTTTGGTCGGATGTTTCGGGACCAACATTTGGAGGGCCCGGGACGGTCGGGTTGGATTGTTTGGTTGGATGGTTCGGTAGAACTAGAGGAGAACTGGACCTTCTTCCGGACGGACCGTTTGGAAGGTCCGGGACGATTGGGTTACTGTTCACGCGTGTGAATAGTGCACGTGAACAGTACTGAAACCCTAAGAGGACTCCCTTACTTTTACTTAACCTATTTGGATACATGACCCATTGGCCCATTAAGGTGGCATAGCACCATATTTCACTAAGTCCTTTTTCATGGTGGCTTGAGTATTCTTCCATCATCACTTGTGCTCTTGTTTATCGTCTGGCTTCTCGTATGCTTGCTGCCATGCCCTTGTAGCTTGCTCTTCATGCTCCAATACTTGTCTTTCATATCCAAGCTAGGCCCTCCACTCCTAATTAGCAAAAGAATATCATTATTAGGCAGCATCATATCCTTATCAATATAAGGCAAAGTACCGAGGAACGAAAGTACCGAGAAGTAGCATTGGGTGTAACTGTTGTGGAGATGTCCTCATCATCCTCTCCTTCTTGAATTGACGTCGTCCTCGACGGCAGCTCTTCTTCCTCACCCAAATATGGTTTTAAATCTGCAATGTTAAAGGTGGGACTAACCCCAAAATCTGCAGGCAACTCAAGCTTGTATGCATTATCATTAATTCGTTCAAGCACTTTAAATGGACCATCAGCACATGGCATAAGCTTAGATTTTCTCAAATCAGGGAAACGATCTTTACGCAATGCAACCAGACCAGATCTCCAGGCTCAAAAGTAACATGTTTCCTTCCCTGATCACCGGCAATTTTATACTTAGCATTCATTCATTCAATGTTCTCTTTAGTCATCTCATGCATCTTTAATATCAATTCAGCACGTCGCTTAGCATCAAAATTAACCTTCTCCGAAGATGGAAGAGGTAGCAAATCAATAGGTGCACGAGGTATAAAGCCATAAACAATCTCAAAAGGGCACATCTTAGTGGTAGAATGCAGTGAACGATTATAAGCAAACTCAATATGAGGTAAACATTCTTCCCACATACGCAAATTCTTTTTCAAAACAGCCCTAAGCATAGTAGACAAAGTTCTATTCACAACCTCAGTTTGTCCATCTGTTTGGGGGTGACATGTAGTACTAAAAAGCAATTTAGTCCCCAACTTAGCCCATAAGCATCGCCAAAAGTGGCTAAGAAATTTAGTATCACGATCTGAAACAATAGTATTTGGTACACCATGCAAGCGTATGATTTCACGAAAGAACAGATCAGCAACAATTGTAGCATCATCGGACTTGTGACATGGTATAAAGTGTGCCATCTTACTAAATCTATCCACGACAACAAATATACTATCTCTCCCCTTCTTGGTTCTAGGCAGCCCTAAAACAAAGTCCATAGATATATCTTCCCAAGGTACACTAGGAACAGGTAGAGGCATATATAAACCATGAGGATTAAGTCGTGACTTAGCTTTTTGACATGTAGTGCAGCGAGCAACGAATCTCTCAACATCTCGTCTCATCTTTGGCCAAAAGAAGTGTTCAGCAAGGACGTCCTCCGTCTTCTTTACGCCAAAATGACCCATCAATCCTCCTCCATGCGCCTCCTGTAACAACAAAAGACGAACAGAGCTATCTGGGATGCATAGCTTGTTGGCACGAAACACAAAGCCATCATTAATGATGAACTTGTTCCATGTTCTCCCTTGTTTACAATTCTGCAATACATCTTTAAATTCAGCATCATGTACATATTGATCCCTGATGGTCTCCAAACCAAAAATTTTAAAGTCAAGTTGTGAAAGCATGGTATAACGACGTGACAATGCATCAGCAATAATATTTTCTTTACCCTTTTTATGTTTGATGACATAAGGGAAAGACTCAATGAACTCCACCCACTTAGCATGTCTACGGTTCAGTTTAGCTTGACTTCTAATATGTTTTCAACGATTCATGATCAGAATGTGTAATGAACTCCTTGGGCCACAAATAATGTTGCCATGTCTCTAATGTCCGAACAAGAGCATATAATTCCTTATCATAAGTAGAATAGTTCAGACTAGGCCCACTCAATTTTTCACTAAAGTATGCAACAGGTTTGCCTTCTTGTAATAACACACCACCTAAACCAATGCCACTAGCATCACATTCAAGCTCAAACATCTTATTAAAATCAGGGAGCTGAAGTAAAGGTGCATTATCTTTCAATACTGTGAAGGCCTCCTCCTGCGCATTGCTCCAAACAAATGGAACGTCCTTCTTTGTGAGCTCATTCAGTGGTGCAGCAATGGTGCTAAAATCTTTGACAAAGCGTCGATAGAACCCAGCAAGTCCTAAGAAACTCCGCACTTGTGTGACCGTTTTAGGAGTCGGCCAACTCTGGATGGCTTCGATCTTGGCTTTATCAACTTCAATGCCCTGTGGAGTAACAACATAGCCAAGAAACGATACTCGGTCGGTGCAAAAGGTGCACTTTCCAAGGTTACCAAACAAACGTGCATCTCGTAAAGCATTAAAAACAGCACGTAAATGATCCAAGTGATCCTCCAAAGATTTGCTATAAATCAGTATATCATCAAAATAGACTACCACAAATCGTCCAATGAAGGCACGTAAAATTTCATTCATCAATCTCATGAATGTACTAGGTGCATTAGTTAAACCAAAAGGCATGACTAACCACTCATATAAACCAAACTTAGTTTTAAACGCTGTTTTCCATTCATCTCCCAATTTCATACGAATTTGATGGTATCCACTACGCAAATCAACTTTGGAGAACATGGTAGAACCACTCAATTCATCAAGCATATCATCTAGCCTAGGAATAGGATGACGATATCGAATAGTAATATTATTAATGGCTCTACAATCAACACACATACGCCATGATCCATCTTTCTTAGGTACCAAAATAACAGGAACAGCACATGGACTAAGGGATTTGCGAACATAACCTTTGTCGAGTAGCTCTTGTACTTGACGCTGAATCTCCTTTGTCTCCTCCGGATTGGTACGGTATGGCGCACGGTTGGGCAGCGAGGCACCGGGAATTAAATCAATTTGATGCTCAATCCCTCGACTAGGTGGTAATCCCGGTGGTACGTCTTCAGGAAAGACGTCAGTGAACTCCTGCAAAATGTTAGTGATAGCAGGAGGCAAAGAGGGAGGCAAATCCTCGAATGAAAACAAGGCCTCTTTGCATATGACTGCATAGCAAATAGAATTACTAGCATCCAAATCAGAAATATTAGATTTACTTGCAAGCAAACATGTACCTTTCAATTTTATTTCATTAGAAGGCCTAGGTGCAGATTTGCTTGTAGTTTTATGTTGCTCAAATTCTTTAGCTACAATCTGATTTTCACCCTTGTTTTGCTCCTGATTCTTAGCTCTACTAGCTTTAGCAAGATCATCTTTCAATATTTGATCAGGAGTCATAGGAACTAATGCAATCTTTTTACCCTTATGCAAAAGGGCATACTGATTAGTCCTACCATGATGCACAGAATCTCTATCATATTGCCATGGTCTACCAAGTAACATTGAGCATGCTTGCATAGGTACCACATCACAATCAATAAAATCAGCATAGGCAGCAATAGTAAAATGCACTCGTACCGTTCTTGTTACCTTAAGCTTGCCGCTGTTGTTGAACCATTGGATGTAGTAGGGATGAGGGTGTGGACGTGTGGTGAGTGGAAGCTTCTCAGCCATCTCTGAACTTGCCAAGTTATTGCAGCTCCCTCCATCAATTATAATCCGAACAGCACGCTCCTTCACAACACCTTTTGTTTGAAACAAGTTGTGTCGCTGATTTTGCTCGGCACGGCTCATTTGCACACTCAAAACTCTTTGTGCAATCAAGCTCACATACTGATCTGCATCCTCGGCGCCCATATATTGTACATCTTGATCAGATTCGTCATCATTTTGTTCTTGCGCAGCGATGAGAGCCAATGTATCTTCTCGTATAATCATCACACGCTTTGTGGGGCAATCTCTTTGCATGTGACCATAGCCGTCGCAGCGATGGCATTGTGTATCCTTGGTCTTCCCGGTCGACACCATGGAAGAAGAACTCTTCGCCGGGGCAGTGGAGGAAGACTTTGCTAGTGTAGGTGCTTGCGGTGCTGTTCGTGTTGTAGACGAACATGATTTAGCATTTGAAGTGGCCGGGGCAGCGGTACGTGTGGACGGGCCAGCGGGTGTGTGAGGTGTCCACGAAGTTGTACGCCCTGCAGAAAAGTTAGATCTTGTCTTCGGCTGTCGATCCTGCACTTCACGTTCAGCTTGCAAGCAAGATGGAATAAACGAGTGATAGTATTATATTCCTTATACTCAAGTATGGTCTGAATTTCTTTGTTTAAACCACCCATAAACCTAGCAAGCATAGCCTCATTATCCTCAACAATAGCACATCTAATCAAACCAGTTTGTAATTCTTGATAGTATTCCTCCACAGAATTATTACCTTGTCTCAAACACTGAAGTTTATTAAGCAATTCACGTTGATAATAAGGAGGAACAAATCGGGTACGCATAGCATCTTTCAAGGCAGCCCAAGTAGTTGGTATATTTTCATGATACATCCTACAATGTTCAGCCCACCAAATAGAAGCGAAACCGGTAAACTCACAAACAGCAGCCCTAACACGTTTATCCTCGGGATAATTCAAGCATGCAAAGCGTTGTTCAACTTCTAATTCCCAAGTAAGATATGCATCAGGATTATATCTACCCTCAAATGGTGGAATTTTCAGTTTTAGTTTAGCAACATCATCATTATCACGTACCTCCCGACGTGGGTGCATACCATGTCGGTTTTGTCGCAGCCGTCGATGTAGTCGATCATTGTTGGTGGTAACGGCGTCCTCGTCCTCAGACCCTCCATGATACTCATCAAAGTTAGCTTCCTCTTCCTCACCCGTGGCTGTGGTAGCATTATGAGGGCACACCGAAGCACCGGAAGCTTGTGGAGCAAAGTCGGGGACACGACGTGCTCGCTGTTGTGTAGCTTGGAGCACAGGAGCGGGTACGCGAAGTGGTGGTGGTAGCTGATGTCGAGGTGGTGGCTGATGTAGAGGTGGTGGAGTGCCCGAAATGCCATCCAAACGGGTGAGGATAACGTCAATCTTAGCGTTCAGCTCCTTGACGCTTGCCTCTATCCCGTCCATCCGGTCCATAGCACCGGCATAGCGTGTGTCAATGTCCCCAACATGTTTGGACACAACACCTTGGAAGTCATCTCTCAACTTCCGGGTGCGAGGAGAAAGATCATCCCCGCTGTTAATGCGTGAACCTGTCATGGTTAGTAGCAAAAAGACACGAAAAAAACAAGTATAATGTCCCTACTAGCTACTAGGATGTGGTGACAATCGCTCAACGCTCAAGCTAATCACAATTCTTACAAGTTCTTACCCTGCAGCAAGGAGGTGACCGGCAACCGACGGTGTCAAGTACCTCCAAACTATGGAACAAGCAATTACCAAGTGATCGAAAATCTGCACGGTATAGAGTAGTGGAGCTTGGAAGGCTTTTGTGAGTAGCAAAGAAATAGCAAGTGATCAAAGTAGCAATACAAAGTTGAATATATGCTCAAAAATACTAGTCCTAGTTGCTGGACTTAGACTAGAACGAGCAAAATTTAACTAAGCCTAGATACTGAAACAATAGAGGCAAAAGATCACAAGCTAAAGAAGCAATGCAATGCAAGAATTCTTCTGAGATTTTTTTTTATATCAGTGGCCTTCTATGTGGCTTCTTATTCTTTTTGTAATTTTCTTGTACTTTTTTTGAACCTCAGAAAAATTCCAAACAGAGCAAAAATTATCAAAAGACGAAGTTTTAGCTTCCTACCACAAGTCTGCCTGGTTCTTTTTTTTGCGATATCTCCCAAACGGCTTGGCCAAATCAGCTGAAAATTTTAAGGTAGGCTCCTGAGAATATCCTTGATTTTACAGAATTGTTTCAGATTTTTCTGGGCACTTTGAACTTTTCGAATCCGAATTGGCATTGAATTCGGTTTGAACTTTGAATCCGAACCAACTTTGATTTCTGGTCAAACCCAACGTGGAGTGGATGTCCAGGACCCTTATTAAGGTCGTGGGGAAGCCCCTTGGGTTGGCCAAGTCCCTGACAAAAATATATGAGACAGAAACCAAACACTATTGGGCAATCAACTTGAAACCCAAGTAAATCCCAACTTCCCTTTCTTTCTTTTTCTTTCCAAACTCTTTGCAAGATCCAATCTATTATGAGAGAAGGGTGGGGGAGGAGATACTGTTCACGCACGTGAACAGTATGCGTGAATAGTACACCGAATCAAACGAGCAACAAGGAGGGTATGATCTAGTAGTAAAATTATGCAACGAACCAATCTAGACCAGCAACTTGACACGATCTATGCAGCAAAAATTCAACAATGTAAGTACTAGATTGAAAATTGCACGGCTCAGATTGGTTTTGGGACAATGGATGAACTAACCCTATTTTTTTTTATTTTTGGCTGATTGTGGATGATAGGAAAAAGATGTAATCTACTACTACGGAAAAATAGGAAATTTCTCACCGAGCAACCTGGCTCTGATACCACTTGATAGAAGAATGGGGTGTCCCGATCTTTCGATGAGAAGATAACTATCGGTTAGATGGATTCGACCTTGATGATCCGACTACACCGTGCAGCGAACGGTGCGCCTTAGCAATCGCTAGACCAACTCCGAGAGGTTATTGACGATGCCGGTAGCACGGTCAACCTGAACACGAGGTTCTTAATCCCTGCAAGCAATCGACGAACAAGCAAGAATTGAGAAATAGCAATCTGAAATTGCGAGTATAGATGAAGTACGATATATTATATGGTGGGGTTTCACAATCGGTCTTGATCTGGTCGGACGACACAAACGAAGAACACGACGAATAGCAACGGTGGCTGATTCTAAACTTGAGCAAAACCAAAGCTAACCCTAGGGGGGTGTGGCTACTTATATAGGATAGGATGGGGAGGTGGGTTACTGTTCACGTGTGTGAATAGTGCGCGTGAACAGTACCGAAACCCTATGAGGACTCCCTTACTTTTACTTAACCTATTTGGATACATGACCCATTGGCCCATTAAGGTGGCATAGCACCATATTTCACTAAGTCCTTTTTCATGGTGGCTTGAGTATTCTTCCATCATCACTTGTGCTCTTGTTTATCGTCTGGCTTCTCGTATGCTTGCTACCATGCCCTTGTAGCTTGCTCTTCATGCTCCAATACTTGTCCTTCATATCCAAGCTAGGCCCTCCACTCCTAATTAGCAAAAGAATATCATTATTAGGCAGCATCATATCCTTATCAATATAAGGCAAAGTACCGAGGAACGAAAGTACCTGGTAATTAAGTTGTTTGGCACGTGCCCTAGTCATTGGTCCTTGTATCTCTGGCACTTGTGTAGGTCCATCCCTGTAGTGGAGATGTCCTCATCAAGAACCGGACCTTCTTCCAGACGGACCGTTTGGAAGGTCTGGGACGGTCGGGTTGGACGGTTTGGTTAGATGGTTTGGGACAATTAGAGGAGATCTAGACCTTCCGGACAGACCATTTGGAGCTTCCGGAACAGTTGGATTGGACGGTTTGGTCGGAGGGTTCGGGACCAACAATTTGGAGGGTCTGAGACGGTCGGGTTGGACGGTTTGGTCGGATGGTTCGGGACAACTACAGGAGATCCGAACCTTCTTCCGGACGGACCGTTTGTATGTTCCGGGACAGTCGGGTTCGGTCGGATGGTTCGGGACCAACAGTTTGGAGCGTCCGACACGGCCGGGTTGAAAGATTTGGTCGGATGGTTCGGGACCGACAGTTTGGAGGGTTTGGTCGGATGGTTCGGGAGAACTGGAAGAGAGCCGGACCTTCTTCCGGATGGATCGTTTGGAAGGTCCGGGGCGGTCGGGTTGGACGGTTTGGTCCGATTGTTCGGGACCAACAGTTTGGAGGGCCGGGGACGTTCGGGTTGGACGGTTTGGTCGGATGGTTCGGGAGAAATAGAGGAGAGCCGGACCATCTTCCGGACGGACCGTTCGGAGGGTCCGCGACGGTCGGGTTGGACGGTTTGGTCGGATGGTTCGGGACCAACAGTACCGGACCTTCTTCCGGACGGACCGTTTGGAAGGTCTGGGACAGTCGGGTTCGACGGTTTGGTTCGATGGTTCAGGTCCAACAGTTTGGAGGGTCCGAGACGGTCGGGTTGGATGGTTTGGTCGCATGGTTCGGAAGATCTGGAGGAGCACCGGACATTCTTCCGGACAGACCGTTTGGAATGTCCGGGACGGTCGGGTTAGACGGTTTGGTCGGATGGTTCGGGACAGCTGGAGGAGAACCGGACATTCTTCCGGACGGACCGTTTGGAAGGTCCGGGACGGTTGGGTTCGATGGTTTGGTCGGATGGTTCGGGACCAACAGTTTGGAGGGTCCGAGACAGTCGGGTTGGACGGTTTGTTCGGATGGTTCGGGACCAACAATTTGGAGGGTCTGAGACGGTCGGGTTGGACGGTTTCGTTGGATGGTTCGGGACAGCTAGAGGAGATCCGAACCTTCTACCGGATGGACAATTTGTATGTTCCGGGACAGTTGGGTTTGGTCGGATGGTTCGGGACCAACAGTTTGGAGCGTCCGAGACGGTCGGGTTGGACGATTTGGTCGGATTGTTTAGGACCAACAGTTTGGAGGGTCCGGGAGGTCCGGCTGGATGGTTTGGTCGGATGGTTCGGGAGAACTAGAGGAGAGCCGGACCTTCTTCCGGACGGTCGGGTTGGACAGTTTGGTCGGATGTTTTGGGGCCAGCAGTTTGGAGGGCCCGGGACGGTCGGTTTGCACGGTTTGGTCGGATGGTTTGGGACCAACAGTTTGGAGGGTCTGGGACGGTTGGGTTGGATTGTTTGGGACCAGCAGTTTGCAGGGCCCGGGACGGTCGGGTTGGACGGTTTGGTCGGATGGTTCGAGAGAACTAGAGGAGAGCCGGACCTTCTTCCGGACGGACCGTTTGGAGGGTCCGCGACGGTCGGGTTGGACGGTTTGGTCGGATGGTTCGGGACCAACTGTTTGGAGGGTCTGAGACGGTCGGGTTGGACGGTTTGGTTGGATGGCTCGGGACAACTAGAGGAGAACCAGGCCTTCTTCCGGACGGACCGTTTGGAAGGTCCGGGACGGTCGGGTTCGACGGTTTGGTCGCATGGTTTGGGACAATTAGAGGAGATCTAGACCTTCCGAAGGGACCATTTGGACGTTCGAGGACTGTCGGGTCGGACGATTTGGTCAGATGGTTCGAGACCAACAGTTTGGAGGGTCTGAGACGGTCGGGTTGGACGGTTTGGTTGAATGGTTCGGGACAACTAGAGGAGATCAGGACCTTCTTCCGGACGGACCATTTGGAAGTTTCGGGACAGTCGGGTTTGACGGTTTGGTCGGATGGTTCGGGACAACTAGAGGAGAACCGGACATTCTTCCGGACGAACCGTGTGGAAGGTCCGGGACGGTCGGGTTGGACGGTTTGGTCGGATGGTTCGGGAGAACTAGAGGAGAGCCGGACCTTCTTCCGGACGGACTGTTTGGAGGGTTTGCGACGGTCGGGTTGGACGGTTTGGTCGGATGGTTCAGGACCAGCAGTTTGGAGGGCCCGGGACGGTCAGGTTGGACGGTTTGGTCGGATGGTTTGGGAGAACTAGAGGAAAGCCGGACCTTCTTCCGGACGGACCGTTTGGAGGGTCCGCGACGGTCGGGTTGGACGGTTTGCTCGGATGGTTCAGGACCAGCAGTTTGGAGAGCCCAGGACGGTCGGGTTGGCCGGTTTGGTCGGATGGTTCGGGAGAACTAGAGGGGAGCCGGACCTTCTTCCGGACGGACCGTTTGGAGGGTCTGAGACGGTCGGGTTGGACGGTTTGGTTGAAAGGTTCGGGACAACTAGAGGAGATCAGGACCTTCTTCCGGACGGACAGTTTGGAAGTTTCGGGACAGTCGGGTTTGACGGTTTAGTCGGATCGTTCGGGACAACTAGAGGAGAATCGGACATTCTTCCGGACGGACCGTTTGGAAGGTCCGCGACGGTCGGGTTGGACGGTTTCGTCGGATGGTTCGGGACCAACAGTTTGGAGGGTCTGAGACGGTCGGGTTGGACGGTTTGGTCGCATGGTTCGGGAGATCTAGAGGAGCACCGGACATTCTTCCGGACGGACTGTTTGGATGGTCCGGGATGGTCGGGTTGGACGGTTTGGTCAGATGGTTCGGGACAGCTAGAGGAGATCCGGACCTTCTTCCGGACGGACCGTTTGGAAGGTCCGGGACGATCGGGTGGACGGTTTGGTCGAATGGTTCGGGATAACTATAGGAGATCCAGACCTTCTTCCGGACGGACCGTTTGTATGTTCCGGGACAGTCGGGTTTGGTCGGATGGTTCGGGACCAACAGTTTGGTGGGTCCGGTACGGTCGGGTTGGATGGTTTGGTCAGATGGTTCGGGAGAACTAGAGGAGAACCGGCCCTTCTTACGGACGGACCGTTTGGAAGGTCCGAGATGGTCAGGTTGGACGATTTGGTCGGATGGTTCAGGACCAACAGTTTGGAGGGTCCGGGAGGTCCGGTTGGATGGTTTGGTCGGATGGTTTGGGAGAACTAGAGGAGAGCCGGACCTTCTTCCGGACGGATCGTTTGGAAGGTCCGGGACGGTCGGGTTGGACAGTTTGGTCGGATGTTTTGGGACCAGTAGTTTGGAGGGCCCGGGACGGTCGGGTTGCACGGTTTGGTCGGATGGTTCGGGACCAACAGTTTGGAGGGTCTGGGACGGTTGGGTTGGATTGTTTGGGACCAGCAGTTTGGAGGGCCCGGGACGGTCGGGTTGGACGGTTTGGTCGGATGGTTCGGGACCAACTGTTTGGAGGGTCTGAGACGGTCGGGTTGGGAGGTTTGGTTGGATGGTTCGGGACAACAAGAGGAGAACCGGACCTTCTTCCGGACGGACCGTTTTGAAGGTCCGGGACGGTCGGGTTCGACGGTTTGGTCGCATGGTTTGGGACAATTAGAGGAGATCTAGACCTTCGGAAGGGACCATTTGGACGTTCCAGGACTGTCGGGTTGGACGGTTTGGTCAGATGGTACGAGACCAACTGTTTGGAGGGTCTGAGACGGTCGGGTTGGACGGTTTGGTTGGATGGTTCGGGACAGCTAGAGATCAGGACCTTCTTCCGGACGGACAGTTTGGAAGTTTCGGGACAGTCGGGTTTGACGGTTTGGTCGGATGGTTCGGGACAACTAGAGGAGAACCGGAAATTTATCTGGACGGACCGTTTGGAAGGTCCGGGACGGTCGGGTTGGACGGTTTGGTCGGATGGTTCGGGACCAACAGTTTGTAGGGTCTGAGACGGTCGGGTTGGACGGTTTGGTGGAATGGTTCGGGACAACTAGAGGAGATCAGGACCTTCTTCCGGACGGACCGTTTGGAAGTTTCGGGACAGTCGGGTTTGACGGTTTGGTCGGATGGTTCGGGACAACTAGAGGAGAACCGGACATTCTTCCGGACGGACCGTGTGGAAGGTCCTGGACGGTCGGGTTGGACGGTTTGGTCGGATGGTTCGGCAGAACTAGAGGAGAGCCGGACCTTCTTCCGGACGGACCGTGTGGAAGGTCCGGGACGGTCGGGTTGGACGGTTTGGTCGGATGGTTCGGTAGAACTAGAGGAGAGCCGGACCTTCTTCCGGACGGACCGTTTGGAGGGTCCACGACGGTCGGGTTGGACGGTTTGCTCGGATGGTTCAGGACCAGCAGTTTGGAGAGCCCAGGACGGTCGGGTTGGACGGTTTGGTCGGATGGTTCGGGAGAACTAGAGGAGAGCCGGACCTTCTTCCGGACGGACTGTTTGGAGGTTTCGCGACGGTCGGGTTGGACGGTTTGGTCGGATGTTTCGGGAGAACTAGAGGAGAACCGGACTTTCTTCTGGACGGATCGTTTGGAAGGTCCGGGACGGTCAGGTTGGACGGTTTGGTCGGATGGTTTGGGACAATTAGAGGAGATCTAGACCTTTCGGACAGACCATTTGGAGCTTCCAGAACAGTTGGGTTGGATGGTTTGGTCGGATGGTTCGGGACCAACAATTTGCAGGGTCTGAGACGGTCGGGTTGGATGGTTTGGTTGGATGGTTCAGGACAACTAGAGGAGATCCGAACCTTCTTCCGGACGGACCGTTTGTATGTTTCGGGACAGTCAGGTTTGGTCGGATGGTTTGGGACCAACAGTTTGGAGCGTCCGAGACGGTCGGGTTGGACGATTTGGTCGGATGGTTCGGGACCAACAGTTTGGAGGGTCCCGGAGGTCCGGTTGGATGGTTTGGTCGGATGGTTCGGGAGAACTAGAGGAGAGCCGGTCCTTCTTCCGGACGGATCGTTTGGAAGGTCCGGGACGGTCGGGTTGGTCGGTTTGGTCGGATGTTTTGGGACCAGCAGTTTGGATGGCCCGAGACGGTCGGTTTGGACGGTTTGGTCGGGTGGTTCGGGAGAACTAGAGGAGTGCCGGACCTTCTTCCGGACGGGCCGTTTGGAGGGTCCGCGACGATCGGGTTGGACGGTTTGGTCGGATGGTTCGGGACCAACTGTTTGGAGGGTCTGATACGGTCGGGATGGACGGTTTGTGACGAGGGGAGCCCATCCGGGTAGGCCCAGCACAATGAGTCGGCCCAACAGACTCGGAGAGCTCCATGGAGGCCCACTCGGATGGAGGCCCAAGAAAGGCCCGTACGGTGCAACGTCCGGGTGTCATCAAGGCAGACGTTACCGCTTCATCAAGATAAGCGTTTTGCCAACTTGAAGACTAGCGTTACTCGGACGGTTACACAGTATAAATGTCACCATTAATTTGTACGGTTACTGTAGCTCAGCCGACTGGCCGAGTCGGCTGATGTACAGGCCTATATAAGGCAGAGCATCCCATGCAGAGGGGGCTCGGCTCGGCTCTCAGCTCAAGTTAGACTCTCTTCGACAGGCTAAAAGCTAGCTTCATCTTCTACCTCTTGTATTCTCTTTCACGCAAGAATAGCAATACAGACAGCAGGAGTAGGGTATTACCTCCGCCATTGGAGGGCCTGAACCTGGGTAAAAACTCTTGCGTGCACCGCCTGAATCTTCCGTACGTGCTCCCCCAAAACCTTCTACAAATGGATATTGCCGCGAAATCCCCGCGACAGTTGGCGCGCCAGGTAGGGGAGACGCGTTTCGGAACCGTGATCCAGGCGGGATCCTCTCCCGCAGCTGGCGGCAAGCTGGTCGCCGGCTATGCGCCGCTCGCCGCGCATGCCGAGGGCACGGAGTTCATCTTCGGCAGCCTTCATTTTGTGGCTGACGTCTTCGGCCAACTGCGCCTTCAAGACCCGCGTCCCTGCCCCGCGGTGGAAGTGAAGCCTGAGCTCCGGCTCGGATTTCCTTTCGCTCCGGGCAAAGACGCGGAGCGCTCCCAGTTCGTCGCCATGGTGGGCGCCGAATCCCTCCTCCCCGTCTTGGATTCTGAATCCGACGAGGACGAGAGTTCGCACAGTCACACTGCCTCGGCTGAGGTGTACGTGGTTGGGCCCGGCGCAACGGATGACGCGGGTACGTCGGCTGCAGCGGCCAGGGCGACGAACGAACACCTGCTGACGCCCATCGAAGGGCAATCGGAAGCCGAAAGGGCCTTAGAGGCCTCTCGGCGAGCCCTTCTGCTGAGCGAGAGCGTCTCGATCAAGAGAGGGGGCTCTCGAACAGCGAGAACGGCAACAAGAAGACCCCCACGGTTCACGCGGACGCGTGAACCGGCGTGTTTCTTCAGCCGCCCGGAGGAGTCGGGCTACTCGGGCCCCACTCTTCGGGCGAGAACAGGATGGTGTCCCTATCTACCAGACACCAGCCCAAAATCTCTTCGCGGCCGCCGCGTTGGCCGACTCACTGCCGCCCCCGGCAGATGGCCCCGCGGCAGAAATCCACCGCCGAGTCGTCACCCTGATGAAGACGGCGGTGGAACAGCAGCACGAGGCCGGGTCGGTCAGCAACCGACTGGCCTCCCAAGCAACTCGGAGTCGGCCTTCGGCGGCTCCGAGTCGCCCCATTACTGTTGGCTCGTCGCAGCCGAGTCGGTCCACGAATCGGCATGATGCTCGCCAGGAGATCAACCGACTCCAGGCGGAGCGGTGACAAGCCGGCTCCCTCCGAGCAAACGATGCTCGTGATGCTCGAGACGACATCGAGGGGGCGACGTGCGGCTAGGTTGCGGGCCGAACGACGTGCCGGCGAAGTCAACCAGCCGAGTGGCTCCGCCTCCACCGGTCCGCTGTGCTTT
Source organism: Stipa capillata (assembly GCA_019208055.1). Lineage (NCBI taxonomy): Eukaryota > Viridiplantae > Streptophyta > Magnoliopsida > Poales > Poaceae > Stipa > Stipa capillata. The sequence goes on along the minus strand of JAGXJF010002718.1, from coordinate 305,400 downwards.
AGCAGGCGGATTCGATCTGAGCCGTTTCCGGACCGTTCCGGATCGCCAGCGGCGTCGACAAGTATGACGGTACTGCCAAGCCGGAAACTTGGCTTGCCGACTACTTGGTCGCATGCAACATTGGAGGAGGCAACGAGCGTGTCGCCCTCCGAAGCCTACCCCTGATGCTGGAAGGGTCGGCTCGGGCATGGCTTAACAGCCTGCCCGAAGACAGCATCTATGACTGGAGGGACCTCCAAGAGGCCTTCGTTAAAAATTTCGAGGGCACATACAAACGCCCCGGGAACGCACAAGACCTGTGGCTCTGTGTCCAGGAGAAGGGCGAGTCGGTCCGCGACTACATTCAGCGCTGGACCCGACTGCGCAATTCCATTGAGGACGTCACGGAGACGCAGGCCATTTAGGCCTTTTCTCAGGGAGTTAAGTATGAGCTCCTGAAACACAAGTTGGCCCGGTCTAACATTCAGACCATGGGCCGACTCATGGAAGTCGCCAGCAAGTATGCGACGGGTGAGGAGGCAATGCGGTACGAGGACAAAGGCAAAGCAAAAGCCGAGTCTTCGAGCCGGAAAGTCCCCGCCGACTCAGGTCGGAAGCGCGTGGACAATCGTCCCCCGAAGCGGAAAGCAGGCGGCGGAGATGGGGTCAGTGGAGCCGACATGGTTGTGGCCACTGAACGTGGCCCCCAGCGTGGCGACGCTGGCCAAAAGAAGGAGCGCCCTTGGCAACAGCGCAAGGCCCCGAAGCTCACCTTCGAGGAAATCCTTGACCGGCCCTGTTCATTCCACAGCACCGCCAACTATCAGGCGGGGCACTCGACCCGGGAATGCAGCTTCTTGAAGCGTCTCCGGGAAGAAAAGCAGCCCGAGCCGGATGCAGGCGGAGAAGGAGGCTCCGCTGCAGGCGGCGGCGCTGCGCAGTATCCCCCTCAAAGGGGGGGTACTCATGATCTTTCAGGGATCCGACTCCAAAAGGGGTCGGAAGCTGCGCTGTCGTGAAGTCAATGCGACGGTGCCGGCTGTCCCTCAATGGTTGGACTGGTCCGAGGTGCCAGTCGGCTTCAGTCGACTCGATCACCCGGACCGAGTCCCTCACCCGGGCAAGCATCCCTTGGTGGTGGATCCGCAAGTCGGCGGGTTCAAACTCCGCAAAGTCTTGATGGATGGTGGCTCCAGCATCAACATAATCTTCATGGATACCCTGAAGAAGATGCAAGTCTCGGAGACCCAGCTTCGCCCCAGTAACACTTCCTTCCACGGAATAGTGCCTGGGAAGTGCGCCAAGCCTTTGGGTCAGATCTCCCTAGAAGTTGTGTTCGGCGAGCCGAACAACTTCCGGGTCGAGACATTGACCTTTGAGGTAGTCGGCTTCAAGAGCGCATACCATGCGATCTTTGGCCGGCCGGCTTATGCCAAATTCATGGCTAGGCCATGCTACACGTACCTGAAGCTGAAGATGCCGGGTCCTAAGGGCGTCATCACTATCACTGGCGACTTTGAGCGCTCCAACGAGTGCGACCTCGCCAGCGCGGACATAGCCGAGTCCCTGATCGCGGCTCAGGAGTTGGAGAACATCCAGGCGTCTGTCGACTCAGACCAAGCTCCACCCTGCAAGAAGGCGGCAACCGAGTCCACCTTCCAGTCGGCCAAGGACACTAAACGTGTCCAGGTCCATCCTGAGGATCCGTCCAAGACGGTCCAAATCGGGACCGACCTCGAGGCCAAATAGGAAGGCGCGCTCGTCGACTTCCTTCGTGAGAATTGGAACATCTTCGCATGGAAGCCAGCTGACATGCCGGGTGTTCCAAGGAAGTTCGCCGAGCACTCCCTCAATGTCGCCAAGGATGCGAAGCCAGTGAAGCAGTCTCTCCGCCGCTTCGCTGAAGACAGGCGCAAAGCAATCGGAGAAGAAATTGCCTGACTCCTCGCAGCTGGGTTCATCAAGAAAGTTCTTCACCCGGACTGGTTGGCAAACCCGGTCCTGGTTCTTAAGAAGAACAAAACTTGGCGCATGTGTGTGGACTACATGTCACGGACCCGGGATCCACATATGGTTAGGGGAACACGAAGTCGCCAAGGACCAAAGGACTCGTTAGCCCGGTGGCACGGTACCTGCGCCGTACGCACCTAGATGGAACGATCCGACACCCGCCACGTGCGAGCCGGCCGGAAGCGACCAATCTTCCCAGAACCACATATAGATCCCCGACCCGGTGAAGGGGGTAATACCGCGCGATAAGATTGCGCTCCATGATAGTCATAGGAGGACTAGAGCCCGGGATATGCATCCCCTCAACCCAACCTAGCCACGAGGTGCGACTCTGGGAGGTCCAGCTCTGCTCTGCCGTCAGCGCGAGGCGTGACGGTCGTAGGAGACTTAGCGAGTACGGGACGAATCCCCTGGATCGACTCCACCAGAGCTACACAGGACTAGTGGGTCGCTCACCTCTGCCATCACGAAATGCAATCCTAACCCGCAATAAGACCGCTGCACAGTTGCCCACATACTTCATCACATACACGCATTGTACATGGGCAACCTGGATAACAACTCGAATACCACAACGATGCACTACAATATAATATTAACATTACTGTCCACGAAGTGAACTTAAAGATGCATCAGTCGGTCATAACCGAAAGTTTTAGTCAGACTAGAAATATTTACAACACAGCGGAAAAAGAACAAAAGCCCACAGCGGTGCATCAACCGCTGCCTAAAACTCAAACAGATCCCACGAGTCAAACGCTGACCAAGGAAGCCGGTGTTCTATGCATCATCATAAAACTCCGCAACGGTTGGCTCACTTGCACAAGTCTAGGAATATCCTAGGTGAGTACAAAAGTACTCGCAAGACTTAATCGTGCTTGATTAAATGTCCTACACATGGATTTACCACTGCAGAATTAAACATGATGCTTCTCAGAGTAACATTATACAAGTAGACATCGAACATAAGGGAATGAACATTACAGGTATAACAATCCAAGCAGATATCCAGTTCGAATCCAAATCCTAAACACGATCCGACACAATATCCAACTCACACTCGAATCCAATTAACCGAGTCCAGTCAATAAGATAGCTCATGATTCAACATCCAATCGATCCAAACAGGAAAGGAGCACGATGAAGTCGCCTCAGGTTGGTATAACGACGAAACTCCAACTTTATTCATCGTGCCCGATGAAGTCACCTCAGGTTGGCATCGCGAAATAACTTTATTCATCGTGAACCTCCCTCGATTCTCAGGTAACACGGTGAAGTCGCCTCAGGTTGTATTACAACGAAACACCAACTTTATTCCTCGTGCCCGATGAAGTCACCTCAGGTTGGCGTCGTGGAATACCAACTTTATTCACCGCAAACCTACCCTCGACTCTCAGGTAACACGGTGAAATTCCCTTAGGTTGTATTACGACGAAACACCAACTTTATTCATCGTGCCCGATGAAGTCACCTCAGGTTGGCGTCGTGCAATACCAACTTTATTCACCGTGAACCTCTCAGTTTTCACATCTCACTTGAACAAATTTAGGTGATTAGGGCAACTCTTAAGACTCTCGACAGAGCGACTGTTCGCACGAAATTGGATCCGTGAAACACCTAGGTGATGGGAGTCGCCAACCGCACTTACGTGTGCGATAAACGGATGCTTTTCGAGCAAAGCAACAAAGGATAACTATCGTACTTACGCGTACGACAAGCGATTGCTTTCCGAGCAAAGCAACAAAGATCTTCTTACTTACGTGAAGAAGAGACGACTGTTTTACGGCGCAAAACAGCAAAGATCTACTACTAAGATAAAAGATAAAAGGTAAAAGATTGATTTGATCGATTGTTGGATGATTTCAATCGGCCGTCACCCTTTACATATTTATAGGGCGGCTGGTCTTCCCGTAGGAGGTTCGGACTCCTAATCCTAATCTGATTACAAATATATCTCTTTCCTTGCTTAAAGGATCTGGATTCTACCGTACACGTAACTTTCCATACAAACCAAGATAGCTTTCCAAATCTTAACTGCTTCGGACGCCGACATCCGGACTCGTTTCGGCGCACGGGATATCCTTCCTTAACAAACTGGATAAACTTCCAAATCTTGTAGGACTCTCCTTGACTGCCTTGCCGCGTTTCTTGCGCCTCAGGCTGAAGTCTCTAGCGTCGGGTAAGTCTTGAAGGGTAGTACTGCAATTCAGACTTGCTGAAGATGGTCCTTCACGGGTGCTCGGGGACGAACTTGGATCGCTCGGGAATCCGCCGAATGCTCGGGGACGAACTCGGACTGCTCGGGGATCCACCGAGTGCTCGGGAAAAAACCCCTCGGGGCTGGAGACCTTCTCGGGGCTGGGCCACTCGGTATCACCAGTACTCGGGGTCGATGTCGCTCGGGGCCGCCACCGTTGAGTACCCAGAGGTACCGCTCGTGACTTGATGGCGTAGTGGGTGCTCGGGGACACCTCAAACGGGCACCTTCGCACTTTGGGATATGACGACTACTCGGGATGCAGTGAGCACTCGGGGGCACTCGGAAACGCCGCGAGCACTCGGTATCAAGTATACCGCGAGCGTCCAGGCCACTCGGCTGTATTAATCCTGCATGTAATAGTAAACGCTGCATCCATACTGTTAGTTTCATCATCCCAACGTCCAGTAAACCTAATACTTAATTTGGCCCACTGAATAAACCTTCAAGCCAAATTACGCTGCAAACACATGCCCCCCTGCTTTTTGGCATAATTGCATTTGCCAAAAACACCTTGAACTACATCGTTGCTCAGGGCGATATTTTTAAAGGGCATATCGGCCATAGATTTTGTTAAGCTACTTGCCACATACTCGGATAATACTTTTTCAGATATTTCCCATTAAGAGCCCTAGATAACCATTCCCCTTGCAAAGATTCTACAAGATAGGAATTCCCGGGGACTATCTCGACAACTCTAAACGGGCCCTCCCAACTCGGTGACCACTTGCCGAATTTGTTGTCCCGAGCTCCAACAGGTAAAATCGTTTTCCATACTAGGTCTCCTATCTGAAACGATTTTTCCTTTACTCTTTTGTTGTAAGCCTTGGCAACTCTCAACTTCTCCTTCTCGATTTCTTGTAAGGCTTTCAACCTCTCTTCTGGAACATCATCTATCTTATCTATCATCAAGTGGCTGTAATCTTCAGCCGACAAGTTGTCTTGCCTGGCTATTCTAAGAGCTTGTAGTTTAACTTCCACGGGCAACACCGCCTCCTGCCCGTACACCAACTCGAATGGCGTCACTCGGGTGGCTCCATGCTTGGATATCCTATGGGCCCATAATGCTTCCGAGAGGACCTCATGCCACCTCCTCGGATGTTCCTCAATTTTCTTCTTTATTAGCTTGATCAAGGTTTTATTGCTGGACTCGGCCTGTCCATTGGCTTGGGCATAATAGGGCGACGAGTTCAACAACTTGACCCCAAAGGACTCGGCAAACTCACTGAATTGGTGAGACATAAAGGATGCACCCTGATCAGTCGTCAGAGTTTGAGGGATGCCGAACCTATGGATGATATGTTCCAGAACAAAGCTAATCACTTCCTTATGAGTCATATTCCTTAAAGGAACTGCTTCGGTCCACTTAGTGAAATAATCTGTAGCTACAAGGACAAAACGATGACCTTTCGACGAAGCAGGATGTATCTCCCCAATGAAATCTAAACCCCATCCTCTAAATGGCCATGGCTTTATAATAGGGTTCATCTTAGCCGTGGGTACTAACTGTATGTTTCCAAACTTCTGGCATGCTTCACACCCTCTATAGTACCGAAAACAATCTTCTAACATAGTCGGCCAATAGAATCCTGCCCTCTTCAACAACCATTGCATCTTGGGAGCCGACTGATGTGTTCCACATATCCCTTCATGTACTTCTCCCATAGCTACCCTTGACTGGTCGGAGTCTAAGCATTTCAATAATACTCCATCTATTGTTCGGCGATACAACTCGTCGTTAAACAAGGTGTACTTTATAGCTTGCCGCCGAACTTTCCTATCTCTCGTTTGACTCGGATTTTTCAAGTAATTAACTAAAGGCACCCTCCAATCATTAACTTCCAAACCGCTTGACGACTCGGCAGCCTGTGTTAAACTGTTGCCCCCCGAGTCGGAATTGGATCTACACGAGTCGGCTTCGACTTCTAGTAAGTCGACCCGGCCTTTGACAGCAACGAGCATCGGTTCTCTGGATACAAAAAACTTTCCTCTTCCGACTTGGTACCCGGATGCTTGCTGTGCCAAATAGTTGGCTCTAGAATTCTCCTCCCTAGGAATGTGACTGATACTAAAGGTATCTAACAGCTTGACTATATCTAAACATCGGTCTAAATAGCTATTCAGCAACCCATCGAAGCATTGAAACTCTCCATTGACTTGCTGAACTACTAGCAATGAATCTCCAAAAGCATCTACATCTCCTACACCCATGTCTATTAAGCTTTGTAAACCAAACAACAGTGCCTCATACTCTGCCTGGTTATTAGTGCAAGGATACTCTAGTCGGACCGATGACTCATAGATAACACTATGTGGTGAAACTAAAACACTGCCAATGCCTTGCCCACTTCTACAAACCGATCCATCAAAGTAAAGCTTCCATGGACATATGCTAACATAATCAACATCTTCTTCATCATTAACCCTATGATCAACAATGAAGTCGGCGACAACTTGACCTTTCGTGGCACGCAACGACTCATATGTCAAATCAAACTCTATTAAAGCATAAGCCCATTTGCCAATCCGTCCGCTAAGAATCGGTTGTTGCAACATATACTTGATCACATCGACTTGGCAAGATACTATGCATGCACTCGAAAGCAAATAATGCCGAAACTTGGTGCATGCGTAAAACAAGGATAAGCATAGCTTCTCGACGAACACGTACCGACTTTCGGCGTCGAGTAGTCGGCGACTTATGTAGGCGATGATGTACTCCTTCTTGTCGACTTCCTGAGTTAGCACTGCGCCGAGTACTTTATCTTGTGCAGCAATGTATAGTCGGAACGGGACTCCCGACTTGGGTGCTCGAAGTACTGGAGGGCTCGATAAGTATCTCTTGATACTATTGAAGGCGTCTTGTTGTTCTGCCCCCCAAGCGAACTCGGCTTCGTTCTTTAGCCGGAGCAAAGGGACAAACGATTCAATCTTACCCGCCAGGTTAGATATAAATCGTCTTAAGTAGTTTATCTTTCCCAATAGACTCTGCACATCCTTTTTGCATGTCGGCTCTCCTAACTTCTTAATGGCCTCTATCTTCTTAGGGTCAATCTCTATACCTTGCTCATGAATTATGAACCCTAAGAACTTTCCAGCCGACACACCAAACGCGCATTTGAGCGGGTTCATCTTCAACCCATACCGACGCATTCTTTCAAAGGCTAGTCGCAAGTCGGCCAAATGGTGTTCATAGCCGTCCGACTTGACGACGATGTCATCAATATAGACTTCTAACACAATGCCTAAGAGATCATGGAAGATCAAGTTCATAGCACGCTGATACGTAGCGCCTGCATTCTTCAAACCGAATGTCATGACGACCCACTCGAACAACCCGACAAAACCGGGGCAACGAAAGGCAGTTTTAAACATGTCCTCTTCGGCCATAAAGATCTGGTTATACCCGGCATTGCCATCTAAAAAGCTAAGCACTTTGTGTCCGGAGGCGTCGTCTATCAACATGTCGGCTATAGGCATAGGATACTCATCTTTAGGTGTGGCTTTATTCAAATCCCTGAAGTCTATGCATACCCTAATCTTGCCAGTATTCTTCTTCTCGACTGGCACAATGTTTGAAATCCACTCGGTGTATCTGCATGGCCGAATGAACCCTGCCTTTACTAGTCGGTCGACTTCTTCCTTGATACGATCATACAGATTAGGGTTGAAACGCCTAGGCGGTTGCTTGTATGGTCTGAAGCCGGTCTTGATAGGTAGCTTATGTTCGACCAGACTTCTATTTAACCCGGGCATCTCTGTATAATTCCAAGCAAAGCAATCTACGAACTCTTTGAGTAGCGCACATACCTTATTCTTCTGGCCGGCTTCCATATTGGCGTTAATGAATGTTGGTCGAGGCACGCCTCCATCGCCAATATCGACTTCTTCCAGTGGGTCGGCCGACGAGAACCCTTGTCCGAGCTTCTCCATGTCGTCGAAATCTTCGATAGTCTCATGCATATCGTTCTTGCCCAAACGATATTCCTCGGTGCGCCTTTGTAGCCATTTAATGCTATCTTCTTTATTCATTTATAAAGATAAATTATTTAGCCGAGCTATAAAAGCCGGCTGTGCTTGTATCGGTACAAATCCGTCCTTACCGATACTGACGTAGTCGTAGTCGGATAAGTTCCTACCCGACAGGCACTTCATGTCACCTGCTGCCAATCGACTGTAGTCTCGGCTAAAGCGATGCAAGCCGAGTTGTCTGCTTCAATCACTTCGACGTCCTCATCTACCCACTGGATTAAGCACTGATGCATGGTAGAAGGGATGCAACAATTGGCATGGATCCAGTCTCGCCCCAAGAGCAGGTTGTATCGGCCTTTGACGTCGACTACGAAGAATGCAGTCGGCAGGGTTTTGCTTCCGACTGTAAGTTCTACCGACAATATGCCCTTGGCTTCGGATAGCTCCCCCGAGAACCCGCTGAGTCCCATGTTTGTCTTCATCAACTCGGACTCCTTTCGGCCTAGTTTGGAGAATACCGAAAGTGGCATGATGTTGACCCCAGCGCCGCCGTCGACGAGCATTCGGCCAATCGGTCTTCCGTCGATGTGGCCTTTGATGAATAAAGGCTTCAGATGCTGCCCATGCTCCTCCGGCTTCTTGAATATGGCGGCACTCGGCCCGAGCAGAAGCTCTGCGACTTCCGACTCAGGAGCGCGGAACTCGATCGGTAGTTCGAACACCATATTGATGTCCATGTCGGCGGGTACTTCTCCGACATCCTTGCTGGCAGCCTCGTCTTCTTCTTTCGCGATGCGCTTCTCCTTCCAGGTCATCTTCGCGGGCTTCATTGGTCGGGCTTGGTTGAACCATTCGTCGCGCTTCTTCTCGACGAGCTCCTCCCTGAGCTCGAGGGCTCGCAGCCGTTGACCCTCCGCTTCTGAGAGTGCGTGAGTCCTGTGGGGCACCATTGCGGCTTTGGTTTGGTTCCTGGTTCAACCGACTTGATCTTCTTCGCCTGCTGACTTGGCGTGGATTCGACGCCGGGTCCTGCTGCATTGCTGGATTCTGGCTTGTCCGAGTCGTGTACCGTGCCGAACCGTACACGCCGAGTCCCTGCTGGTGGAGCCGAATTAATTTGCGAGCTAATTAACACGGCTGACCGTTGTGGTCGACTTCCTTCTGAGGCTCGGCTGATGCTCATCTTGTTCGACTCGGGCCGGGTCGTGGTGTGCTCATCGGGTTTGGACTCGGCGTGCTTGACTGGTACCCAGACTTGCCTAGTCGGCGAACTCCTTGGGGTCGCCGGTCGACTTGGTACGTCGGGTGCCTTGCGCCGAGTGGCGAGTCGGTTCCATGGTCGGATTCCCGACTCGACCCGCGTCCTCTTTCCGTGGGGCCGCTCTCCGAATCCAGACGGGATCCAGTTCGGCTGAAACATGCCGAGTGGTCCAGCCGGATGCGACGCCCAAGGGTTGAAACCCCATGGAGGGCACTGTGGGTAGAAAGTGTGTGCGCCTCCCCAGTACGCCGGACCGGTTGCTAAGTATGGTGGTTGCATGTATGGGCTCCCCTGCCAGTACTCGGAGCCACCGAAACCTTGTCGGGGAGGAGACCTGGGGCGCTTGGCTCCTCCAAGCCGAGTGAACACATTGTTGGTTGTGTATTTGTTCAGCAATTGTTTCACTGTCGGCTTTGGCCTCGCGGGCTGACTCTTCCCTCGACTAATCTTCCAGACGCCGACTTCTGGATTCTTTGGCTTGATCATTTTTGGAGTCGGCGAGGAGTTCGAGTTGGTTGCTTTCGGAGTAGGAGAGGGACTCGACTTGATCATCTTTGGAGCAGCATTGTCGTCAACAATGACGTTCTTTCCTTTTGTGGACTCGGCCTGATGTGACCGAATCAGTACTTTCTTCTTCTCCAAATCAATCACGTTGATTGGAAAAGGATCACTGTCGAGCTTCATCTTGGAGCTTTGAGCAAACGTCTATCGTCCGTCGTTGATGGCCGATTGCACCTGTCGGCGAAACACATTGCAGTCGTTAGTAGCATGAGAAAAAGAGTTATGCCACTTACAATATGCTCTTTTGCCCAATTCGTTCGCCGACGGGAACACGTGCCCTTCCCTTACTCGGATCATATTCCCCTGCAGGAGCATGTCAAAGATTTTGTCGCATTTACTAATGTCGAAAGTGTACCGCATCTCCTCCTTCCGAGTGGGTGTAGGTTTAAGAGCTGGACAAGCAAATGGTTTTGACTTGGGAGTATTAACCCACTCGGCAATGCATATGTCAGCATCGTCCTCGCTGTCCGAGCTGTTTTCGTACGTTATGACATTGACTGCCGATTTTTCTTTGGCTTTGCCCTTAGCGTCTCCGAACCGGCTGTATGTTTTGACGTCCTTAGCGCGGTTCTCTTGTGCTACAGCCCTCTGAGCGACTTGGCTAATGGTTAGGAATTCTTGGCCCTCTAATCTGTCCTTAATATGGGCGAGCAAACCTGAAAAAGCAAGGTCGGCAAGATCTTTCTCGTTTATAGTTAAACTAAAGCACTTGTTCTTAACCTCCCTGAATCTTCTAATGTAATCACAGACCGGCTCGTTGTACTTTTGTTTAACCATCGTCAGATCCGAAAGCCTGAGCTTGGTCTCACCACCGTAAAAGTAATCGTGGAACTGCCGCTCTAGATCTGCCCAGGACGTAATAGACCTAGGGGCAAGCGAGGTGAACCAAGTGAAGGCAGTACCCGACAATGACAAGGGAAAAAGTTTTATTCTGTAGATATCCGACGTGCCGACTTCACTACTCTGTGCTAAGAATTGCCCTATATGCTCGAAAGTCGACCTATTGTCTTCCTCTGTGAATTTGACAAAATCAGGAATTCTAAATCCGCGGGGGTACGGCATTGTGTCATAGCACTCGGGGTATGGCTTTAGGTAACCCCGAGAGCCATCTTTAGGTATTACGCCGAGTTCTCTGAGCACTGCGGAGAGTTGGTCCTTAAAGCTCATATCGCACAGCGGGGTACGCGAAGTCGGCTGGGGTAACTTGGGTTGGACTTGCCGCGAGTTAAAACATGTTTCTGGAACCGGCCCATGGGGGACTCCGGTACCGAGCGGTGGGATAGGGGGTGTGCTGTACGCGACTGTTTGGTAGTATGGTTGTGGGATATCCGCGCTAAGGCTTAGACTTCGGTCGTTGTTGGAAGAACTCTGGGGTACCGAAGTCGGATTGACAGAAGTCGTGATCACGGGGGCGACTTCTACCCGTTGATCGACTCTGTCATGGTCAGGGTACATCGGCTGCTTATTCCGATGATCGTTATCGACTTGTAGGGCTGTAGATCTAACCTGACCCGGCAGACTATTCTGCAAATCTTTAGTGAGCTGTTCTTTCAACTCGTCAAATCGGCTATTCACTACTCGAGCGAATAATTGCGCCGATTTATCCATCTCGGTGCCATACCTGCTGGCTACCGACACGTCAATTAGATTAGCGATTTCATCAGGACTAGTCGGTTTACTCACCTCGGGTTTGGGCGCAGGAGGTGGACTCGGCACGACTACCTTTTTGATGACGCCGTTTCTCGTCTTCTGGTAGCCGGCCAACTTTTGCCGGAGTCGCTCCGCCTGCTCCTCTTCAAGTTGTCGTTCAATCTCCCGCCGTTCATCTTCGGATAGATCGTCGAGCGTGACGGCGATGATGTTCTCCGGGTTGACGATGCTTCCTTCTTTGGAGTCGGGATTCATCGGGTAATCTTTGCTTCACGTCCCCAGCGGAGTCGCCAATTGTGTTCGCACGAAATTGGATCCGTGAAACACCTAGGTGATGGGAGTCGCCAACCGCACTTACGTGTGCGATAAACGGATGCTTTTCGAGCAAAGCAACAAAGGATAACTATCGTACTTACGCGTACGACAAGCGATTGCTTTCCGAGCAAAGCAACAAAGATCTTCTTACTTACGTGAAGAAGAGACGACTGTTTTACGGCGCAAAACAGCAAAGATCTACTACTAAGATAAAAGATAAAAGGTAAAAGATTGATTTGATCGATTGTTGGATGATTTCAATCGGCCGTCACCCTTTACATATTTATAGGGCGGCTGGTCTTCCCGTAGGAGGTTCGGACTCCTAATCCTAATCTGATTACAAATATATCTCTTTCCTTGCTTAAAGGATCTGGATTCTACCGTACACGTAACTTTCCATACAAACCAAGATAGCTTTCCAAATCTTAACTGCTTCGGACGCCGACATCCGGACTCGTTTCGGCACACGGGATATCCTTCCTTAACAAACTGGATAAACTTCCAAATCTTGTAGGACTCTCCTTGACTGCCTTGCCGCGTTTCTTGCGCCTCAGGCTGAAGTCTCTAGCGTCGGGTAAGTCTTGAAGGGTAGTACTGCAATTCAGACTTGCTGAAGATGGTCCTTCACGGCTGCTCGGGGACGAACTTGGACCGCTCGGGAATCCGCCGAATGCTCGGGGACGAACTCGGACTGCTCGGGGATCCGCCGAGTGCTCGGGAAAAAACCCCTCGGGGCTGGAGACCTTCTCGGGGCTGGGCCACTCGGTATCACCAGTACTCGGGGTCGATGTCGCTCGGGGCCGCCACCGTTGAGTACCCAGAGGTACCGCTCGTGACTTGATGGCGTAGTGGGCGCTCGGGGACACCTCAAACGGGCACCTTCGCACTTTGGGATATGACGACTACTCGGGATGCAGTGAGCACTCGGGGGCACTCGGAAACGCCGCGAGCACTCGGTATCAAGTATACCGCGAGCGTCTAGGCCACTCGGCTGTATTAATCCTGCATGTAATAGTAAACGCTGCATCCATACTGTTAGTTTCATCATCCCAACGTCCAGTAAACCTAATACTTAATTTGGCCCACTGAATAAACCTTCAAGCCAAATTACGCTGCAAACAGCGACCCTTCCTACACATGCTAGTTTGCAAATTCCAAACAGCGATTTAAACAAGCATTTCATCACACGCATACATAATAAGATAAGGCATGGGCACAACGATAAGAAAGAAATGCAACAAGCTCTGCTTGCCTTCGTCGTAGGGTTCGAAGACTTGGGTGAGCTCAACGATTTGCGGATCTTCCTCTTCGGGCTCTGTCGCAAACAACACGAGCCATCGGAAAGGAAACGATAAAATAAAATAAGTTCCAGCATGTATGCATGATGAACTAAATTAGGGATGCAACCTAAACATGCGCCATGACTACTAGGGTTCTATGGTTACGAGGTGTTTCTCAATTTCAAATGCATGAAAATTAATGTGTTGTCCTAGCAATTGGGTGCATGGCTTATTTGGGTTAAGTTTTAGTTAAGGTTAAACAGGGTATGCCCGACAAATGGTTAAACTTAGGATTATGCCTTAGGGGCCACGATTTAAACGTAATTTAGTAATTAGCAACTAGGTATTTTGAAGTTACATAACATGGGGTATAAATTTAAGAATTGGTATGACTTAAGAACTATTTTTATACAAGAAGATTTTGGTTACATGGTGCACCTGTCAAATGTAACACCAGGATTGAACTAATTAGATAGGAAAACTTCATAAAGATTTGAAGATACAAGTTTGTTCAAAGTTGAACTATACATCTATTTAGAAATTCACCCAAGGTTTGGAAAATGAGCAACAGCTACCCTGCCCCAACCTTAGAACTAGGCACACCCACAACCTGCCTCACCCTACCCCTTGCTTCACTGAGGAGGAGCAGCTCAAGGATTAGCCCGGAGGAGCTCCGGGTGGCTGCTGCTAGAGTTCTTCAGTTGGAGCCTGAGCAAGAAAGAGGAGGGGAAGAGAGATGAGGGAAAAAGGGAATGGGGCTTGGGGAAGAAAGAGTGAAGGGGAAGAAGAGGACCAAGCTCACCTAAGAGGCGGCGCTGGCTCGCCGGAGCTGGCGCCGGAGCTGAGGAAGAAGGAGCCGCCGGTTGGGGAAGAGGAGCACGGGAGTGAGAAAATGAGGGGGATTTGGCTGGGGAGGAGGAAAAGAGGAGGAGGGGGGTTTTTTCGGCCCTTTTATAGGGGGGCCGGCGAGTTCACCGGCGTGGCGCCACCGCCCATCGCCCCCAACCCACGGCCGCGATGTGGCGGCCGAGTTCTGACGCTCGGAGCTCACCCGAAAAATGACCCGGAGCATGACCCGGAATCCGGGCAGCCCGGACGTACCACCCGGAGGTTCCGGATGGGACCTCCGGCCTTCACAAAACCGCGGCCGAACCCTACTGGACTCTCCCGGAAAACCACTCGGAAACCAGCCGGATTCCGAGCTCACCCGGAGGTTCATCCCGGAGGCTCCGGATGGGACCTCCAGTTGCACCGGAATCGCTCACTCGCTCTCTGGACTCACCCGGAATTCCACCCGGAATCCACCCGGAATCCGGGTGACCCGGAATCCACCCGGAGGTTCCGGACTGCACTCCGGCAGCAACCCGACCAAACTTTTTCTTCTCTGGACCCACTCGGAAAACAGCTCGGAGGCCATCCGGAATTTCCGGACAACCCGGAGGTCGAACCCGGAGGCTCCGGAGTATACCTCCGACTGGGCCGACTCACCAACATCCCTTCTGGGCTCACCCGGAATTTGATTCAGAACCCACCCGGAACTTTCCGGGTCACTCGGAGGTTGCACCCGGAGGTTCCGGACCAACTTCCGGGTCAACACAAAGAAGGAAAATTCTCCCCAAATCCATTTTGAGGTATTGGCATTTTGAGCTATAGGAACATATTGGCTTTAAGTGCTATGACTTGCCCAAATAAGTTGATTGATGTTGATTTGTTGGAAATTGGTTACCTAAGATGAGATATGCACATATTCTATGAAACATAACTTCTAAATATTCTAGTTTTATGCAAGGGTTGTGAGTGAATGATGCCATGTATGCATGGGGCAAAAGGGAAACTTATTTATATATTAAAATGGGTGTTACAAAACCTACCCCCCTTACAAAGATCTCGACCCGAGATCTCTAACGATTAACAAACAAGGAAGGAAACTCGCTTCTAAGCCAATCTTCACGCTCCCAAGTTGCTTCGTGTTCGGTGTGGTTACTCCATTGCACCTTGAGAAATTTGATGGCTCGATGTCGAGTTTTACGCTCAGATTCATCAAGAATGCGGACTGGATGTTCCCGGTAGGTGAGGTCTTCATGTAGTACTTCCATCTCAGGGTTGACCTTCGTTTCGGGGACACGATGGCAAGCTTTCCGTTGGGACACATGAAAAACATCATGCAATCGAGATAGTTCAGGAGGTAGTTCTAGCTGATAGGCCACGGTTCCTCGCTTGGCTAGGATTCGATAGGGACCGATATAGCGAGGAGCTAACTTTCCTTTCATGGCAAAGCGACGGACACTTCTGAAGGGAGTGACCTTGAGATACACATTATCCCCGATCTGAAATATAACTTCGCGACGACGAGGATCGGCATAGCTCTTCTGCCTAGACTGAGCTTCACAAAGACGTTCCCGGATAAGGTGAACTAAGTCTTCGGCTTCCTCAATTGGATTAGGTCCAAAGAATTGTCTCTCGCCAATCTCGGACCAGTTCAATGGAGTCCTACATTTCCGTCCATAAAGTACTTCAAAGGGTGCCATCCCGAGACTAGTTTGATAGCTATTATTGTAGGCAAACTCTGCATACGGTAAGCAATCTTCCCAATTGGAACCCATTGTGAGGGCACATGACCTCAACATGTCTTCAAGAATCTGATTTGTCCGCTCCACTTGACCTCCGGTTTGAGAATGAAAAGCGGTACTGAAAGACAAGGAAGTCCCCATAGCCTCGTGTAAGCATTTCTAGAACCGGCTGGTGAATTGAGTGCCTCGATCTGAAACAATTCTTTTGGGAACACCATGAAGACAAACAATTCTGGTGATGTACAACCTTGCTAGGTGGCTTACATTATGCGTTGTCTTCACGGGGATGAAGTGAGCGACTTTGGAAAGTCGATCCACAATCACCCATATTGCGTCATTGCCCTTCGGGGATTTCGGTAAGCCTACCACAAAATCCATACCAATTTCTTCCCATTTCCACTCGTGAATAGGGAGTGGCTGAAGCAGGCCTGCGGGTCTTTGATGTTCGGCCTTCACACGACGGCACACATCGCACTCGGCAACGTAGCGAGCGATCTCCCGCTTCATTCGGGTCCACCAAAATCGGCGACGAAGGTCTTGGTACATCTTGGTACTACCAGGATGAATGGTCAACGGGGAGTTATGAGCTTCATGGAGAATTTGGTCCTTCAGCTGTTGGTCTTTGGGCACCACCAGTCTTTTCCCAAACCACAGGATTCCATCTTTATCTTCAGTGAAACAGGTCGTTGTTCCATCTTTCACTTTCTTTCGGATTTTCTGCATTCCAACATTCTGAGCTTGGGCATCCTTGATTTGGTCTTCTAAAGATGGTCTTATCTCAAGAGTGGCAAGGGTACCCTGCTCAACCATCTCCAGATTGAGCCGCTGAAATTCTTCATGAAGTGGTGGCTGGTGCTTCATAATCATGGTATTGTTGCAATAAGCCTTCCGACTAAGTGCATCGGCGACAATGTTGGCCTTACCGGGGGTATAATTTAAACGTAAGTCATAGTCCTTAATGAGCTCAAGCCATCTCCTTTGGCGAAGGTTCAGGTCCGGTTGGGTGAACAGGTACTTTAAACTTCGGTGATCGGAATAGATTTCGCAACGGTTACCGATGAGGAAATGTCGCCAAATCTTGAGAGCATGCACTACGGCAGCTAACTCCAAATCATGGGTGGGGTAGTTGGCTTCATGAGGGTGCAACTGACGTGAAGCATAAGCTACCACGCGACCTTCTTGCATGAGGACACAACCCAACCCATTCCGGGAAGCATCACAATACACCTCGAAACTTTTGTGGATATCTGGGAGGATAAGCACTGGAGCTGATGTTAATTTCTTCTTGAGATCTTGGAAACTCTCTTCACACTTGTCGGACCATACGAACTTCTTGTCCTTCTTTAACAGTTCGGTCATTGGCTTTGCTATGGAAGAGAAGCCTTCGATGAACCGACGGTAATAGCCTGCTAGACCTAGGAAACTGCGAATTTGGGTAACTGACTTAGGTTGCTTCCATTCTTGAACGACTTGCACTTTGCTTGGGTCCACAGCGACACCTTCTGCTGAAAGAAAATGACCCAAAAATTCCATTTGGGATTTCCAAAATTCACACTTGGAGAATTTTGCGTACAACCGATGCTCTCTGAGCTTTTCGAGCACCTTCCTCAGATGATTTTCGTGCTCCGGTTCAGATTTAGAATAGATGAGGATATCATCAATAAAGATGATCACAAACTGATCAAGATACTCCATGAACACCGAATTCATGAGTTGCATAAACGTGGAAGGAGCGTTGGTTAACCCGAAGGACATAACGGTGTATTCGTATGACCCATAACGAGTGGTAAAAGCAGTTTTAGGAATGTCTTCAGATCTGATTTTAATCTGGTGGTAACCCAACCTAAGATCGAACTTAGAGAAGACACATGCTCCGGTCAATTGGTCGAACAGGTCATCGATTCGAGGAAGAGGATATTTGTTCTTCACGGTGAGCTCATTCAACGGGCGGTAATCGACTACCATCCGCAAGCTCGAATCTTTCTTTTTCACGAACATGGCAGGACAACCCCACGGTGAGGAACTAGGTCTAATGAAGCCCTTGTCTTCAAGCTTTTTGAGTTGTTTCTTCATCTCTAACAACTCATTAGGGGGTATCCGATATGGACGCTTCGAAACAGGAGCAGTCCCAGGCGGGAGTTCAATAACAAACTCAACCGCCCGATCAGGAGGCATACCAAGCAATTCCTTAGGGAAAACATTTGGATACTCACAAACCACGGAAACAGACTCCAGTCCTTGGGTATGAGTGTCACATATGGTGAAGAGATGCCCAGACAAGGATGGTGATATAAACTTCACTTCCTTGCCAGAGTTGGCAACAAGAGAGACCGACCTTTCGGCACAGTCTATTTTTGCCTTGTACTGGACTAACCAATTCATCCCCAAAACAACATCTAGCCCTTCTGATCCCAGAACTACCATATCGGCTAGGAATGCTTCTCCACCAATCTCTAGCTTAACACCCTCACAGACACGCTCGGTCCTCAACTCCGAGCCGGGTGTTGCAACGATGAGAGGATGATGCAATGCTAATGATGGAATATGATTCTCATGTGCAAATTTGTTGGATATAAAAGAATGAGATGCTCCGGAATCAAAGAGAACTAGGGCAGAAGCTGAGTTGACGGGGAGCATACCCAAAACCACCTCGGGTGCTTCCTGAGCTTGTTCGGCAGTGACATGGTTTATTCTGACACGGCCAGCAACTTGAGCTTTGTTAGGGGCTGGACCCCTAACTTGAGAACCTCCACTTGATTGTCCTTGTTGTACCTTGGGGGCAAAAGAGAGTCCCGTGCGTGGCTGGGAGCAATTGTTGGCAAAATGCCCCATAGCCCCACAATTATAGCACCTTATTTTGCTAAGGTCAAGCTGGGGTCGCAATTGACTTCCCTGGGGGCGAGGCTGAAAACCCTGCTGCTGAGGACGGGGTGGTTGTGTCTGCTATGCCCTTGGTCTCTGTGAACTGCTTGCTGCGGACTTAAGCAGTTCTCTCTCGCGCTTTCGGGAGTGACTGAGAGCTGACTCCTTGGCTTCTACTTTAATGGCCTTGTTTACGAGATGTTGAAAGTTGTTCACGTCGACAGTAGCAAGCTTAGCTTGCATTTCCTCATTCAACTTTTCCATAAACTTCTCCACCTTATCTTCATCTGTGGATACCTCACACTGAGCATAACGCGCCAGGTGGTTGAATTCCCAGAGAAACTCAAGAATTGTCTTCTTGCCCTGACGAAGATTACGAAATTCTTCCTTCTTCAATGCCATAACACCGGTAGGAATATGAAATTCCCGAAACCCAGACTGGAACTCTGCCCAGGTAACGACATGGCCTGGTGCTTGCATGGCGAGGAAATTATCCCACCAATCTGCAGCCGCACCCTCGAGGAAATGAGAAGCAAAATTAACCTTATCCGCTTCTGCACACTGAGCCATCTGCAGCTTTCTCTCAATTGTGCGAATCCAGTTATCAGCTTCCAAAGGATCATCTGCTCGGTCAAAAATGGCTGGTTGGGTTCGCTGGAAGTCAGCCAGACCACCTCGAGCATGCCCACCTCCTGGGCCCTGGTTGCGTACAAGCTGCTCAAGGATTCTATTCTGGGTCGCCAGCAAATCCGCAATGTTAGGTTGCTGCGGAGGAGGAGGTGGCACTTCCTCCTCGTCGCGTCCACGACGAGCACGACCAGCTCCGCGCGTTCCCGTTGCCATCCTGTTGCAACAATCGGTAACCCGATGAGATGATGACACGAGATGCTGGGAAACAAAACTTCCCACGATAGTAAAGCAAGGTATGCATGAATATGTCACATTAGCTCATACATATTTTCAAGGAAAATGGAGTATGAAGCAAATGTACGAACGATTAACCATAATACACAAATGTATTAATTCGTTCAACATCATTCATTACATGGGGCTGCGGTTTAAATCACTGTAAAGGGGAGATAAACATACACAATGTACCAAAATTTGCAGCCACCAATACCCGCTTACATGCCTCCAAAAGCTACCTAAGGGTTAGGGTTTGGGTCAACCTTACATCACAAAATTGGGACCCAAACAAATGCTGACACTGAACCACACTATTATGGACTGTACGGAGACCCTCCATTACGACGAATCTCCATTGCCTCCAAGTCAGTGGGAAGAGGGACCATGGTATGAAACAAAGGGATCCCACGACCAATCTGAGGAATGACGGTGGGGATGCGACGAACGCCACCCACAGCCATTTGCGGGCGCAAGACGTCAGGTTGAACTCCAATCTCCATCCTGCCCACTGATGGGTAACAATGCATCCACTGACCTCCTTCATAGACCGAGTAGATGCCTTCCCTGGTCCAGAAGTGTGGTGGCGGTGCGAAGAAGTTCCCTTGGTGTCGAGCCAGCTCAAGGGAAATGATGAGTCGGTGGCGATACCGCCTCACCTCGAAGCCACGGGCACGATACGCCACATCCAAAGATCGGACGAGACGGCCCAGATGAGCTAGTGCCACATTAGATTCTTGAGTAAAGTCTTCAGATGGTGCCACGGTCTCCATGGGAGTCCGCGACGGAAAGAAGGAGAAGGGGCCCACAGCGAGACCCGGTAGCTCATGACGAAGATGGCACCTGGCCGAATAAGCTGCGTCTTGGACAGCAGACTCCAGCTCTGTTCCATAACCGTTGAAGAAACACGGCTGATGAGGAGGATCGCTCTCACGCGGTTGGATGAACACGCGCGCCCGATACTCGTACATGCCAAACCCAAGGTTGCCCCTATGCATGAGATACTCCGGGAGATATGGAAATCCGAATTCCCGAAGCATGTACAAAAGCACCTCCGGAAACCCTTCGACATCCAATCCATGGGTAGCATGTACCAACTGAAAAGAGGCCATCTGACAAAACAAGGAACAATTCAAGGTCAGCCACAACAAAAACAAATGCAATAGGGGAGGAATTTTCAGAACTAAGACCGATAAGGGTAAGGAATAAAGAAGCAATCTACTTAATAGATTTTAAACATAGGTTTTTAATTTTGCAATTAGTTTTCTCAGCGATGCCAAGTCCTAACTAACGCCCACCTGCAATTGGCTTCCTACGGTCTGCTCGGCTCTGATACCAAGCTGTCACGGACCCGGGATCCACATATGGTTAGGGGAACGCGAAGTCGCCAAGGACCGAAGGACTCGTTAGCCCGGTGGCACGGTACCTGCGCCGTACGCACCTAGACGGAACGATCCGACACCCGCCACGTGCGAGCCGGCCGGAAGCGACCAATCTTCCCAGAACCACATATAGATCCCCGACCCGGTGAAGGGGTAATACCGCGCGATAAGATTGCGCTCCATGATAGTCATAGGAGGACTAGAGCCCGGGATATGCATCCCCTCAACCCAACCTAGCCACGAGGTGCGACTCTGGGAGGTCCAGCTCTGCTCTGCCGTCAGCGCGAGGCGTGACGGTCGTAGGAGACTTAGTGAGTACGGGACGAATCCCCTGGATCGACTCCACCAGAGCTACACAGGACTAGTGGGTCGCTCACCTCTGCCATCACGAAATGCAATCCTAACCCACAATAAGACCGCTGCACAGTTGCCCACATACTTCATCACATACACGCATTGTACATGGGCAACCTGGATAACAACTCGAATACCACAACGAAGCACTACAATATAATATTAACATTACTGTCCACGAAGTGAACTTAAAGATGCATCAGTCGGTCATAACCGAAAGTTTTAGTCAGACTAGAAATATTTACAACACAGCGGAAAAAGAACAAAAGCCCACAGCGGTGCATCAACCGCTGCCTAAAACTCAAACAGATCCCACGAGTCAAACGCTGACCAAGGAAGCCGGTGTTCTATGCATCATCATAAAACTCCGCAACGGTTGGCTCACCTGCACAAGTCTAGGAATATCCTAGGTGAGTACAAAAGTACTCGCAAGACTTAATCGTGCTTGATTAAATGTCCTACACATGGATTTACCACTGCAGAATTAAACATGATGCTTCTCAGAGTAACATTATACAAGTAGACATCGAACATAAGGGAATGAACATTACAGGTATAACAATCCAAGCAGATATCCAGTTCGAATCCAAATCCTAAACACGATCCGACACAATATCCAACTCACACTCGAATCCAATTACCGAGTCCAGTCAATAAGATAGCTCATGATTCAACATCCAATCGATCCAAACAGGAAAGGAGCACGATGAAGTCGCCTCAGGTTGGTATAACGACGAAACTCCAACTTTATTCATCGTGCCCGATGAAGTCACCTCAGGTTGGCATCGCGAAATACCAACTTTATTCATCGTGAACCTCCCTCGATTCTCAGGTAACACGGTGAAGTCGCCTCAGGTTGTATTACAACGAAACACCAACTTTATTCCTCGTGCCCGATGAAGTCACCTCAGGTTGGCGTCGTGGAATACCAACTTTATTCACCGCGAACCTACCCTCGACTCTCAGGTAACACGGTGAAATCCCCTTAGGTTGTATTACGACGAAACACCAACTTTATTCATCGTGCCCGATGAAGTCACCTCAGGTTGGCGTCGTGCAATACCAACTTTATTCACCGTGAACCTCTCAGTTTTCACATCTCACTCGAACAAATTTAGGTGATTAGGGCAACTCTTAAGACTCTCGACAGAGCGACCCTTCCTACACATGCTAGTTTGCAAATTCCAAACAGCGATTTAAACAAGCATTTCATCACACGCATACATAATAAGATAAGGCATGGGCACAACGATAAGAAAGAAATGCAACAAGCTCTGCTTGCCTTCGTCGTAGGGTTCGAAGACTTGGGTGAGCTCAACGATTTGCGGATCTTCCTCTTCGGGCTCTGTCGCAAACAACACGAGCCATCAGAAAGGAAACGATAAAATAAAATAAGTTCCAGCATGTATGCATGATGAACTAAATTAGGGATGCAACCTAAACATGCGCCATGACTACTAGGGTTCTATGGTTACGAGGTGTTTCTCAATTTCAAATGCATGAAAATTAATGTGTTGTCCTAGCAATTGGGTGCATGGCTTATTTGGGTTAAGTTTTAGTTAAGGTTAAACAGGGTATGCCCGACAAATGGTTAAACTTAGGATTATGCCTTAGGGGCCACGATTTAAACGTAATTTAGTAATTAGCAACTAGGTATTTTGAAGTTACATAACATGGGGTATAAATTTAAGAATTGGTATGACTTAAGAACTATTTTTATACAAGAAGATTTTGGTTACATGGTGCACCTGTCAAATGTAACACTAGGATTGAACTAATTAGATAGGAAAACTTCATAAAGATTTGAAGATACAAGTTTGTTCAAAGTTGAACTATACATCTATTTAGAAATTCACCCAAGGTTTGGAAAATGAGCAACAGCTACCCTGCCCCAACCCTAGAACTAGGCACACCCACAACCTGCCTCACCCTACCCCTTGCTTCACTGAGGAGGAGCAGCTCAAGGATTAGCCCGGAGGAGCTCCGGGTGGCTGCTGCTAGAGTTCTTCACTTGGAGCCTGAGCAAGAAAGAGGAGGGGAAGAGAGATGAGGGAAAAAGGGAATGGGGCTTGGGGAAGAAAGAGTGAAGGGGAAGAAGAGGAGCAAGCTCACCGAAGAGGCGGCACTGGCTCGCCGGAGCTGGTGCCGGAGCTGAGGAAGAAGGAGCCGCCGGTTGGGGAAGAGGAGCACGGGAGTGAGAAAATGAGGGGGATTTGGCCGGGGAGGAGGAAGAGAGGAGGAGGGTGGGTTTTTCGGCCCTTTCATAGGGGGGCCGGCGAGTTCACCGGCGTGGCGCCACCGCCCATCGCCCCCAACCCACGGCCGCGACGTGGCGGCCGAGTTCTGACGCTCGGAGCTCACCCGGAAAACGACTCGGAGCATGACCCGGAATCCGGGCAGCCCGGACGTACCACCCGGAGGTTCCGGATGGGACCTCCGGCCTTCACAAAACCGCGGCCGAACCCTACTGGACTCTCCCGGAAAACCACTCGGAAACTAGCTGGATTCCGGGCTCACCCGGAGGTTCATCCCGGAGGCTCCGGATGGGACCTCCGGTCGCACCGGAATCGCTCACTCGCTCTCTGGACTCACCCGGAATTCCACCCGGAATCCGGGTGACTCGGAATCCACCCGGAGGTTCCGGACTGCACTCCGGCAGCAACCCGACCAAACTTTTTCTTCTCTGGACCCACTCGGAAAAACAGCTCGGAGGCCATCCGGAATTTCCGGACAACCCGGAGGTCGAACCCGGAGGCTCCGGAGTATACCTCCGACTGGGCCGACTCACCAACATCCCTTCTGGACTCACCCGAAATTTGATTCGGAACCCACCCGGAACTTTCCGGGTCACTCGGAGGTTGCACCCGGAGGTTCCGGACCAACTTCCGGGTCAACACAGAGAAGGAAAATTCTCCCCAAATCCATTTTGAGGTATTGGCATTTTGAGCTATAGGAACATATTGGCTTTAAGTGCTATGACTTGCCCAAATAAGTTGATTGATGTTGATTTGTTGGAAATTGGTTACCTAAGATGAGATATGCACATATTCTATGAAACATAACTTCTTAATATTCTAGTTTTATGCAAGGGTTGTGAGTGAATGATGCCATGTATGCATGGGGCAAAAGGGAAACTTATTTATATATTAAAATGGGTGTTACACTACACATCCCTAAACAAGGCATGCCCCAAGGACCTGTTCGCCTTACCCCGTGTTGATCAAGTTGTCGACTCCACGGCCGGTTGCAAACGTTTGCGTTTTCTGGATGCCTATTCAGGCTACCACCAGATCAAAATGAAAGAATCAGATCAAATAAAAACTTCTTTCATTACCCTGTTTGGGGCTTTTTGTTATATCACCATGCCTTTTGGTTTGAAAAATGCTGGCGCTACATATCAACGTTGTATGCAAAAGTGTTTGCACGACCAGATAGGCAGAAATGTCCAGGCTTACATCGACGACATTGTGATAAAGACAAAGAAGACCGCGGACCTCTTGACCGACTTGGTCGAAACCTTCGCCAATCTCAGGAGGTTCGACATGAAGCTCAACCCGGAGAAGTGCGTCTTCGGAGTTCCGGCTGGCAAGTTACTCGGCTTCATCGTTTCCGAGCGAGGAATCGAAGCGAACCCGGAAAAGCTTGACGCCATCATCAAGATGGGAAAGCCGAAGGATCTGAAGTCTGTCCAGCGCTTAACCGGGTGCGTGGCTGCTCTAAGTAGGTTCATTGCCCGACTCGGTGAGAAGGCCTTGCCTTTTTACCGACTTCTCAAGAAGTCCGACTCCTTCAAGTGGACGAATGAAGCACAAAAAGCCTTCGAGGATCTCAAGCGTCTCCTGTCAACACCTCTGATTCTCGCTACACCAATGGAGGGTGAGCCCATGCTGCTGTACATCGCCACCACGAATCAAGTGGTTAGCGTTGTTCTGGTGGTTGAACGTGCAAAAGAAGGCCGAGTCTAGAAGGTACAACGATCCGTCTACTACGTCAGTGAAGTCCTTTCCGAGTCGAAGCAGCGCTACCCGCACTACCAGAAGCTCATTTATGGCGTGTTCCTGGCGACTCGGAAGTTGGTGCACTATTTCCAAGCCCACTCGGTCACTGTGGTTAGTCATGCCCCTTTGTCTGACATCATCAACAATCGGGATGCCACGGGCCGAGTCGCTAAGTGGGCGATAGAGCTTATGCCACATGAAATCACCTATGAACCCCGCAAGGCAATCAAGTCACAAGCCCTCGTAGACTTCATCGTCGAGTGGACTGAGAGCCAATCCCTTCCGACTCAGGTGCACATTGAGCACTGGGTCATGTACTTCGACGGTTCGAAGATGCTCGCGGGCACAGGGGCTGGAGTCGTGCTGATCTCCCCCAAAGGCGACAAGCTGAATTACGTGCTGCAGATCCACTTCGCTGCCTCCAACAACATGGCGGAATATGAGACGTTACTGCACGGCTTGCGCATTGCAGTTTCACTCGGCATTCGCCGACTTCTTTGTCGCGGCGACTCGGATCTGGTGGTGCAGCAAGTAATGAAGGCTTGGGACGCCAAGGACCCCACCATGGTGGCATACTGTGCTACCGTACGTCGGCTGGAAGGACACTTCGATGGCCTTGAACTTCACCATGTTCGTCGAGCAGATAACGAAGCAGCCGACTCCCTTGCCAGGATTGGCTCTGCTCGAGAAAAATTCCCACCCGGAGTGTTCCTTCAGCAACTATTCCAGCCATCCGTCAAGCTAGAGTCGGCATCCGAGTCAGCAAAATCCAGGTCGCCAAACCCTGACCCGGCCAGTCCAACCCAGGAAGACGTCTTAGCAGTCATTCCCCTCTGGACTCAGCCGTTCCTTGCATACCTCTTGCGCAAGGAGCTACCTGAGGATCCGACTGAGGCACGCCGCATTGTGTGCCGCGCTCGAGCTTACACCATCATCAATGGTGAACTCTACAAGCACAGTACCACTGGAATCTTCCAGCGTTGCATCTCGCCGGAGGAGGGCCGAATACTGCTTGAGGAAATCCACTCGGGACTCTACGGCCACCATGCTTCGTCACGGTCCTTGGTCGCCAAAGCATTTCGACACGGTTTCTTCTGGCTCAGTGCACATGCTGATGCCGAGGAACTCGTCCGAACTTGCGAAGGGTGTCAGAGGTATGCTCGTCAAATACACATGCCGGCTACCGCGCTCAAGACCATTCCGATCACATGGCCTTTTGCTGTGTGGGGACTCGACATGGTGGGTCCGCTTAAAACAGCCCGGGGAGGTTTCACTCATCTCCTTGTGGCCGTGGACAAGTTCACGAAGTGGATCGAAGCCAAGCCAATCATGAAGCTTGATGGTCCGACGGCCGTCAACTTCATGAAGGGAGTCGTCTTCTGATTCGGCGTTCCTCACAGCATCATCACTGACAATGGCAAGAACTTCACTGCTGAAGTCTTCCGCCACTTTTGCCAAGATCATGGGATCTAGATCAACTACGCGTCCGTGGCTCATCCGCAGTCCAACGGCCAAGTCGAGCGTTCCAACGCTTTAATTCTCCAAGGCATCAAGCCCTGGTTGTTAGTCCCGTTGCAACGGGCCGCCGGCTCCTGGATCGATGAGCTTCCATCTGTCCTTTGAAGCTTAAGGACGACTCCAAACCGGTCGACTGGCTACACGCCTTTCTTCATGGTTTACGGAGCCGAAGCCGTCCTGCCGAGTGACATCCTCCACGACTCCCCGCGAGTCGCAGCATACGTGAAAAAGGATGCCGAGTCGGCACGACAAGACGACCTTGACCTCTTGGAAGAAGCGCGGGAACTCGCCCTCTCGCGCTCGGCCATTTATCAACAGAACTTGCGCCGCTATCACAGTCGCCAAGTTCGGGGCCGAGTCTTCAACAAAGGTGATCTGGTCCTCCGGCTAATCCAAGACAAGGCGGGCATGCACAAGTTGTCTCCGCCTTGGGAAGGTCCATTCATCATCAACCAGGTGCTTCACAACGGCGCGTACCGACTGGAGGACCCAGCAACCGGCGCTGTCACTGAACGGACTTGGAATATCGCACAGCTGCGTCCCTTTTACACTTAAACTTTGTACTTCAAATAGTTCATTGATTCATTATGAATAAATATTTGTTTCCTTCGAGCGGCACTCGAGAAGCATTTTGTTTATTTAATTTCCATTTTCCGACTATATCTAATAAAACAGAGTGGCTTCACTTCGGGCAATACCCGGAAGCCACCACAAACCCACTGGGTGATTTATCACTCGGCGCAAGTTATTTCGAATCTCCTAACTTTGTTTCTACACGAGCGTCTAAGTAAACGTGTACGGTACCTAAGGCCCACTCTTCGTCCCCAACTACAGTCGCAACCCGGCTGTCCGGTTGGCAAGAGCAAAAGCTAAAGGTCGGCCTGCACGCGAAAGGATCCGACTCGGTGAAAAAAACAAACTCGGACGAATCAAATAACTTGTGCAAATTAACTTGTGCAAAAGTCAGAATGAATTGAAAAGCATTTTCATTCATAGCAAAAGTCTTTACATTTCTCTACTCGGCATACCGAGAGATATTACATGATGATTTTCTATTCTTCTGGAGTCGCTTCCACGCGCTCATCCAGGTCGGTGAAGTCGGCGATCCGGCTGGCTGCGGCACGGACTCGGGGAAGGAGATCCAGAGGGTTCACCGAATGACCCTCTTCGTCGACTAGGGCTCAGCAGAAATGCTGTCGACATCCGCATCGGGATGGTGTGCTAACACCATTGCCAGCGCCATGCCGGCTCCCGAGCGAGCTACCGACTCCTTCCACTTCTCCAACTCCGCCGAGCCCTGTGAGAGCTTGTCGGTAAGGGCGAAGATGCTGGAACCCGGCTCTTCTCCGGGCCATAGCTTGGTGTAGAGGCTTTGGGCAGCCGACTTCATATTCTGCACCAAGCTCTTGACTTGGAGGAGTCGGTCCTCCACAGTCATGACGCAGCTATCCATCTGCTCTCGGGTCCAGAACACGTCGAGAGCTGACCTCGCCGGGTCGGATAGTGTGCGGAGTCGGAGCGTCGCCCGCCTTGCTTCTTCCTTCAGCTCTGGGCAAGCTCTGGGTGCGAATTATTGCAAGGAAATGAACTAAGGAAGTGTACAAAAAGTGGAAAATAAAGGACTTGGGGGCTTACTGAGTAGAGTCTCATTGGCCTTCTTGAGATGGCCCATGAGTTCTCCCTCACGCTTCTCCCAGTCAATGATGGCCGCGGCGTGTCACTTATCCGACTCGTCCATTTTCTTGACGAGGTCGTCGATGGTCGCCTGCAGTTTCTTGTTTGCGGTGTGCGACTGCTCGTATTGCGCCACCAACTTTG
Source organism: Stipa capillata (assembly GCA_019208055.1). Taxonomy (NCBI): domain Eukaryota; kingdom Viridiplantae; phylum Streptophyta; class Magnoliopsida; order Poales; family Poaceae; genus Stipa; species Stipa capillata. Next base: position 276,710 of record JAGXJF010002718.1, on the reverse strand, counting down.
AATGTTCCGACTGCAACTTGGTGGCGGCTTGCATTTGATCGCGAGCTTTGCGCAACTTGTCTTCATACTCGACCACTTTGGCGTCGAGCATCTACGATACTTTGACCATCGGGATCATCGACTTCATTTCTTTTTAAAGTCGGGCGTTTTCAGCTTCGATGACTGCCGACTCAATAAAGTCAATACTAGAAAAATTTATGGGGCAAAGGAGCTGAAGACTCGGATACTTACTCCCGATGGCGGTGAGCCTCTCTTCGAGCCGCTGACTCTTGGCCCTTTCTTCGGCCAACGCCTTCTCGAGAGAGGCGTTCTTTTCCATGAGGACTGGGCCATTCCCGCCCAGTCGGATCGCAGCCTGGTCAAGCAAGCTTGTCAGCTAAACCCGAATTCATAAGTCTCCAACCGACTCAACCAGTCGGTCAGAGACTCGGGAGCTACACCCACTGGGTGCACTGATCATGCTCCCAGTGTTAAGAATTAAACAAAGTTCGAAAACAACTCACCCCAACGGAGGACTCGAGAACCTCGGCCGAGTCTGCCAAGGACTTGGCCGCGTCGGCGAAATCCCTAAGCTTGGAGCTTAGGGCAGCGACGCGGTCGGTGGCTTCTTCCGCAGCCATCAAGTCCCCTGTGTTGTAACTCGGCAGCAGCAGCGCGGGGACGAGGCTTCTGGATGAAGCCGGCGCCGGCTCTTCATCCGCGGGAGTCGGAGCCAGGGCCTGGCTCTGCTCGGCCACCGGAGGCGACTCGGTGACGAGTTGGCCTCCGGCTCCGCTTGCCGGCTTTGAGGAGTCGGCACCGGCCGCAGTCGCCGGCTCCGTCGTCTCCGCGCTGGCAGGAGTTGGCAGAGGTTGCGGGTCGTCGGCCAGAGCCTCGGTTGACCTGGCGCCCACGTCCGACTCCGGCACCTCAACGGGCGCGGCAGGCTGTGGCGTAGGAGCAACCGGCTGTGGTGTGCTTGGCGCAGCCGTAGCCGGAGGCGGGGCCGCAGCTGGAGTCGCGGTTGGCGCGGCACTCGCGGCCGACTCCGTTGCCACAGCGGGGACGGCTGGCGTCGGAGCGCTGGGCTCGGCTGTAGTCGGAGTCGGGGGAGCCGACTCCGGCGGCGGGACGGGAGTCGGGGCCGCGGGTGCGCCGGCTGAAGAATCTCCTTTGTCGGAGAACTTCTTCTGGACTCTGCAATGCAAAGAACAGAACCGACTTCAGCATCTTCAACCTACTCTGACTGGGGTATGAGGCAAAAGGACTCGTACCTGGTGGTTGTGGGGATCATCTTTTTCTTCGGTTTCCCCAGGGCGGGCGGACCCCCGGAGGAACCGGCGAGTGCCGGCTGAGGCGCACTCGGCTTAGCAGCAGGAGCCGGAGTCTGTGCCATGCGGCCGGCGGATGCGGCTCGTGCAGGAGCCGAAGCCTGTGCCACGGGGCCGGCAGATGCGGCTCGGGCCCGCTTAGCAGCCGACTCTGTCTGGGCCGGTTCTGCTCCCGCCTGCGGGGGTCGTGGATCCAGAAGCGTCGTCGTCACGCCTCCGTTTGACGACTTGGTATCCGGACCCTCCCGACTCGGTATCCGAGTCAATCTGGATACCTCCCTCGGGGGCTTCCTCGTCGACTTCTGTGTTGTCCAGCGCCGCCGGAGCCGAACTTTGCTCGGGGAGAGGCAGCATGGAGTCAAAGTCGAGGAAGTTCTGCAGCATCAAAAGACTTGGTGTTAAGACAGAAATAAACAACAAAATCCAAGAGCTCGACTCAGAATATAAGTCACTCACAGTCGGTGGAGGGTTGGCATTCGAATATGGAATCACATGTGGCGCCCGGGTGAGCCCGGTTCGCTCTTTGGTCAAATTTTTTAGGAGCTCCAAGAAAGTGTTGTCTGGAAGATCCTCGGTCGACACCCTCTTTGAGTCGTGCGAGCCCAAGTACTCCCACATCGGGTGCGCTCGGGCTTGAAGAGGCTGGATGCGCCGACTCAGCCAAGTGGAAATGAGGTCGGTGCCCGCGAGCCCTTTCTCCTGGAGTCTCGCGATCCTCTTCAAGAGTCGGTCGACTTCGGGCATCTCCTCACTGGAAGGCTTAGCGCTCCAACGCTTCAGCCACACGGGAGGACCTTCTGCATACGGGGGAAGCCCTTCGTGGCCAGTCGGTGTACGCTCATCCGGACAGTAGAACCACCCTCCTGCCACCTCCGAACGGTGTCCGGGAGCTGTAGCTTGAAGTATTTTGCGCCGGCTTTGAACTGGATTCCGGCTCCCCCGCAGACAGACAGTCGGTCGCCGGCCTTGATAGGTTGAGCCTTCACCGTGAAGATTTTCTTCCACAGCCCCCAATGAGACCGAGTCCCCAAGTAGCATTCGCACAGCGTGATAAAACACGCAATGTGCAGAACGCCATTGGGGCTCAGGTGGTGGAGTTGGAGGCCGTAGAAGAAGAGGAGGCTGCGCAAGAAGTCGTGCGGCGGCAGCGGGAAGCCCCGCTCCATGAACGGGACGAGCATCACGCGTTCGTGCGCGTGCGGAGCGGGCTTCTCCTCCTAGAACGGCGCCCTCCAGTTGCCGATGGTGCGGAGCGGCAGCAAGCCAACGCTGGCGAACCCGAGGAGGAGTTGGTCGGTGACGACCGACGGGACCCAGTCTCCTTTCTTCCACCCATCAGCGGCGGCGGCGGAGGAGGAAGTGTCGGCCTTCTTGCCCTTGCCGGCACGAGACATGGTCGGCGGCTGAGGAACGGCGGCGAGCAAGTTTCTTTCTCTTTGGAACAAGTGCGCGGTGGCGGAGCTCTGGAGGCGAAGAGTTTGAGCGCGAGGAAGACGAAAGTAGATGAGAACACAGCAGCCCTAAACCCCTTTTTATAGCCGAGAAAGGCCAACTGCTGGCGGTCGTGCGTCCGACGTGGTGGGAAACCGCCGCGGCAACTGCCGTCCCCCGCGCGAGAGCCCGCGGGATTTGGGCGCCTTTTTCACCACGGTGCGGTATCCCAGGCGACGTGACCGGAGGACATGACGTCAGCTTCCATCCCGCGCGCGTGACCCCGCGAGATTCGGGCGTAGTCATGATGAATCGACGCCTCGGACGCCGCGCGAAGTCTCGGGCACGCTTCGTACAGGACTCGAGGCGAGATCATTGCGCTGCAACGCTGCAGGCGCTCTGCCCAACCGACTGCGCGCATTTAATGCTGAGGAGACGTCGGGTACAGTCAAGACGGTGCTGTGTGACACAAGCTGGCTTCGACCGGGTTCGGTTCAGTCCGAGTCGAACCATGTCCGGGCGCTGAATCAACAGTCGGTTTGGCTCACTGGGACATGTCACGGGCTATACCGACTTCATTAAACAACTCCGAGGCGCACAAGCCGCCACACTCGGAAGCAGACTGGCTCTGCGAAAGGGTGCCGATGACCGACCTAGCAGGGTTCGCAGGTCACTCGGCAACACCCAAGCTAAGGACGAACCCGGCATCCACAGCGGAGCAAAATGATTCTTGAGTCAGAGCCGGATGCCACAGCGGCTCAAAATGGCTCACTGATTCGGGATTCCGGACGCCGGAGTTCGAGGGCTCGGTTTCGAAGCTGAAGAACGAAGGCGTGCCCCCTGCGGGCACAAGATGGCAACGGTCCACTCGGATACGCCAGACGCTATTTCGGATTCACTCGAAATTCATGATACGCCTCCCGGAAGGCCACAAGCTGACTTCCCCAGCCAGAAAGCACGGGTATCACCGAATTCCCAATACTTAGCACAAAGCTAACCTTTTTCAGGTATCAGGGGAGTCCATCAAGGTCTCTCCACAAGCGACTCGAGCATACACAGTCTGCTCGTCAGTCGGCATCTGTGTCGAGACCTCGAAGCACTCGGGGGCTACTGACGAGGAGAACCCATTCGGGTAGGCCCAGCACAGCAAGTCGGCCCAGCAGGCTCGGGGAGCTCCGTGGAGGCCCACTCGGATGGAGGCCCAAGAAAGGCCCGTACGGGTGCAATGTCCAGGTGTCATCAAGGCAGACGTTACCGCTTCATCAAGATAAGCGTTTCGCCAACTTGAAGACTGGCGTTACTCGGACGGTTACACAGTATAAATGTCACCATTAATTTGTACGGTTACTGTAGCTCAGCCGACTGGCTGAGTCGGCTGATGTACAGGCCTATATAAGGCAGAGCATCCCATGCAGAGGGCGGTTGGCTCTCAGCTCAAGTTAGACTCTCTTCGACAGGCTAAAAGCTAGCTTCATCTTCTACTTCTTGTATTCTCTTTCACGCAAGAATAGCAATACAGACAGCAAGAGTAGGGTATTACCTCCGCCATTGGAGGGCCTAAACCTGGGTAAAAACTCTTGCGTGCGCCGCCTGAATCTTCCGTACGTGCTCCCCCCAAAACCTTCTACAAATGGATATTACCGCGAAATCCCCGCGACAGGATTTGAAATCAAAAAAGACAAAGAAAAGGAAATCAAATTGGAAAATCAAAAGAGATAAAAATAAAAACCCTAAAAATCTAAACCCTAATTTCTACCCCCCTGCCGCATGGGCCTGCCCCGGCTCATCTCCCTCGCCGCTTCCGAGCCGTGCCGCCCCTCCGTTCCGCCTCCTCCGACCGTCGCCCGGTTCCTCCACCTGAGCCCCGGCCGAGCTCGCCGCGCCGCCCCTCTTCGGCTCCGCCCTCCTCGCCGAGACCCCTCGCCGCCCCAAATCCCGAGCCCACCGCCATCTTCTCCAGAGCTCGCCGCACCGCCCCGTCGCCTTGAGCTCCGCCCGGCCTCGCCATCACCTCGGCCGCTCTTCACCCTCGCCACTCGGGGCCCGAGCCGAAGCTCACCACCGCCCCAAGTCCTCCGTCGATCCGCTCCAAGTTCTCCGCCGCTCGCCTTTCCCTCACCGGAGCCGCTCGCCGCCACTCCCTTTGCTCCGCCCCCGAACCGTCCGCCTTCGGCGTTGCCCTCCTCCGCCGAGCCCAAGTCACCGGCCGCTCCCCGCCGTCGGCCTCGCTCCCTGCCGTCCGCCGGTAAGCTAAACCGCGCCGCCGCCCTCCCTCGCCGCCGGCCGCGTCACGCCGGGACAACCGTCGGCCGGACCGAGCCCGACGGCTGTCCCGACCGGTGCCTTCCAGTTAGGGCATTAGGACCCATTAAGTATGTCGTTAAGACATACTTAATAACCCTAACTGCTGCTGTGGTATTTAATGAGTGCCTTTAATGCTAACGGGTATTAATTAATACTGAACTGATGACCATGAGTACTGTTTCGATAGCTTAATGAGCTAATTAATGGCTAACAGCACATTAAATGCACCTATTAAATATGTCTCAGTGACATGTGGACCCCACTCGGCAGAAAATTAAAATAAAGATAAAAGAAATAGATTTATATGACAGTGGGCCCCACTTGCCATTGACTTAGTCAATTTTGGTCAAAGTTGACCAGTAGGGCCCACATGTCAGCCTCTGGTGTTATTTGAATTAATTTAAACATTATTTTTACTGAGAAAAATACAACAAAGGGTTAAAAAGTGAGGAAATCTTGGAAAATTCATCTTTAATCAGAAAAATGCAAATAATATATCAAAATATTCAGAAAAATAAGATCTATTCAAAAATGTCATTTCCATACCTGTTTGCATGCTAGGAAAAACATAAGTTGCTAAAAACTCAAATTAGGGTTTTCGATTAGCCGGAGGATTTTTGGATCGCGATATTTTATGCATCTGGACTCCGATTAAATTGATTCCACTTGCATTAGTCTTTATTTTGCACCCTCTATGCCATGGCATACATTGCATCCCATGCCGATGTTCAGCATTTTGATATTTACAATTATGCCCTTTCTTTTCCTGTGTTTTCGTTCTTCTTCGTTAGAGCCGGAAAATCCAGAAGAGAGCCACCTCGATCATGATCAGGGTTCCGTTGCAGAGCAACCAGGCAAGCAGCCCCTTTGGTCACATTGCAAACTCTTACTATTTGCAAAGTATTAGTTGTTTTCAAATTCATTATCACATGCGTTCAAATTCTACTTTTCCGCTAAGCAGAACCCTATTCCGGTGTGTAAAACTCACCTTGTCGCTCAAACAACTCCACCACCATCCCAACCTATATAGAGTAGAATAGTGTATACTGTTATAATGCTTGCTATGTTATTAATGCTTAGACATGTTTAGACATGTAAAAGTCGTAATTTCTTGGACGGCAGACAAATTCACACTATTGGATGGGTTACGTGGTAAGTGGGTGTTCACCGGGATAACTAATGAACTTGATTAATCATATCTGGGTTTAGACGAGAGGCCATGGCTGGGAGCATGGTGGGTTGTCTCGTCTTCCCACAAGGACTGGTTACCGGTGTCCTTTTGAACCAAGATTTGCGTACTTCTACACGGGTGGATTATGGGGCCACCCACGACTAAATAATTTGCCTAGACTTAGTGTATGAGCTGCATAGTTTACCGTTTTCATTTGCCGTGTGCATGAAAAATGAGGTGGTGTGGTGCTTCAATATAGGTGTAAGGGGTACACACGGTTCGAGGCCGGGGATGTATCACCTGCTACAACTTATGAGACCGTGTCGTAGTTACGGCCAGACTGATGTACATGGATTGGCCCGTAAGGGTGGCTCATACCTAAGTCCAAAACATTGTAAAGGTCGTGTTCGATCACCCTCCGCCAGTACACCTCGTGAAAGTGTGTAAATCGTCGATGGCATCAGGAATCGATCGATACGTGTAGGTAAAGATGTACACCCCTACAGGGTTAAAACTGTTGAACAGCCGTGTCCGCGGTTATGGACAGCTTGGTAAGAATCCGCAACGAATTAGACAACTACAACAAACTCTAAAACTTGCCAAATCTAAGGTTATGGTATTAGCGATTGCTTCCTCCCAGGGTGGTCGAGGAAGAATCGGGGTATTTAAGGTGTGGTGATCTGCAGTAAGGAATGTTCGTGAAGTGTTCGACTCGTCCCCTTGAAAAGGTATTCTGGTAGTCGGTTTTCATCTACTTACTTCTATTGACAAAGGTAAAATTGGCTTTCCGCAAAATAGTCCATAGTTACCCCTTTATTGATACATGTCACAACTATTACTAATTTCCGCACTGTAAGTCTTGCTGAGTACAATTTTGTACTCACCCTGCTATTGTTGATATGTTTGTTGCAGAAGAAACTACCCCTCCCGAGGATGGTTTCTATATAGAGATCGACGCCAATGACGACTAGTCGCTGGGAATCCCAGGCAGTGATACTGCCCCGGGGTTTGGCAGCTTGGTTTGTTTCGCTGCCACTTTTGGCCTTACCGTTTTGGCTTCGCAGCCACTTATACTCTTACGCTGTGTATTTGGATCTTCGGATCCTTATGTGAATATATGTTGTTAAATTTCAAACTTATAATATTGCAGTTTCAGTCGTAGAGTTACTGCTGTGAAATCTAGTTGTTTTCGCCTGCTCATGTGCCCTGTGTGTATGTTGATGAAGCACATGTTGTGGGTAGAATTTTAGAGTTTATATCATAGAGTTATTAGGTTTAATCACCCCTGTGAAGTGACTCTGCTACTGAGAGGTTGGGAACTAAATCATCCTACTCCAGCCGAGTATTAATTTGCCGGGACGAGGTTGGGATTGACGTTCCGGCTCAGTAAGAAAAGAGTGAGGAGACCATATCACCCTACTTGATCTGTGCATTAGTTTGCCGGAGAAAGTTCGGGGTTGACGTCTCGAGCTATTCGGAGCCATATCACTCCACTCCTCTTGGGATTGATACCCAGGGGTTGAGGTCGGGGTTGACGTTCCGACTTAGCGGGTGGTTTCACTTAAGATTCTCTGTTATGGATTCTGAGGTTCGACGGCCGGCGAGAAACTGCCGACCGCCACGTCTCGGAGAACCCTGAAGGCCCTCAGATCTAGGACGGACCGGTGGGTACGCCGGCGGGAGGGGCCAGCTCGAGATCGCCTCCGAGACGCCTTTTTTCACTGTAGCGAGGGGAAAGGTGTGTCCGGGGTCGCGCCTAATTTTTATTCGTATCCCCGTTGAGATTCCAATTTAGGCTGTGGGCACGGGAGCTGACTAACGGGCTCAACACCAGATATGTGGGTCCAGCAACCCGAAGAATGAGCCTAGAACCATGACAATTGGGTCCAATATCCCTGGCAGGTCTCGTGCTCTCCCTTGAAATAAACTGAAATGTTTACTCAAACAATCACTTAAATGCTGCATTGGTAGGACACTAGGCTCACGTACATGAAGTTTTGGATTTAAAACGTAAGCGTTTACCTTTCAACCCAAATTTGTTCCACATATTTTTTTTAATCTGAGTTGTTCCACCGCTCGTTTTTCACATACTGACATGTGGGTCTGCCGTACTGACCAATGGGCCCCATTGGGGTGTCCTAGCTGATTGGTCCTGCACTCAACATGTGAATGTAACAGACATGCCAAATCAAAAGAACCGACATATGGGTTCCACAACTCTTATGACAATACTCATCGACACGGATAGCACACACAAATGTACGAGACGATGTGTCAATCACAAACCGAGGTGGCTATTCTATGACGTTACCCGGATCGTCAAAGTTCATAGGGAGATTTCACAATGAAATCTTTATCATCACAAAACAACCAAATTAGTCACGGTTAGCTCTCCCGTGCGAATGCCCTCTCCGGGGAATCATCTATGACGTTTTCTTCACGGAATTGCATGACGAAAATATCTATCTCGTCACAAAATCATCACAGGTTTTAGAGTTGGAACACTCATGAAGTGGTCCGTACGTGACGGTAGGAAGAAAAACGGTCATAGAAGAGTAATTATTTGTGATGAATTTGCCAAACGTCATATCATTTTTGTCATACATCATTATTGCAACGAGAAGACACGACATGTATAATAAGAGGTGAAGAGGAGGACAGACGGTGGGAGAAAAGGAAGGGGCCAAAAGAGTGCAATGTGATCATCGGAAAGGAAGAGAAGCAGGAGAAAGATACCGGTATTTGTCGTGACACGGTTCAAAACAGCACACATGTTGCACTTGGCGTGCCTGTTAGCAAAATATAACGACACTTTATCAACGGTTTTATATGTTTTTTTGTGTTCCATGTCAACACAGGAGTAGTATATAAGATATTCAAGGCCAACACGTGGTCCCTGAACTCCACGCATGATGTTTTGATTGAAACCCTTGTCAATTACCAGCTGACTCACGCAAACAAATTCCTTCGATGATGAGTCTGACTGATTACATGGATCCAAACAAAACGGCAGCTTAACAAACTTTAGGTGGGAGATAAAAGAGTCTGGGCATGACACTTTAATGTTAGCTAGCTTCTGAATTGAATAAACGTAGGCACATGTGGTGTTAGCTAGCACTACTATAGAAAAGCTCATCCAAAACGGTTAAGTTAAATAGATTATTCGAAACAGTTATCATCTTCGCCTCCAAATAGTGATTGCGGATATGCAATTATGCTACCGTCTCGGATAACTGGTATCTAAGGCAGTTATAATTATACAACTGCCTTGGATATATCCATAACCACCTCAAATGCCAGTTATCTGAGACGGTTTCTATGAGACAATTGCCTCGGATAAGATATTATCCGGAAAAAAGAACCGTCAGGTAGGGTTTCACTAAAACAGCTGTAATTTTTGCATACGATGTCCATTTTGGCTCCATGATCACTTAAAATGAAGCTATCGACGAGGAGCATCTAATAAGTCTACAAATTCCCCCTCTAAGACAGACTTTTGCCCCTCCGAATGAAACCGCGTCTTCCTACCCTCCGTTGAACATCTTCCCGAGCTCCAAATGCAATTATTTTTGCAGATTCTGAACCGTGAAGGAGTAAAGCTGCTAGTAAAAAAATATGAGAAAAATTTTAGGCACTAGTAGGAATCTTTCGAAAATGAGACGAAAAAGACACAAACCTTGAGTCGGAGGACCTTCCTTACCTCGAATCCGAGCAAAACTCCCGTGTAGCCTCCTCCATGTTCCTACGAGGATGGTGACGTGAAGAGGAGATGCTCCTTGTGGTGGATTTTGATAGGAAGGATGAGAGGAGGCGAAGGGTGGAAGGGAGGAGAGGAGAGTGGAAGGGAGAAGAAGAAACTTTGGATGTAGATCTAAGTGGAGAGATGTACTGAGGTGATGAATTATATACTCCGCGAGATTCTAAAATTTTAGGTTTTGAAATTTTGGAATTACCGGGATTCTGAAATTTCTTGTTTTGAACACATCCGAGGCGGTTGCGATGGAACAACTACCTTAGATGACCTTATTATCCGAGGCGGTTGTTCCCGAAGTTCGTATCCGAGGCGATTGAACTGTGGTAACCGCCTCAGATATTAGTTATTAGAGGTATTTTAGCCCAATCTCCTCGGATAAGACGTCTTAGATGAACGATTATGTACTATTGTAGCTTCTTAATCGAATAATCATGGGCACTTGGGATGTTAGGTAATATAGTACGTAGGCACGTTTTTGTATAGCATGTGTATAGTTGTGAAAAGGGTGGATATCCTTGCATTACTAAGTGAAAATATCCATAAAATCTTTTGTAAATCTGAGGGAAATCACATAAAATTTCCTGTTAATCAGAGAAATAAAAAGTATAAGTTCCCTCATAAAAGAAAAGATCTATTCAGTTGACGTCTTGAGTAAGTCATCAGAGTGTACGCTTTGGGATTTTGTAAGACGCGATGCGGAATATGCAAGTAATAGCGCATAGGGTGCATGCCCATTGTGGCCAACCAAATCGTCAAACGAATTGTAATCGAACAAAATGATGAAATACGTACATAAAAAGATGATATGCTGGGCACACAAAGTTAATATTTATAAATTAGAGGATACCTCTACAATCCACCTTAGTTTTTAAATTTAATTCTCAGTTCCTACAAATTTTTGTTATAACAAACATGATATAAAATTATATAGTTATTTATGGGTTTTTCAAATTACTAGCCCCTGTCAACGCACCGGATTAATAACGTTCATTGATATACAAGAATTGATTCTCTAAAAAAGAACTTTCAACCTCTCAAAAAAAAAGAACTGTCAAGAAAACTAAATAATGGATTAGCCGAGTAGGATTTCGTATCCGTACTTATCGTCATTTTGCACTCAAACTATAGCTGTGTGGTTGCAACCGCCTCCTAGCCAATAATTAAGTAGTACCTGGGAGCGCGAAGCCATCGTCCATCGATGACTGCCTCTGGCGACGATATGGCCGAGCTCGTGATCCCCTCGCTAGAGTCGCCTCCCCTCGAGACGCGCTTCCCGCTGTTCCCGCTCAGGCAGTACGGCGGCTTCTGGCTGCCCGAGTCGATCCTCCCAGGAGTCGCGGCCGTCCACGCGTGGTTCGAGCCGAGACCGGGCGACGTCTTCCTCGGCAGCTTCCCCAAGTCCGGCACCACCTGGCTCAAGGCTCTCGCCTTCGCCAAGCTCCACCGGACCGAGCACCGTCCTTGCGACCACGACCACCCGCTCCGGCGCAGCAACCCCCACGACTGCGTCAAGTTCTTCGAGCAGTCCTTCGCGCTCACAGTGGACGATGGCGGAGGCGACGTGTTCGCGGCGCTCCCTTCGCCGCGCGTGCTCGCCACCCACCTGCCCTACTCCCTCCTACCGCGGGGCATCACGGAAGCAGGCTCCGGCTGCCGGATCGTGTACGTCAGCCGGGACCCCAAGGACGCGCTCGTGTCCTGGTGGATGTTCACAAACAACACGATGGCTGTCACGCCCCCAAATTCCTCGGGCCACGACGGGATTTCCGCAACTGTTCAAGAGTTTCTCGGTTGCGGGTAGAGTAGTTACATCACCGGTATATCCTTTAAACATCAAACTTTATTACAGAATGCCAAAATAAGCTTTGCAGCAGTTAAGTTTACAATAGACTAGGGCATTCGAGCCCAAAGTTATATTACATCCAAAATGAGCCTCTACAACAGGCGCCTTGAGCGCGGATTAGACCTAGTACTCGCGTTCGTCATCGTCAAAGAATTCTTCATCGAATGGTCCTTCGTCGTCGTCCTATGCATCTGTTATGATTGGTGCAGTAATGAGTACACGGCGTACTCAGCAAGTCATATAGGGGAAGCGTACTACTAACTACATGCACTGGATTTCAAAGGAGGGATGTACGGCTTGTTATCTGGTAGATGCATAGTCTTAGTCTCCGCCTTAATGATTAGAAATCTCTTCGTTTAAAACATTTCATCCACAAATCATTATTATTTTGGTGACCCTGCCGGGTCGGCATCAAGTTCAATTAATCATCACCAAAATCTACTTACGCCTTGTAGTAGGAATCACCCCTGAACACAGCTTCTTTTACCGGAAGCACGGCGCATTCAAATACCATTTGATTTGACTCTACAGAGTTGCTCAGCTTTACCCACATAATATCTATGCCTCTTAATGTCACTCGAGCATAACACACTCCTAACGGTGTGTCGACAGAGGTAAGATAACAAGACTTTTTATCTGCTCTATCTTTTGAAGTTTCTACTCAGGAACTTTCATCAGTCGAACTCTCCGGGAGCTGACGGGCCAGGATCAACTACGCGATCCGGGATTCGGATGGGTTTTAGTTGTGACCTTTCCGGTTTAAACGGCCTGCCATCTCCTTCGCTTCTGCGGGGCGTCCAAAGACATGGCACGGCAAGTTAATCTGTAGCTGTTCAGCAGGTAGAGCAGACTTACTGGGCCAGGTTCGACGAGTCGAACATGTGGTTGAGCGGATTCTATCTTCATTACTAAGCACAAGGGTCTCGTCCTTAACTACCCTGAGTAAGGTAATCCACCCGACTACCCTTACTCCCGCGGCTAGGGGTGGGTATGGCGGCACGATCAACACATGAAGGGCCCCATCTTCTCTGTCCCCTACCGTTGGCAATTTCTTTTTAAGAAATCACATCCTCCGAGTTTAAACTAGGGTCACCAATATCCCTGATTATCATCTAATCCAACCTCTAACGCCGGTGAAGGGCACTGATATAACTTATTTTCATCTTAGGGTTATCAAGGTGAATATGGCCTACAAAAGTTAACTGGGCTGTGGGGTGGTAGGTATTAACTACTCGATCATGTCATTCAAAATAACATGTAAGAAATTAACATGCATAAGATATTAACTAGACTAGTAATACAGTAAATAACGTGGCAAGTGGGTTCAATATGAACAAAGGAATGTGACTTGCCTACTGCACCGGAATATGTTGGGTAGAAGTCTTTGCGAAGTCCTTCGCCGTCGGAGTCTTGTCCCAGCGTCGGTTCGTTGCTATAGTTCCCTCGTTGCAAGAAAATCCACACAAACAAACAAACAAACACATATGAGTCCGAGCTCGACGAATGCGAGCTGGGAGCAAAATGTATTATAATTGAAAATAATACTGAAAATAAGATGCGGGGGTGAGCGGGATTGGAACTGGGACGTCGAGAAGTTGAAGAAGGTGGAAGGGTTGGAGTTAGGGTTTCAGACTGGGTTCGGAATATGAGCGGCGGAGGGTTTTTGTGGGTTTTGGGCATCAAAAAGTGAGAATTTAGATTTATGGATAGCAAAAATAGAACCGCGTCGTCGAGACGATTGAAACGGTGTATAATAGGGTTTTTAGGGTTTCAGACCCGACGGGTCGGACCTGGGCCCGCAAAAGTATTGGGCCCAATAGGGCTTCTCGGGTTGGGCTTGGAATGGGCTGGGTATGGTTTGGATTTGGGTCAAGGCCGAGCTTGGGCTTGGATTAGGGTTTAGGGTTTAACAGAAATAAAACAAAAGAAAGAAAAAGGAAAATAGATTTCATGCGAGTGGGCTCAAATCTGTTTTGTTATTGGGCTCGGCTTGCTGGGGAAACGGGAAATAAAAGAAAAACAAAAGAAAAAGAAAAAGAAGAATGGGCCGGCCGAACCGGCCTGCTGTGCTCGGCCTGGCCTAGAGGAGAGGCGGAAGGGGGGGGTGGCGGCGGCTTGCTAAGGGGAGGTAGCCGGTGGCCCAGTCGGGATGGAGAGGAAAAGAGGAGGGGAGGTGGGGTGGGTGGCCGCCGGCGGCGGGGACGAAATTCCTCGCCGGCGGTGTTCGCCGGATGAAATTGGCGACTCAGGGAGCATCCACTGGAGTTGGGGATCTCATTTTCGAAGTTAATGGGAGGTGGTGCTACGGGGATTAGGGCTAGCGACGAGAGGAGGCGGCTCGGGTTGACTCACCGGAGATGGAGGCGTTGGTGGCGGAGCTGCCAGGCTCGGGAGTGAGGAGGGGAGAACTCGGGAGGGAGAAGAAAAGGAGACGGGGCGCTCGGGAGAACTCAGGGACTTGGGGAGGAGAAGAAGGGAGCTCTGAGGGGAGTTAGGTCAGCTGCGGCGGGGCTCTCGGCTCACCTTGCCGGAGGTGGGGACGGGAGTGGGAGCTAGCCGGTGCTTGGGGAGATAGAGGAGAAGCTCAGGAATGAGAGAGAGGCGAGTTGGGGGAGGAGGCTCGGCGGCGGTGAGAGCGTTCAGACTTACCTCGCTGGTGCGGGTGAAGGAGATGACGGTGGCTCGTCGGTGCTCGGTGGGGAGGTCTTCGGGAGGTGGAAGTGCTTGAGGAAACGAAGAAAAGCTCGGAGAGGGAGAGAGCTTGGGAGGAACGGAGGGATTTGGGAGTGAGGAGGTGCGGGGAGAAAAGGGGGCAGCGGAGCTCGGCATTGCCGGTTTTATAGCCGAGCGGGGTGGTGTGGCGCTGCCGAGGAGCTCGAGCAGAGGCGAGGTGGCGGTGAAGCGACAAATGGCGAGGGCGGCGAGCTCGGTGGCGACGGGTGGCAGAGAGAAAGAGAGTGAGCGAGGGGAAGGGAGAGCGGTGGCGCTGAGCTGGAGGAGTGGAGGATGACGCGTGGCCTGGTTGTCTCGGGAGAAGAGATGCTGCAGGGACCGGAGCTCGCCCCGTCACCGAGGATGGCCGGTGGCGACGGGCGGTGGCGACGGGCGGAGAAGAACGAGGTGGGGGAGGTGATGATGGGCCGAGAAAGGAGGAGTTGGGCCGAGGAGAAGAGATTATTTTGCGGGCTGACGAAAAGAGAAGATGGGCTGAGGGAGGAGAAACGGCCCAGAGATGGTTTTTCGGATTTTAAATTTTGAATTTTTTTTTGCAAATTTTGAGTACTGTCACAATGGCAGCCGCTGCGTCTGAAGTCGACGGCGATAGGCCACAACCGCCGCCTTTCACGATCAAGGAGGCGTTCGAGCTATTCTGTGGCGGCCGCTACCCCGGTGGTCCACAGTGGGACAGCGTCGTTGGCTACTGGGAGGAGAGCCGGAAGCGGCTGGGAGAAGGTGCTCTTCCTTCGGATGAGGAGATGCTCCAGGATCCCTGAGCAACGTGAAGAAGCTGGCCGAGTTCATGGGGTGCCCGTTCTCGGGAGAGGAGGAGGCGGCAGGGGTGGTGCAGGACATCGTCGAGCTGTGCAGCCTCGAAACCCTCAAGAACATGGAGGTGAACAAGAATGGTACTCAGGACATATTCAAGAACGAGTCCTTCCGGAAGGGGGTGGCCGGGGACTGGATCAACCACATGACTCCAGCGATGGCGGCACGGCTCGACAAGATCGTCGAGGACGCACTGCATGGGGTCGGGGTTCACCTTTGCCATCACCGAGTACGCGTGAGCCACCAGCCAGAGATAACTATGCATCTGGTCGCAAAAAGCACGGTACGGATTGTCGAAACTAGGATGAATAAAGTTAGTGCATGACTTGGTAATTAAGGTTGATCTTAAGATTGTATGCTCATTGACCGCATCATAATTACGCCGCGTCGAAGCCCGCCGGGTTTTCTTGCTTCTCCTCCCCGTCTCCCGCATTATCAGGCATGCCCATGGCCGGTTCCTGCCCGGCCAGCAGCTGACTCCCCCGTCGTTCGGGCGCCAACACCAATACATCATCTGTTCCGCCTTTTCCAATCTTTCGTCATATAAAAATGGAAATTTATTTAGAGAACACTCAAATCCGAATTTGCAACTTCTTATTTGAGAGAGTTTAACTAAATTTTTTGACGGTTTTGGACGAGGGGGTGCCATTTGGCACAATTCTGGAGCGTTCTCAGCTGGCCTTAGGTGAGAGTACGTGCTACTAACCCCCATCGTTGATATTGTTTTGAATTGTTAGTTTGAGCCGAAAATATTCGAATTGGGCAGAACAATTTCAGCTATGGGGTGGATATACTTTGAAATTTATGAAATTTCAGCAGTACTTAAGGGTATTTGTAATGTGTGACATCAGCTGTATCAATAGGTGCCACGTAGGATTAAGGATGAGGTAGAAGGAAAAAAAGATAAGAGAGGACAAAGATGTATCTCATGCAAGATAAATTTTCGGCATAAACTACAAAAAATTGTGAGGTATGGATGGGAGAGAGAAGAGAGAAAAGAGAAGAAAGGAATTTGCTCATTAATTATATAAGCCATTAATTGATACAATCGTTATGCAGGTGATATCATTTATAGTATCTAGATAGCACGAAAGTGATAGATAAAAAAAGAGAAGCAAAAACAATTAAAAATGCCTTAACGTTTAATGTATGTAGTTTTTTCTGAACAAGAAGCCAAGTTTCCAATTTCATTACTGAAATTGATATGCGTAACACACTTCGGTAGCTAGACCCAAATGATTGATTTATATGGTTACTGCCTTCGCTTCGACAACTAGCCAGTAGTCACAAGTAACCTCGAAAAAATACATATTCCCCTCCACCGCATTGCATAAACATGGGACATGTACTAGCGTTCTCAGTGATTGCAAAGGTAGGAAGCATAACTTGGCGAACCAACTATTTGACGAGAGCATCTGCTTGTTTTTTCTTAGTCAAAATATGGACCTGCTTCATATTAGTTTACCAGTAGGGGACTCAGCCAAACACAGATTACAAGACACGGAGGAAGCCAAACACAGATTACAAGATACGGAGGAACCGTGAGCCAAAAAGGAAAATAAAATATATCCATGCCCTCAGAGGACACATGACAGAATAAAATAAAATTGTGCCAACACGTGTCCCTACAGCTGCTGGAATCTTGCAAGTGTCCTGGCATGTCCATCCACCCCAACTGCTGAGAAGGTCGCTGGCAACGAGCTGCTGGAGACGGCCGCCACTAGGGAGAGGCTTCAGTAGCTGGAACAAAGACATCCGAAAGATCCCACACCTAAGGATCCGGTGGAAGCGAAATCCATTGCCACCGGAGATGTAGGAGAAGCTTCTGCACCGATGGAGAGTTGATGGCCCCTAGAATGGGCGGCAGCCACCAGGACGAAGCAATAGCCATGGTGTCAAACTCGCCATGCATCCCACAAAGACCGAAGACCACTAAGTGGGCCTCCATGGATGGAGGTTGAGATGCTTCTGGTGAGAAACACGATGGGAGAAACACCAGAGGTCAGCCATGCTCCGACACATAGGATGCCTAGAAGATGCGTCATCAGCGCAAGAAAGAACAAACGCCAAGAGAAAGTAGGAAGTGCATCCAAACGTTCCCAACCAACGTGCTCAAGCTCCAAGGAGACACCAGTCAAAGATGTTGAAAAGCGCCATAGGCATCAAAGAACAACCGAGGAAGCAGGGAATAACACAAAAACAAAGCAAAAAAGGGGGGTGGTAGGGGGAGGGGGAGGGAGGAAACCTCAGATATAGAAAAGGCAATACACATAGGTAAAAAGGAAACCTGGCCTTCTCTTCTTCGCCACTTGCTGTTAGAAATGTGCTCTAGTGACAATTATAGGAATGATCATATTTCATTGTATCTATAATTTATTAAATATTCCTTGCATAATATCATTTGTATTGATTAGCAAGTATGTGACTTGTTCGTGAAACTCCGTATTAAGTTTGAATGATTATTCTAAATTGGTTCCTAGTCAGAATTTATGGAAGGACACATATGAATAATAGACTAGCATATGTATTGGTTGATGACTATGTTTCACGGGTCATGGACATAGAGATGTTGAATCAATTATATAAGCACATGTTAGGAACATGGGGTTGGACTGATCCAACTTGAGACACAATATGTGTGCCACGTCCTTTGACCTGAGATTGTCGTATGTGCTTTGAGATGTGTAATGACTTACTTAGGGGTTGCCAAACGCTACTCCATAATTGGGTAGTAATAAATGTTGCTTTCTTGTTTGTCATGAAGCATGATGCGAGACATGGTCAATCGAGTTGGGATTTGTCCCTCTCTGAAATGAGAGAGATATCTCAGGGCCCCTCGAGTGATCGGATCTAGAAATGTATGACCATGCTACTTAAGGTTAAAGAGTTAACCTAGTAAAGGATTCCAAGACACATGATCGAGAAAAAGCGGTTAAGCTCGAGCTTGAGCTTGACAAATATCACGAGGCAAAGGGAGTAGCATATATAATATTGTGAAGATTCATTCGATACCATCTTTATCTACGTTTGGGAGTTAGCACATCCTGCTAGGGGCCGCTACCAATTAGTGACCGAGTAGGAATACACGTGTCATGTTTAAACGTGCATGAACCTATAGGGTCGCACACTTAAGGGACTGGAGCCTAATTTGGATTATGATACGAGTTAGACTGGGTCTTGAGTCCTAATGGGTCTCTAATGAAGAAGCTCATTATGGGGACGTCTATATAAGGAGAGGGGGCAGACGTGTTACGGTTAAGCTTATTTAGAATCCCCGAAACCTGGCCGTCACCTCTTCCACGCCCAAAGTTGCCCGCTCGGATCTAGCAATCCGGACGAGTGACGTTCCTCCCTGAACGTGTGGATACCTTGGACGTTTGGACGAACCGTTCGAGGGAACCCTGGGGAGGAGAAGGGAACCGCGAGGAGGAGAAGGTAGTACGACTACAGCTGTACCGACTCTACTTCCGCTACGGGTATACGCGTCTAGAGATAATCTCGTGATCTATTACTACAGCAACTCCTGGTTTACGTGGTAGAAATTTTTATTTTGCGCTAGCGTAGCCTACCCATATCCTGGCAGATGCTACCAGAGAAGGGAGGGAGAGAGGCCGGCAGAAGCGAGGAAGAGGGGCTAAGAGAAGGTTTCATGAGAAGAGGTGCCTGCTCTGAGAAAAGCCACGAAGGGAAAAGTTCCTCACGATATGTTTTGTCCAAAGCATCTGCTTGCTGTACTGCTGTAGATAATCCCCGTCCTTTTCCGCATATAAAGGATCAAATGCTGAATCTATTTGTTTCGCAAAAGATTGAATGGAAGAAAGATCGAGCTAGACCAGCCAATCAACATAGTCTAGATATATATGAATGTGTTTTTAATATGAATCTAATGATACCAATTTTATATAACATGATCTATATATTATTGGATTAATTATTGATCAAAATATGAGCTTAGATAGTTAAAATGCACCACATATCTTAAAACATAGGAAGTAATTAGCCGTTGATTGGTGACAGAGCATGTGGATAGCTCCCACGTCATTTTCAACTTGTGACGTATGTTTATTTTGTAGGTGGACCCTCAGGTCTAGGTCCACTGAAATTGGAGGTAACTCTTCCACGAGGAGTTGTCCAAATCTCGATCCTATTAGATTCCCATGCATATATTTCTCCACGTACACATATTACTCCATTCATCTATTGCCCCTAGACTTATCCCCTCTTCCTCATATTCTTTATTACTCTCTCCGTGCAAAAATATAAGGCGTATTTTGATTGGTTAAGATAAAACTTTGACCAATAATTACTTCATTAATATATGACTTATGTGTCATAAAATTGATATCTACTTATGATTATGATTTTATATCACATAACTCATATATTAATAGAGTAATTATTAGCTAAAATCTTATCTTAACCAATTAAAATATGTCTTATATTTCTGGACGGAGGGAACATCCT
This sequence comes from Stipa capillata, assembly GCA_019208055.1. Lineage (NCBI taxonomy): Eukaryota > Viridiplantae > Streptophyta > Magnoliopsida > Poales > Poaceae > Stipa > Stipa capillata. Next base: position 256,887 of record JAGXJF010002718.1, on the reverse strand, counting down.
TTATTAGCTTCTCCTCAATCTCACTACACCTGTTGGTGGGTGAGAGTGTTGTAGGACCTGCATCAGATGCCTTGCCCCCTCGTCTCCTCACTTTCTTCCACTTCTACATGCTCGCCTCGTCTCCTCACTTTCTTCCACTTCTACATGCTCGCCGCGACTGCGCTGCAGCTTAAGCTCGGGACAAAGTTCTTGTCAAGCCTATTATTCGTACCTCCGGAAGCATACGCATGACGTAATCATCAAGCCGATAAACCCTCTCCAACATTTGTTGCTTTGTTGTGTAGAGTGCTCGGCACAAGCCCTCGATCAACCCTATGCCGATGCATGGCAGCACATGTTTGGGGCCTCTCAATTACTTAGCGCAGAGAAACGAGTGAAATGCATGTTGCGAACTCAGGGCCCGTCGGCCTGCCTTCCGTGCCCCAACAACATATATATGGAGACTGGCAGCCTCTCCAAATACTTGGCGCACAAATGAGTGAAATGCATGTCGTGAAGTTGGGGCCCCTCGGCCTGCCTTCCGTCCCCGCATATATATAAGGAGACTGCCGATGGTTACATGCATGTTTAACTTATAAAAAATGAGTAAATAGTTTCCGTTTTTATTTTTTTGGTTCCATGGTGCCTTTCAGGTGATAAAAGTATCAAATTTTGGTTAGAAAATACATCACAAAAACACATCAAACCCCTTCTTGCATGCATTTTTTAGGTTGGACACCTAGCTTCTAAGTTTAAACCGTCCTCTCAAACCATGCGTCTAGATCAAGATCTGTTTCACCGTTTCGTTCACTTCGATGAGATTTTCAAAATTAGATCTTGATTGAATATGTTTTAACAACGTTTTTGGTCTACTATATTCTATAATATTATCTACTGCATTTTTGTTATGATGATTTTCCTCTTATTTCATGCGGTATTACGGTTGTACTACATAGTTTTAGTTGTCTACAACGTTTTTTTGTCATTATTCTCTACTGTATATATTTCTCTACTTTTTGACTGTTCTCTACCGTATGTTTTTATCTACTGCACATTTGTCTAGTGTATTCCACAGTACTTCTCTACTGCATATGTACATTTTTTAATAATCTATTGCATCTTTTCACATCTAGGATTTCTGCGTGTTTTCCCACTTCCTCACAAAGATAGCTGTGAAAAAAAGGTAAAAAGTTGATGAAAGAAAATCTAAAAAACAATGAAAACCCTGATGAAAAACAGATAAGAAAATAAACATATGCAAAAATAGTAGAAAAAACTAGGAAGAGAAAAGATATTAGAAAAAAGTTATAAAAGATGACATGAAAAGAAAGAAATAAAGAAAGAAAAGAGAAGATAGAAAGATAGTATTTTTACTACTAGTGGTCTTAAGAAGTGCCTACTCAGTTTTTATGGGATAAACATTTATTAGTTGAATTTGTCCATATATATATAATATGTGAGGAGGCGGTAATATGATTAGCACGACGTGGCGTCAATCGGTGTGTGGGCAGCAACTGTCTTTGGCTGTTCTGTAGTCGTTAGTAGTGTCGCTTCCTGATACGCGGTTGCTGTCACGAATCCGTATATTCGTGCAGTTTGCTGTGTGGGAGTAACGAGTGATGGTCAGGTATGTGCACTATTAATACGGGCGTGATATCGCTAAGTATTGATACTACTTAAGCTGAATAAGTTAAGGACGAGCAATGTTAATTAATATTAAGAAATCAGATTGTGTTGTTAGAAGATCTAGTGTGCTTTATAGAGAGGAGACGATGGTATATATGGCATAAAAAGAATGCAAAAAATTACTTATATGAAGTTGCACGCATGTTATGTAGCTCTATCACCCTATATGATGCTTGATCATGTACGCGAGAACTATAAGAAGACATGTTTTGGCAACAGGAATCGCATCATATTGACAAGAAAGCCAGAGGAGCGACACGGTCTCGACTAGAAGGGATAAATCCTGGGAGCAATACCAGTATGTGTTGATTTCTAGTTGGTTTGGTTGCAGCACGGAGATTTTATATCTGCTAGAGATTGAGTTGGCTGATAAGTTTTTGTTTTTGAGAAGGGTCCGATAGAGCAGATTTGATCGATCTAAAAAAAAATACTAGTCTACATAGTCTGTTGTGTATAATCTGATTCATAGTTTTTAGAGTTTTTATATTTTTTATGATTTTGGACTGAATTACACTAGCGGGTTTGCGAACTAGTCTAACATACGCGTCCCCATCACAGCTCGTCCATCCAACGGGAAACTAAAATTTGCTGATTTTGACGAAATTGCTACGTGCACCCCCTATGGTGTACCAAAGATTTCTGATATCCCCACAGCACTAGAGCACTCTGGCCTTTGATTTTGCATGACATGCATTCTTGTCCAAAAAATTGACATCATTAAAAATTATCTTAAAATAAAAATTTGTAAATGCAGTAGATTTTAACTGTTAACCCAACGATGATCTATTTGCACCACTGTGTTTGTATGAATTCAAAACTAGATTTCACTTGATTATATATTCATGTAACTTTTTTCGAACTAATTTGTTATCAAGTTTTAGTATATAGGTTACCAGATTATTATTAAAGTGCTACCGAGTACTATAGGACACGTCTTGCAGTAAAATAATATACCAACCACAATCACAACACCTTCCAGCAAAAGACTAGCGTGCCTAAAATGCCTCGAGCAACCTCCCAGTCATTGTACACTAAAGTATTACACATATGTATTAAGTTTAACGAATTTTTTTTGTTACGTGATTTTTCCATCTCGTTTATTATTTCAATGTGCATACACTTACCAGTGTTGTTTGATCCAGTTACCATCTAACAACTTTATTTTACCACAGAGATGGTTCTATTGGACGACAATCAAATAATTATTGTGTTGTCAGTTTATTTAGCGTACTTATTAAATTGTTTATAGTTGTTATTAGTTTATTAATTTGTGCCTACTCACTACTACAGAATTCATTTGTCCAGACGGTTCGGAAACACCGGGCGGGACGGTTTTCCGAACCGTCTGGACGAAACAGTCTGGACAAATGAACTTTGTCCAGACGGTTATTGAACCGTCTGTACAAACACTTAGTACAGACGGCTCCACACACGAGCCGTCTGTACTACTATCTGGTACAGTGCCTCCGAAGCATTTGTACAGACGGCCCCAACAACAAAACCGTCTGCACAAATGCATACAACAGTACTTCAAAATCATTTGTACAGACGGTTCCGTTTTCAGAACCGTCTGCATAAATTAATTGTACAGACGGTTCTACCCCTGGAACCGTCTGCACAAATGCTGTGTTAGGAGAGCGTTGCTGCCGCGGCAGCAGAAACAACCCGTTTCTGCTGTCGCGGTAGCAGTGCGGCAAGGCGCCATGCTGCCGCGGCAGCGGAAATGGCTGATTCCGCTGCCGCGGCAGCAGTGCTGCAGGGCTACGGTAGTGCCGCCTGCTGCCACGGCAGCTGAAACGGACGTTTCGGCTGCCGCGGCAGCCGTGCGGCAAGGCGGCATGCTGCCGCCTGCTGCCGCGGCAGCGGAAATGGCTGATTCCGCTGCCGCGGCAGCAGTGCTGCAGGGCTACGGTAGTGCCGCCTGCTGCCACGGCAGCTGAAACGGACGTTTCGGCTGCCGCGGCAGCCGTGCGGCAAGGCGACGTTGCGGCCGCCTGCTGCCTCGGCAGCGGAAATGACTTATTCCGCTGCCGCGGTAGCAGTGCGGCAGGGCGACAGTGCTACCGCCTGCTGCCACGACAGCGAAAACAGAGGTTTCTGCTGCCGCGGCAGCAGTGCGGCAGGGCGACGTTGCTGCCGCTTGCTGCCGCGGCAGCGGAAACTACCGTTTCCGCTGTCGCAGCAGCCGTGCGGCAGGGTAAGGATGCCGTGCGGCAGTGAAAACGTTAGAAACAAAGTGATCAATCACGGGCATAGCATACACAGACACACAATGTAATCACTGATCTTAGACATAACATTCAGAAGCAAACTTAAAAGATCATTCTCGACAACCACAAAGTCATTTACATGCATTGTTAGTGAAAAAAACTCTCAAGTCATTGAGGAGAAATTTGAGGACAATGGAACTCTCCGGTCTCCTTCAACACCTCTCTAAATATGAAAGCTATTAACCGTTTTTGAACAATCGAGACGCCCTCAGTGTCGAGCTCTTCTGTAGGGAACTTCAAAGTCTGCACAAGGAAATTAAATAGCTAGGTTAGGCACGACGTCCGAACGATGAAAAATGGAACTACATATAGTGTAATGACACTAACCTCCAGCTCTACCGGACTAGAGCCAACGATCTGCATCATATATGTCGCCACATAGTATCCACAGAGATTGCTGCCCGGCGGCTGCTTGTGGCACTGTAGAAATCATGGTTACTTGCAGGGTAATTTAGTTTTACCGAATACATATTAGAACGTGCGAGGTGATTATTCTTGGGCGAGGGAGGAATTATTACCGGGAAATGAAATCGGTGGGTAGGTTCGGTTTTTGTTGTTTTCACAAGCCCGCCCTTGGCAACATATTTCTTAAACGCCCCGTTGAGCACCGTCGTCAAATCTTCGTACTTCTCTGGTGGGTAGTCCCTAGAGTCGAAGTACGTGGCATGTAGACGTTCTGGCTCGAGGCCGACGAGCATCCAGTGGAAGCCATAGTTGTACGGTAGAAGAATGGCGCGCTTAGTACACTGAACGAGCATGGCGTCCGAAATGTAATCCTCGACCTCGTTCGGCTGGAATTGGACCATTGTGCATATGACCACTCCCGGATCGAGGAATCCGATATTAGGGTTATCTATCCTAGCCTCTTGAATCATATGTCTGCACATAAAAGTAATGTCATTGAAAGAGCGTATCAATAAGTTAGGCAATTCATTTAGCTTAAACAGTGATTGAGAACACTTACAGTGTCCAGCATCTTAATAGGCTGGCATCGAGGGCGTCATGACGGTAGAGGTCTGATAAATCCGAGAACTCGATGGTAAAGGTTCCACTTGCATGAAGGAAATGTTGCCGCTTGTACGCGGCGCAGATATTCTGAGGAAGCTCTGTCTCCTCGTTGGACCTCTTCATGTAATAATCGTGCAAAATCGTGGCTGCCCAACCAAGTCGCTCTAACGCCGCCCGTGTCACTAGCGGCTGCCGTTTCGTGTATTTTCTTATCTCGGGTTCTTCGTCTACCTCTTTGCCCTTGGCCGACTTTGTGCTATTTCTGGTGGCCCTACGCTGAGCTTGAGGAGCTGTTTTGGCAGCCTGTTGGCTAGATCTGCTAGATTGCTGAGATCGTGCTGAAGCGGATTTCACCTTCGGTGGAGGAGGACGGATTGAGAAATCTTTACCGTAATGCACCGGAGACAGCGGCCGTGGAGGAGGTGGAGGGGCAACTAGGGAAATGTACTTCTTCGGCCACTGGATGAACGTGTGGATGGCCTGCCCCAGTGTCGTGACGTCGTCCTCCGGCGGTACAGGAAGTCTGAAGGATCTGCAATTCGCATGCACCATGTCCACTGCCACCTTAAGCTTTATCCGCCGCTAGCGGAACTCCGTGCACCGTCATCGTGCTTTCTGAAGGTGGAAATACTAACCCCTGGCCAGCCTCAAGCATGTCACCGGGGCCAAAACTGCTGGGCACGAGGAGCTTGCACTTGGTTGCCACCGCTATCTCGTCGAGAGGGAATCTTTCATTGACGTCTTCAGGCATAATAGGGTCGAAATTAGGTAAGTCGTCGGCGCGGTCGTCATCTCGAACGTGCTGCGGTGGGGATTGTTCTTCCACGTCTTCGGCATTCTCGTTTTCCACGGATGCGCAGCTACTCCGGCGCCGACCATGTGGGGATGAGGCTGCGGGGCTGCGTTCGGCCCCGGCGGCTGCATCCTCCTGCCTTATCTGCCGTACCCGTTCTTCGACCCTTACATCGATCCTCTCTTCTAGGCCTGCAAATATTTCGTCCATCAGCTCTTTCTTCATCCGTTCACGCTCGGCTGCCTCGCGCTCTGCTTTTGTTCTCCTCCGACTCCTGTACTGTCCCGCATCGTCCGGGAATCCCAGCTTCCATGGAACCGTCACCCCTAGGCCACGCGTTCGACCCGGGTGCTCTTTGTTTCCCAGAGCCGAGGTTAGTATGTCCTTCTCCCTGGCTGCTTGGAAAGTTCCTTGGGCGGATTGTTCTGATAGTCGCATGATGTTTTCAGCCACTTGGACGGTTTCGGGCTTGTTGAAGGCGACGATGCCATCAGCCGAGATGTTGGCCCTTGCGCGATACCAGTTCTGGGCCCGCCTCTCTGGGATCTGGGAGAACGGTGTGTCGCGACTCTCCTGAGACGCCCGCTCGTCCTCTGTTCTCCATTCCAGCTCTTTGCGCGCGTACCCCCCGCTTCCGAGCCTGTGGGGGTAAACGTTGCATGCCTGACGGGCCCTGTTTGCCTGGCTCTTCTGCACGAATTCCTCCGACGTGCACCTCTCCACAAATTCTGCCCATTGATCCTCCAAGAACCCGTAAGTCTTCGGGTCCTGCCTGTAGGGCATAAGATTGTTCTTCACGTATGTGTTGTAAAGCTCGCTCTTGAAGGTCTTCCAGGCCTTGCCCATTTTGGCTTTTGCCTGTCTTTCCACGGCCTGTTTGGTACCTCCGGGAAGTCGAACTGACCTTTGATTGTGCTCCACAGGAACTCCTTTTCGTTCTCCGGCACTAACGGCCAGCTGGCGTACGTTATCCGGACCTTCGTCCTCGCCAGTGAGGCGCACGCACTGCGGAATGCCGCCTGAGCCTTCTGCGGCAATATGGACACACCCTCGTCGCTGACATGAGTTATTGTGTAGTGACCCGTGGGCATTTTGTTTTTGCCTCGGCCACCTCGCTTTCGCTTCTGCCCACCCGATTCTTCGGTTTGCTCATGAGACGAGGCTTCTGCATGTTCGGTGGGCTCAGGTGCAGCCGGTTGAGGTCCACTGTGCGGCTCATCTTGTCGAGGAGAAGAGGCCACCGGCAGTTCACGTTCATCTCCTCCGGACGCCATCTTCAAAAGACGAAAAATTCAGATATCAGTTTTCTATATTTCTCTTTTCTCTTACGTGTAGAGTTTATTGTAGTCGGAACTATCTATACTCTCTTGTGTATAGTTCAATACTAGTAACATTCGCTTTAATGGTCTATCTCTACTCGTCTTCTCTCTATTACTCTAAAGTCTCCCGTGTGTGTCTATTCTTTCTTTATTCATTTACAGCTTCTACTCTTATCTGTCAGCTTCTATTCTTCTATCTTCTACTATCTCTATATTCTATATTAGCTATCGTCTAAATTGCAGTCATCTAGTATTATCTAAAATCGACTCTCTTGTCTATAATCTTGGTTATATACATGAATCTTCTTCTACTTCTTATAGTCGTAGTTCGTTCTCCTTGCGTCAAATTCACTCTTCTCTAACTCTAACTCTAGACTTTTTCTGTCTAGTTAGACATTCTTTCGCTTCGAGTGTACTAGATATCTTTCTTTGTTTCCTTTGTTTCCATATATGCCAAGACAAAGAAATAACACAAAGGGCTTTGGCTTCCACAAACAAATCACCAAAAGTCTTCACGTTTCTTACATGGTATTCTCCAAATAACATCAAAGTGTGCAGGTATGAATTTATAATTAATCAAATACTACATATGACTGATTAAACAAATGTATAAGAAAAAGAAGCAAAATGTATACAACAATATTTAACTAGGGTCTAGGGTCGACTTGGACTAAACATTTCAGCTCCAGTACACCACATATACTCTTGATACATTCATATTTTACCTCCAATATGCGAATAAGCAAATCTACAGTCCGATGTTCTGAGAATGCATACTAATATTCAAATGACTTGAATTCTTGCAAGGTGGTCCCTTGTGCAAGGAAAAAAGATCAAAACTACCACCAACTTTGAGCAGGTCATCATCTTCCCATCATACAGAAAGAAGTATACGCACAAGATTTACCATAAGGTCCATAACTAATGCTATGATTCACATTATCTGCCATGAAAGTTTAAGCAACAGTAATATTGACCACAAAAAACTAGTGCCAACATATTCATCAACTGGTTAAAATGTAGACAACAATATTGGCCAATGCTAGTGCAGCAAACAAGCAAAGCTACAGCAATCAATGAGACTGAGACACTCTTCTCAAGCCTCCAGCATTACAGCAAGCATATTGCCTACATTCATCAAACAAGCAAAGCTATAGAAACCACAGAAGCACATTTACACCATAGCAGTCAACATTCCTCCAATAACCGGGCCGGAGTACAAACCGGCTTGGGGGCGGTCGAGGAAGGTCGCCGGAGATCGGGGGTGGTGGGGAGCTCGGGGGCTGCGGGGAGCTTGGGGGCGGCGGAGACCTCTAGGGCGGGGAGCTGGGGGGCGGCGGAGCTCGTCGGGGCAGAGGGATGGCGTCGGGAAGGCGGCGGCGGCGTCGGGCCGAGGGCTCCGGGCGGCGGCGTCGTCGGGGCAGAGGGATGGCGTCGGGGCGGCGGCGGCGTCGTCTGGGCAGAGGGCTTCGGGCGCTAGGGCTAATGACTTAGCGAAAATTGAAACTGGAGCGCGGCTTTGGAAAGAGGGGATTTATTATAGAAGCTATTCCAGATGGTCCGGAAAACAGAACCGTCCGGACTAATAGTGCAGACGGTTCTACACCAAGATCCGTCTGCACTATTATTACTACAGACAGTTCTCAGTACCGAGCCGTCTGGACAAAGACTGCAGGCGGGACCCTGCTACATTAGTGCAGACGGTGCTCAATACGGAGCCGTCTGGACTAATAGTACTGAAGGGTGGCACGCCTGACTATATTAGTGTAGACGGCTCTCAATACGGGGCCGTCGGGATAATTGTTAGTGCAGACGCTTCCATACTACGAGCCGTCTGCACAAAGATTTTTCAGCGACAAAAATGTTTGCCGCCGGCGGGGGAACGCGGTTGCCCGAAAGGGCATCGACACGTCACACGCACACGCAGGCGGGGCCACGTGTCGGTTTCATACGAGGTGGGCACCGAGTATAAGCGCCCAGTAACTGTGCAGAGGAATTCAACCTGAGCTGCGCGGCCGGGTATATAAACCACTCAACCGCGCCGTCGACGGGCGAGGTGGGACTAAACCTTACAAACGCAGACCCTGCTACATTAGTGCAGACGGTTCGCAATATGGAGCCGTCTGGACTAATAGTACTGTAGGGTGGGACGCCTGGCTATATTAGTGCAGACGGTTCTCAATACTGTGCTGTACTACGAGCCGTCTGCACAAAGATTTTTTTCAGGGTTATTTATTACTAGAAAAAGGGTTATCTATTTCTAGAAATGACTTAAACTTCTGAAAATCATAGAAAATTCATATGAATTCCAATTGAGTTGAACTTTTTTTGTAAATTCATATTTTATTCTTGACAATTTTATGGTATAACTGTTATTCATGTTACTGTTATGGAAATGTTTGAAAATGCCCTTAAACCCATAAACTTGTAAAATTCATAGAAAATTCATATTAATTCCAATTGAGTTGAAATTTTTTTGTAAATTCATATTTTAATCTGTAAAATTTTATGGTATAACTGTTATTCAAGGTTAACGGATGAAGCAACCGTCACTTTGCCTTCAAATCTGACCCGTTCCCTCTCGAAACCTAGATTCTTCCTTGGAAATGGTTCGGTTTGTAAGTACTGTACGTCACAACTTTTGCAAAACCTTCTCAAATTTTTACCACAGCATATTGATGCCACATGAGGGCACCATGCCAAGTTTCATGTTTTTCAGACTTCGTTTGCATTTTTCGGAATTAAAAAATCAATAACCTCCATGTTCGGGGTCGAGTCTTGGCACCTTGATGTTTGGAATTCCTTTCCTTTTCTTGGATAAGGCCTAAACATAGACTAAAGACCACAAATAGGATTTTTCATCATAATTTTGCCAAATTTTTCATGCACTTGCAGTTCAAATTTGAATTATATTCACTAAATGCCTAGAAATGCACTAAATGACTTAAATATAGCAAACGAACCCCGAAAAATGCCAAATTTTTATATGGAACATGTAATGGTATATCTTGAGGGTAGAAAAAATTTCAAGGTTATTATTACTAGAAATAGGGTTATCTATTACTAGAAATGACTTAAACTTCTGAAAATCATAGAAAATGGGCAAGCAAATGAGTATAAAAATTCACCAAACTTCAGGGATGGACATAAATAGGGGAACATTAACTTAATGCAAAATTTCAGAATTTTTGGAGAATGATAGGACCTAGCTCTAGATCAAATCATCGAATTAGGTCAAACCCTAGCTTTGAACTAGAACCCTATTCAAATGAACTCCAAATCACCTCAAACTTCTACAGCAGGTTCCAAATAATGTTAGAAGGCGCCTGTAAAAAGTTCATAATTTTTGGACAAATATTATACATAAAATGACAGGAGGAATAAAAGAAAAAGAAAAATCTTTAAAGGAAAAGAGGCCGAAGCCTGTTAGGCCGCCTCGGCCGGCCCGTTTACGCGCGCGCCTTCCACCTTCCCGCGTTCCGCCTCTCCCACTGGAAAGCGCCCCCCACGCATTAGTGCAGACGGCTCCATATTGAGCCCTGTCTGGACTAACGTTAGTGCGGACGGCTCTATATTGGGAACCGTCTCTACTAATAGTGCAGGCGGGACACTGATTACTGCAGACGGTTCTCCATATGGAGCCGTCCGCACTAACGTTAGTGCAGACAGGTCTCAATGTGGAGCCGTCTGCACTAATTAGTGCGGACGCTTTCCTTTATAGAACCGTCTGGACTACTAATGCACCGTGCAGAGCCGACGCGGGGTGGGACTTTTAGTCCCACCTCGCTAGTTTATGAAGCCTTCGACCGGTTTATATACCGTTCCTTGAGCGGTGCTGTCGAGCTTCTGTCATCTGAGCATATTCGTCCGATCGTCCGCCCTGGCCACTGGGGCCGCTGGTCAGTACGGGCCTGTGCCCGAGTCGCCTGTGATGGGTTTGATTTGGGCTGCGGCCCATGTCGCCTGTGATGGGCTTGATTTGGGTGCAGGCTTTGGAAACCAAAACCCCAGTGTAGCCGGTCATTTTTTCATCTTTTTACCTTTTTTAAATTTCATGTTGCATTTAAAGGTAGTATCATGTTGCATTTAAAGGCAGTAATAATGTGTAGTAAACTAAGGTTTTATATTACTCTCTTCATTGGGAACTCATAAAATTGAATGCAAAAAATGCCTTAAACTTGTAAAATTCATAAAAACTTCATATGAACTCCAAACGAGTTGAACTTTTTTTATAAATTCATATTTTCATATGTACAATTTCATGGTACAACTATTTTCATATTTTTATTACATTAATAGTTCATACAAAAAACCCTGGTGACGATACATAACAATCGGGTTAGATCATAGAAAATAACCTAATCTCCTTTAACAACCAGCCCTTCTTGATGATCGACGCGCAGATAGCAGGTGGCCCCGAACGGTAGTTGTTCTTCGTTGAGCGCGGTGCCGTCTCCAAGAGGGTACTCATCAAATTGATTGTACTCTTCCTCGTCCACGACATTCTCAACTCCGACAATCCTTCTTTTCCCCTGAAGGACTACGTGAAGTTTCTGATTTGTCGGGTCTTGGACATAAAAGACCTGAGTAGCTTGTTTAGCGAGTACGAATGGTTCCTCTTTGTATGCGGCACGTTCGAGGTCCACTGTAGTCATGCCGTACTTGTCGACCTTAACACTTGAGAGTGCGACCCAACGGCACCGGAAGAGGGGGATCCTGAAACGTACATAGTCGAGTTCCCAGATCTCCTCAATGTACCCGTAGTACGCACACACCCCACGTTTGTCCTGGAAGGCATCTATGCGGACACCGCTGTTTTGTACTGTGCTCTTCGTATCCTGTGCTCTGGTATAAAAGGTGTACCCATTTATGTCGTAGGCTTCAAATTTCAGGATCGTGTGACTTGGCCATCTGGCCAACCAGCCAATATTCTCCTCTGTTGTACTATTAGCACTTCGAACCCGTAACCAGTTGTTGAAGCTGCGGTTGTGCTGTCTGGTAAGCCAAGCCTCCGTACGGCCTGGATTCTCTCTGCGCAGCTCGTCCTTATGCATGTTGATATACGGGGCAACTTCAGTCATGTGTTGCAAGACTGCGAAATGGGCTTGAGATAACGACGCGTAGTCAGGGATGAGTGTTTTCCTTCCTATGGTCCCTTTGCCATCCAGTCTCCCCTCGTGGCGAGACGTAGGCACATCTATCTGTTTGAGCTGGTCCATGTAATCGACACAGAACTCGACCACCTCTTCGGTTGTGTAACCTTCGACGATGCTGCCCTCTGGACGAGATCTATTTCGTATGTACTGCTTGAGAATTCCCATGTACCGCTCAAATGGGTACATCTGGCGTAGAAATACCGGTCCACATATCTTTATCTCTCTCACGAGGTGGACGGTAACATGGACCATGATATCAAAAAACGACGGAGGAAAGTACATCTCAAGATGACATAATGTCTTCACCAGATCGGCCTGCAACACATCTAGTGCTTCGGGATCGATGACCTTCTGAGAGATTGTGTTGAAGAAGTAACACAGCCTAGTGATTGTGTCTCGGAGATAGCTCGGCTGGATATTTTGGATTGCAACAGGAAGCATCTGTGTCATCAACACATGGCAATCGTGGGACTTCATGCCGACCAATTTTAGATCTTCTATCGAAACAAGTTTCGAGATGTTGGCGGAGTAACCGGACGGAACTTTCACACCTTGCAAGCACCGGCATAGTTCGGTCCTCTCGGCCTTTTTCAGGTTATAGCAGGCCGGAGGAAGCCTTGTTCTGCCTTGTTGGGAAGGCTCAGGTGCCAACTCGGGCCTGATCTTCATGTCTACTAAGTCGAGGCGTGCGTTGAGGCCGTCCTTCGTCTTCCCTGGAATATTGAGTAAGAGACCAATCAGGCTGTCACACACGTTCTTCTCTACGTGCATAACGTCGATGCAGTGGCGAACTTCAAGGTGCTGCCAGTAGGATAACTCCCAAAATATTGATTTCTTCTTCCACATGCCGCTGGCCTTCGCTTTTTTACCACTCTTTCCAAGGACAACGTCAATATCCTTAACCATATCGTACACCTCTTGCCCGCTGTAATGCCTTGGACATAAAGCTCTCTCCCTCGTCCCGTCAAATTGGTCCTTCATGTTGCGGTACGGGTGATTCCTCTTAAGGAACCTACGGTGGCGCATGAACACCGTCTTACGGGAGTGGGCCAGCCACCTACTCGCCGTACCATCCAAGCACTGAGGGCATGCCTTGTCTGGCTCTTTACTCTGGCCCGAAAGGTTGCGTAGGGCAGGCAAATCATTGACCGTGCAGAACAACATGGCGTGTAGGGTGAAGTTCTCTTGTTTGTACGCATCCCATACCTGCACCCCTTCGTTCCACAGTGTTTTCAGATCTTCCACCAAAGGTCTTAGGTAGACGTCAATATCATTCCCAGGTTGCTTCGGCCCTTGGATAAGCAGTGACATCATGATGTACTTCCGCTTCATACACAGCCAAGGTGGTAGGTTGTACATACTAAGAGCAACTGGCCAAGTGCTGTGCCGGCTGCTCATGTTGCCGAAAGGATTCATTCCGTCCGTGCTCAACGCGAACCTTATATTCCTCGGCTCCGCACCGAAGTTTTCGAAGATCATGTCGATGTTTCTCCACTGCGCGGAATCGGCAGGGTGTCTTAGCTTTCCATCTTTCTTACGGTCCTCCGAGTGCCAGCACAATAATTTGGCCTCTTTTGGGTTCGCGAACAAACGCTTTAGACGCGGAATTACGGGCAGGTACCACACCACCTTAGCGGGAATTACTTTCTTCGGCTCGATGGAAGACTCGCCGTCGTCTGGTTGGCTCTTACGGTTGTAACGAGATGCTTTGCACACTGGACATGAACGCAAGTTCGATAATTCATTACGGTATAGGATACAGTTGTTTCGACATGCATGTATCCTTTCTACCTCCATCCCCAGGGGACAAACCACCTGCTTTGCTCGGTACGTGTTTTTGAGCAGCTCGTTACCATCCGGAAGCATCTCGGAGAGGAGACCTAGGAGCACCGTGAAACTCTTGTCTGACCAACCATGGCTAGCTTTCAGTTGGAGCAGCTCGAGCACGGATGACAGCTTTGTGTATTTCGGCTTGCAACCCGGAAACAAAGGTTTCTCTGAGTCCTCAATCAAGTACATGAACTTGTGTAAGTCTCTCTCAGTATTAAAGTTCACGTCGGCATCGCGCAGCATCTGATCCAACCTATCATCGTCCTCTGCACCACCACAGTCATCGTCTGCACCTACTTCCTCGTGGCGGCCACAATCATCGTCTGCAACTACTTCGTCGCCATGTTCTCTCCTTTCGTTGACTTCGGGTTCTTCGACGATGCCAACGTCTTCTTGTGACATGTTCTGCTCTTCACCATGTTTGGTCCAACACGCGTAGTCCGGTTTGAAGCCCCTAATAATCAAGTGCGCTTGGATCTGTAGCGCTGAGTTGTGTCCGAGAAATGATCTCTCATTTCTACAGTCGCAACAAGGACAATATATATATTCAACACCCTTCTCCAACCTATCCTCCTCGGCAACTCTCAGAAAATTCATCACACCGTCAAGGTACGCTTGGTTCGTACGAGAACCGTACATCCACACCCGATCCATCAAGCTACATGCGCTGCACAACAAGGAAATTAGTGTTAGATTGACCTAATAAAAGAAAGCGACCTAGCTTCTCATCGGGAAAAAGGAGCTTATCTAGAAATCGTACTGCAGTTTAAGGGTTTAAGGGTACAAACATAAATATCAAAATGCGAAACATCGGCCTGAGATGAAATGCATGTCATCGAATAGATGACATAAAATAAGGACTAATGCAAATAGAATCAATTTCATCGGAGTCCGGACGCTCAAAATATCGCGATCCTAATTTCTCCGGCGGTTCCGGAAACCCTAATTTGAGTTTTTAGTCAATTTTATTTTTTCTACAATGCAAACACGAATCAAAATGACATAATTGCGTAGATCTTATTTTTCTAAACATTTTGATATATTATTTGCATTTTTCTGACTAATAATGATTTTTCTATGATTTTTATAAGATTTAATTATTTAAATACTCTTTTTGATCTTTTCCTCAGTAAAAATAATAAATAAATAAATAAATATTAATATATTCTGACAGGTGGGTCCCACTGGTTTTTGTTTTATTTTTTTTATTTTTTTTTCCTTAAGTCGCCTGAGGTCCGGCGGTCGGCCGGGACGTCGGCCGAGCTCGCCGGCGGCAACCGGCGGTGGCGGGGGACAGCGGCGGTGGACGTGGGAGGGCGGCGGCTTACCGGGAGGCGGCGGAGCGAGGCAGGCGGCCGGCGGTGAGGTGGAGGCCACGGCCGGCAGCGGGGAAGCTTCGGGGCGGGCCTGGCGGCGGCGGCAGAGCGTCAGCGGGAGGCGGCGGCGGCTTGGGGAGGTCGCCGGCGGGCGGCACGAGCTCCGGTGGCGGCGGCGCTTGCGGGCAGCTCGAGATGCCGGAGTGAGTAGCTAGCGGGAGTGACGGAGTGAGCGACTACATTAGTACAGACGGCTCCACGTTGGGAACTGTCTGTACAAATAGTACAGACGGCTCCCAACTAGGACCGTCTGTACTGTACGGTTTAGTGCAGATGGCTCCCAACTGGGACCGTCTGCACTATTTGTACAGACGGTACCGGTTGGGAGCCGTCTGTACTGTATTTATTAGTGCAGACGGCTCCAAACTGGGACCGTCTGTACAAATAGTGCAGACGGTCCCAGTTGGGAGCCGTCTGGACTGTTGTGCACAGTGCAGACGGCTGCAGTTTGGAACGGTCTGCATTATTTGTACAGACGGTTCCCAACGGCAGCCGTCTGCACTGTGCCGTCCCGCTTGTTCGGCATCCGTGGTCGTGATTTGTGCAGACGGTTCGTGTTGGGAACCGTCTGGACTAAGAATTGTGCAGACGGCTCCCTGTTGCCGTCTGTACAGGTGGCGTCCCGTTAAATGCTATCTGTAGTAGTGACTTAGTGTTCAGTAAAAGGTTAATACTGTAGTGTTATTGTAGTTATCAAGTTGTCTAGATAACACATAATCTTATGGGACACACAGTAGATCACCGAATTCCATCCGAACTTATTGAAAATGAACTAATTACGCAATGTCCGAAATGCATAATCACTACCTATTTTTTCAAAATAAAAATCACAACTTCTACTTATCATGCATCAGCGCTAATGCTTAATCGTCAGACTACTCCAACGCTGACAAGGGAGTTGGAATCTGACTCGGATTTGAGTGCCCGTCTCAACGGGATAAAGAAATATTTAGGTATTCATATAATATATTTTATTTTTAAATTATGACATAATATTGAAATTATTAATGTAACCATAATCCTGCGTTATGAAAAAATGCCAGGGAACATCGACTAATCCTCCTAGCAGAAAAGTACTCCAACTTTGCTAAAAAATTCATACGCACCCACTAATCCAAATACACCTCTCTCTCTCCACCTTTCCCGTATTTCTATGCATACCCATTAGTCAAACACAATGCATCGCTTTCTCCTCTCTCCTTGTCAGTCTTGTTTGCGTGCGATGATGAGTCTGATTACATGGATCTGAGCATGACACTTTAATGTTAGCTAGTTTCTTAATTGAATAAACATGGGCACATGGGATGTTAGGTAATAAGTAAGTCAAACCTGATAGTTATTCATCTCGTCGAGTTACCCAAAACAGATTATGTATGATCCTACTTCAAATTCATATGAATAAAAGGTGATTTTTGGTGAATTATCCAAACATAGATCGAGCAACGAGGTCGCAACTGAGAGCTACCAAAAACACCATATTTCGCATTTCAACTTCGATTTAGACGTGCTTTGTATCCTTGAATTCTTCATCACACGAGGAAGGTTTCAGGAAAAATTACTCAACCTCATAGCTTTTACATAAAAGTTGGATTATATCGTATGGACGTAGAGAAACACAAAGCACTATATAAACACTACCAACGGGTGCGGCCGGCCGTAGCTCGCACAATGATGCCCAAGATCCTCCATAGCCAGCCCTAGCATCCAGAACTCATCTGCAGCATTACACCAAGCATTTCAATCAAGAAGAAGAGGGAGAAGAGGATGGCGCCTACCGCATGGCACCCACTGCACGACGCGGCCCTAGGGCTGGCGCAGCATTCTTAATTTTTCGCTTTAGGCAAACGAACATAGAGTTATTCCTTTAATGGTCTTGCATCATTTAATATTATATGCTATACTTTCTGGAAACTTACGGACTACGTAACATATTCACCTTGCTATTACCAATAATTTGTTTAGATGTAGGAGATCCGAACCACCACTGTTACAGAAACGTATATCCGTTGTGGCATATCTAAGGCGGTCAGAGAAAAACTCCACGAATAACATATATCAGAGGCGGTCAGTACGAAAAAACCGCATCCGACAACGAGTTCGAGAGAAACCGCCTCGGATAACCACCACATCCGAGGCGGTCAGAAAAAAGTAACCGCCTCCAATATTATCCGAGGCGGTCCCCCAAGATTAACCCCCTCAGATAATGGTCAAATCCGTGGCGGTTATATACTGTCAACCGCCTCAGATAATTGAGTACATATCGGAGGCGGTTATTGGTATACCTCCATATAACTAATATCCGAGGCGGTTATGTGGATCTAACCGCCACCAATATGTTGCACAGTATTAAATATACTGTGTGAGCAGGCAGACGACTAGAGGAGGATATGTCTTAAATGTGGCAATTTGCTGGTGATTTTTTAGTGCAGAAGCTAAATTTGGAAGAGTAGTTGGAGATAAGACTTTCTTGTTGATTTGCAAAGGTTAGTGCTTTGCTTTTGAAACATTTTATTCAATAATTTGGTGATTTTGCTTTGTTTCTTGGACATTGAACATATTAAATTATATGATCATAATTAGATTCATGGAGATGTTTGATTCATCGTATAGTTGAATGCATAGCAATTGTGTGTTAAGGTATGCAAATTTTGAAGAAATTTTGTGGCTAAAATGGAAAAAGCAAAGAATGATGGATTTATTTTTGTGGCTTAATTTTCATATGCAAGAAATGATACTTTGGTTAGTTATAGTTCAGTAATTGAAGAGAGTCGACACATATATGTTAGTTATATTAGTCAATTAGTTAGGTTAGTTATGTTAGCTATATTAGTTAGTTAGTTAGTTAGGTTAGTAATTATTTTTAGAATTCGGTTAGGTTAGTAATTGAAGAAATGTTAAACTCATGTCACGAAGTCGATGCACTTTATATTTGTAACTTAAATTTCAACTTTTCATATGCACGGGTTTGATGGATCGATCGTGGATGTACGGAGCTCGCAACACAAAGGTGTATAGAGATGGAGTAAGAGCATTTATGGTAGCTGAGGAGGCGGACATGTTGAGAGAGGGTAGAGCAGACACCTATTGTCCATGCCTGGACTGTGGTAACGTAAGGATTTTTGAGCTCCATCATATCGAGTTCCACTTGTTCAAGAGAGGTTTTAGGGAAGTGTATTCAACTTGGACCAAGCACAGTGAAGATCAAACCGTAGTATCAGATGATGATATTCTTGCCGATGAAGAAGCAACCATGTGCCATTTGATATCGGTTGTGATTCACACTATCAGATGTCCGATGATGCCGACTCGATGCCTGACCTGGAACAGATGTTGCGTGATTTCGAAGGGCATGAAACCGACAGAGAGTACCAACAATTTATAGGCTTGATGGGGGCCTAGAAAAAGCCGCTATTCTCAGGATGCAAGGCTAAGTTCACATTGTTATATGATGTGCTTGAACTATTGAAACTGAAGGCGAACAACAGCTGGTTCGACAAGAGCTTCAATGAGTTGTTGGGCCTCCTAGGTGACATGCTTCCGGAGGGGAATGAGTTACCCATAAACACATACAGAGCCAAGAAGGTACTTTGTCACTTGGGATTGGAAGTTGAAAAGATACATGCATGTCGAAACGACTTTATCCTATACCGGAAAGAGTTTGCGAAGTTACATTCATGTCCTGTGTGTAAGGCTTCTCGGTACAATGGTAAGATTAGACTAGATGGAGCTAAGGAATGCGTCGAGGTGACGAAGGGGACTCCTGCCAAGGTTGCTTGGTACCTGCCTGTAATCCCGCGCCTGAAACGTTTATTTGCGAACCTGACGGAAACAAAGCTGTTTCGCTGGCATGCCGAAGAGCAGAAGACATACGATGGAAAGCTAAGACATCCTACCGATGCTATCCAGTGGAGAAACATTGATAGGAAGTATCCTCTGTTTGCTGCAGAAACCAGGAACGTAAGGTTTGCGCTGAGTACGGATGGAATGAATCCATTTGGGAATATGAGCAGCCGACACAGCACCTAGCCCGTGCTTCTCAGTATGTACAACCTACCTTTTTGGCTTTGTATGAAACAGAATTACATTATGATGTCCATACTTATCGAAAGGCTGAAGCAACCTGGTAATGACATGGACGTGTATTTTCAACTGTTGATGGATGATCTACAAATACTGTGGAACACAGGAGTGGAGGTATGGGATGTAGCCAAAAGAGAATACTTTTCTCTGTGGGCTATGCTGTTCTGCATAATCGAAGACTTTCCCGCTCTCAGCAACACCTCCGATTAGATGGTGAAAGGACATAAAGGTTGTGTCATATGCATGGAGAATACCGTCAGTTTAAGTCTCAAGAATTATGGGAAAGTCGTGTACATGGGTCACCGGCAGTTCCTGCCTATAAGGCACGGTTACCGGAGGTGGAAGTCACAATTCAACGGGAGAATGAAGAATGATGTGAAACCACGGCCATTTAGCGGTGCTGAGATATTCGAGAAGGTTAATAATGTCAATGTCGTGCTTAGAAAGGGTCGGAAAAAAAGGCCGTAGATGATTCCGCATACTGGAAGAAGCGATAAGTGTTCTAGGACTTACCAGGGGAAGGATCTAGACGTTTGGCACTGCATCGATGTGATGCACATAGAGAAGAATATTTGTGACAGCGTACTGGGTCTATTGCTAAACATGAAGGACAAGACGGAGGATGGCGTTAAGGCCTGACTTGACATCACTGATATGGGAATCAGACCCGAGTTGGCGCCTGTACTTCTGCCTAACGGGAAGACATACATCCCCCTGCCTATTACACTTTATCCAAGGACGAGAGAACCGAGTTCTGCAAGTTCTTGCACGGCATGAAAATTCTGTCGGGCTACTCCACCAACATAAAGAGGCTCGTCTCCATGTAGGACTTGAAACTAATCGGCATGAAGTCTCATGACTGTCATGTTATGATGACACAGATGCTCCCAATTGTAATCAGAAATATTCTCCCGCCTAACGTCTGAGAAGCGATCACAAACCTGTGCTTCTTCTTTAACAAGATTTCATAGAAGGTGATGGATGTGTTCGAACTAGATAATCTGGAGTTAGCGGCGACGGAGACTGTTTGTCAACTGGAGATGTATTTTCTACCATCTTTCTTTGATATAATGGTGCATCTCATTGTCCACATTGTGCACGAAATCAAGATGTGCAGCCCAGTCTTCTTTCGGAGCATGTACCCATTTGAAAGATTCATGGGAATCTTGAAGCACTATGTGCAAAATAGGTATCGACCGGTGGGAAGTATTGTCGAAGGTTACGCTGTAGAAGAGGTTATCGAGTTCTGTGTTGACTACATGGAGTCGAACCAACTGATTGGTGTGCCATGCTCTCGGCAGGAAGGCAGGCTTGATGGTATTGGGACTATCGGAAAGAAATCAATAACTGCCGATCAAGCTGGATACGCTCTAGCCCATTTCATGATATTGCAACACACGACTGCCGCTGCCCGATATATGGATGAGCACAGGGAAAGTTAGGAAAAAGTATCCAAATAGAACCGATGCATGGAGAATGAGAGAGCATAACAAAAAATTCAACAAATGGTTCAAGGAGTGTCTCCATTTAGGTGCCCATTCAACACTTGGTAAGGATATGACATTAACGGATACACATTTTACACGAGAGATCAAGATAAGAAAATTACATTTCAAAATAATGGGGTCCGCATAGAGGCTTTTGACATGAGTAGGAAACGGAGCTGGTACTATGCGTTCATTGAGGATATTTGGGAGTTGGACTATGTGTACTTCAAATTTCCTTTATTCCGGTGTCGTTGGGTCAATCTCCAATCTACGAAAGTCGATAAGTATGGCTTCACATCAGTAGACCTTGAACAGATTGGTTTCAAGGATGACCCATTTATTTTAGCCAATCAAGCTCACCTGGTCTTTTATGTGACTGATCCAACTAAGAAGAACACTCATATTGCCATGATGTGGTAGATGAGGACGAAAACAAGATATTTGAAGATACGCCTTTGATCACACATACCATAAGAGATGTGATTAATGATGAACCTAATGGATCATGCTACATACACAACGATCATCAAGAAGGGCTAGAGTTCGAAGAGGAAATGCCTCGCAAAAAGAAAAAAGAAACACAAGCAAAGGCAATGAAATTACTTGAGATGTTCATGTCCTTTTTGAGAAGTATTGATTTTGTTGATTGAAACATGCAAGAAATATTTATGTGCGAATGGTGTTATATATATATATACATATATACATATATATATATATATATATTTTTGTGATGTTAATGTACAGAAGGTGATATATTTAGATGCTCATGTGTTGATGATATTTGAGATGTTCATGGTAAAGGTTGTAGAATTGTGCTGTCTACTACCAGTTCTGAAATTATCAACTGAATTGTGTTGTCGCCTGGAAGTTCAGAAAATAAAACTGAATACCTGCCTGATAAAAAGTACCTGAGGTGGTTAGAAGCTCAAAACTACCTCCTTTATATACTATCCGAGGCGGTTGGAACCAATAAACCGCCTCGGGTGTCTACTTATTCAAGGTGGTTGGTACCAAGAAATCACCTCGGATATCTACTTATCTGAGGTGATTGGAATCAAGAAACCGCCTCAGATATCTCCTTATCAGAGGCGGTTGGAACCGTGCAACCTCCTCGGATATCTCCTTATCGGAGGCGGTCAGATTTACTCAACCGCCTCTTTTATTCTTATCCGAGGCGGTCAGATCGGGTTAACCACCTTGGATAGCTTTCCGTATATGAATTAAACGAGCGCAGCATAGGCCCGTGCATCCCCTTGACAAACCATAACCACGCGAGCACCTCCTGTCCCCGCAGCGCTGCCTCCTCCGACCAGCAGCCTCCCCGAGTGGCAGCGGCCTCCTTCCCGAGTATTGTCCTCCTCCCCAAGCGGCGACTCCCCGAGCAGTGGCCTCCTCACTGAACAACGGTGCCTCCCCGAGCGGCGGCCTCCTCCCCAAGCTCTTGTGCCTCCCCCAGCGATGGCCTCTTCCCCAAGCACCGGCACCTCCCCAAGCATCGGCCTCCTCCCCAAGCACCGGCTCTTCTAACCGCAAGATCTGCCTCCTCCTCTGCCAAAACTGTTAGGGTTGATTCTTGTGAGGAAGATGGCCATGTTTCGAAGTGGTTAGATCAGACGATTAGACATGATGCGATTCTACACTTTTCCTAAAAGTGAGTACTATAGAATTAGGAACATATTTGCTAATCCTCTGTTGAGTGAGACACATAGTTTTTAAATTATGTAATTGGATAGTGGTATATTTCTGAACCTACGACTGCGCATAGTTTTTAAAATGTGTAAGTATGGATATCGATCTGAACGACTACATATTATGGTCATACCTCTAACAAAATATCATGTATGATGCTATATATGCTATTCTAGAAATCCTGTTAGTTAAAGATTTTAATTAGTTGTCATATGCTCTGCTGCTTCTTCACATTGCTGGAATGCTAGAAAAAAAATCTTCATATGATTGCATATTGTCTTTGATATGGTGGTGCCATGTGTAGTATATATACATTACAAACTAGATTGTTCGTGTTTTTTGCATGATGAAATGTTTAGACATGATTAGGGTTGAGTTCCCATATTGTTTATTTCACATATTGTTTAGACATGATTAGAGAGGTATTTGTAATCGAACAACCCAAGCTAGTTCTTGAGTATGTCGAGATTATGATGTTTCGTCCTTATTAGAATGGAGACGAACCCACTGCCACCCTCCCCTATGATATCACCGTCAGGGTCGCCAAGACTGTCGACATCGTCAGGGAGGGCTCCTCGCAAACCAAGGAAGCCTCTAGAGACGCTAGAGGGTATATTGGTAGTTGAGAGAGTGGATTCGTGTCACACCCTGTTTTTCTTTAATCGGGATTTTATAAAACCCAAAACCCTAAGCGCGTATATGCGTATGTGTTCAGACGTATTTGTCGGATTATTGGATCTTCAGCACCTTCTCATGCATAGCATTTCATGTCAGCATTCGAGGTTGCCTCGTCATCGCATGCATAAAAATCCAAACCCTAATCGGAGCTCATGCGCCGTATGTGCTCGAGCCCCGTTCAAACCCTAACCCTAGCGGCAACTCGTCCGTTCTTGTTCCCGACTTCCAAAACCCAAACCCTAACTCCCCTGTACCCTACCACGACCCTGCCGTCGTCGAAAACCCTAAAAACCCCCTTTGTCGCTCAAAACCCTAATTAGGTTTTCTCACCTCAGAAATTAAGAAAGTGTTATCACATGCACTTTTATTTCTCCAAAGGGCCTAGAATTTTACCAGTAACTCCTTGAGCATATTCCTCACCAACTTATGCAATAAAATTGGGAAGCCCAGTTCAGAAATTTTGAATTGTATTCAAAATTCCAATTAGGTCAAATCTCCCCTTTGAACTACAGCTACCTTTTTCCTTGCTCAGAAAATTCTACAAATTCTACACATAGCTCATCTTTGTAATCTTGTCTCAATTCTATAAAAACATTTCCATCTCCAGTGCAAGAATCAGCCAGGACATCTATCAAACACTTTACCTCTAATTCTTCTCCCTACTTAAACCCTAGCTCAACTCCCAACCAACTTCCACCAGGAGCCTGCTAGCAGTTTCAATTCAGCTCAGGACCTGTCTATCCTATTCCCTCTCGATTCCAAGTCACCATCAGCAGGGATTCAACTCCCAAGTCCCTCCATGCCGGCCATGGCAAGCAGTGGCCAACCTCCCCTCTGTTTGTTTCTGAGCCAGCACCTCACCTCGCCATCGTTTCCAGCTGTTTACTCACCATGGACATGGGTTGACATGCTGTCACTCACCAGAGGCACCCAGGCACGCGTGGCACGCCAGTGCGCGCTCTGGACGCGCCCATGCCAATGCCAGACACGCGCGCCTGAGCTCTGCACCACCGTCCACTGCCTCGCCTGAGCCAATGTCCACGCCGCAGTCACTTCGTGCACTCCCTGAGCAAGCCGAGACCACTGGCGAAGTCTTCGAGCCACTGGAGCGAGGTCCACGGCGAGGACGGCGGCCCGAGCAGCCGGGCACTCGACCCTCACCCACCTCGCCTATATAAAGGATTCCAGAGCCCGTCATCTTCACTCAAACCACCACTGGAAACTCTTCTAACCCCTCAAGACCCCCCCTGACCTCACCACTACCTAGTCTTCTTCTCCAACGCCGAGCACCACCACCAAACCCCACTGGACACCAACTCCTCTCCACATCAGCAACCGCACAAGCTTCCTAATAGCAAAAATGGAATCCTCTTGAACTCCTGAACCCATCCGTACCGGCCATTCCCCCTAATTCCTCCTAACGCCACGGCAATTTCTCGCCGTTCCTCTCGCCGGAAACCTCACCGGAAACCTAACCCCGCCGGACCTTTCCCCCGTGCGCTCCCTCCCCCATCTCTCTGCCACTGACCCGTGGGACCAAGCTCCAACAGAACCTCCCCGCATACCGCTTCGCCTCGCTGCTACTGACGTGAGGGTCCCTACTGTCAGCATTACTGAAGCCGGCGCCGACTCTCCCTCCACGTCACCCCTCCCCTGAGCCGCCGGTCTGGCCGGTTTACTTCCTCCCAGTACACTGTCCTCCTCTGGTCCGGCCGGTTCACCTTGAACCAGGCCGATTCTCAGAAAGTGTCCCAAATAAACGTTTCTCAGAATTTTATTTCCCATCTTTTTCATATAGAACACTTCTCGAAAATCCCAATATTTCTCCCTGTACAGCCCAGTCCAGTAGCCACTTCAAATTCAAAATCTGTTTTTAGATTCCTTTTGAATATGTGTTTAGTTTAGGGTACCCCAGCATGCTAGTCTCCAATATTTTCCATACCCTTACACCAGTTACATGCATGCATACATGTTGCTTAGCTCCAAGATTAAAAGGGTTAGATAGAATCATGAAACCCTAAATCATAAACATGCATATAGTGATATTCTTTTTTCAAATTTAGTTGATTAGAGGATGCATTCCAAGTATCCAGAAGGTTAAAGCCACACCGTGTCAAACATCTCAATAGTCATTCGTTCATAAGTTGCATGAGCCCAAGAGCCAAAGAAAGCATGTGCTTATCCTCAAAACCCTAGAAACCCTAATCGGCATTTCATGCATTTTTGTTCTTCTCAGTATTAGCACCACCATGTTAGGATCTTCAAGGAGATGTTAGAACCTGTCATGCATGCATAACTGGACCTTATTATTTGATTCTCGTAATACTCGGTTCTTATTTGAAGTTTTCCGAACGTGTAGTTGACGGTGTGAGGTACGTGCGCCAGGACGAACCCGAAGCATCTCCGCGTCTGGAACCGAGCCAAGACTTGCCAGGCAAGCCCTCCGCCCTTGATCATGTTGAATCCCAGATTTTACGAAATAATATTATTTTGTTTTCGAACCATGCATGCTATATTTTATTCCTGTTATTTTATGTAGAGTAGCTATCACCGATGATAGGAAACTCTAGTCCGACCCCGCAAACCTTGTCGCCCTAGGACTATTGTGTTCCGAAGGTTATCAGGAACTTAGGGAAGTATAGGTTTATACATACATATGCTTAGCCCCGCAATAAAGGAAGTAGGTTTTCGAAAATAAAAAGGAAAGCAACACCCCATATTTCATGTGATGGAATATCGAAACGGACCGTCGCGTCCGGTTGTAGAGGTGCATGGAAGGTAGGATATGCATGGGTTGGGGTATTCTACCAAAAAGGGTTCTGTGGAACCAAGCTGAAAATGGAGAAGATTTTGATCCGGGTCGGAGATGAAGGGGGAAATGCAGGGAGCATGTTGAGTGTGAGGTAATGCCCGGCGTGGTTCTCGCAGCCCGTTCCGGGGTGAGGTGTGGAGTCCTTCTCGGATCACCTAAGGACCTGTCTTAAGTGCCGTTTGGCCAAGTCTTACAGTACGACCACATGTCCTTTGTGGGAAGGACTTGATCTAGTAACCGGCCTGGACTAGCATGAACCCGTGGGCAGTTAGTAGAGTGCAGATGGGGTGGGTTTAACCCCTGTAGAGGATAGACCCGTGGTTTTAACGAGGTATTATTCGCCACAGAGTTGGAACACCAACCTCCTTGTAGCGATGATACTGACTCAAGCTAGGTGTGGGATATGTCCTTCTGACGGGTTCATGGCTGGGTTCACACCGGCGAAGAGTCTCGTTGTACTAGCTCTGGTAGTATGCAGTGCACGGTATGCCCAGGGTGAACTACATCATGTGGGTAAAGTCGTACAACCTCTGCAGAGTGTTAAAAACTATTCGAATAGCCGCGTCCGCGGTCATGGACGAACTTGGTCGGGCCACACTAAAGTAGTTTTGGCTTTCTGAGCCCAAAAAGGATTTCTGGGATATGGGTTTAAGGACGTGAACCGTCGTGTTCACAGGGCAGTTTGCCAAGTTCCCGTCGTATCGGGAGGTGTGAAGTCGGGTTTTCCCGTAGCTACGGGCAAACCTTAGAATCCCCGTAAGTACGAGGTGAGCGTCGTCTACCTGAGGAACCGGGTGATTGGGAACCCCGTAAGTACGAGGTGAGCAGCGTCTCCCTGTGGAACCGGGTAAGTACCGTGCTGTACCGTTGTAACGGTAAGCACAAAAGTGAACTCCCCATTGCAACGGGCGAGTGTTTTGAGCAGTACCCAATCTCGCCGCGTCGAGATGTTTTTGATAAAATCGCTTTTACATCTATGTACCTATTTACAATGCAAACTTACTTTCTCGCACAACATGAAACTTAGGATAGAGCCTTGTTATTGTTAAATTCCGAGCATGTTCATATCCGTACTAAAACTCCCCGGCGGAGTGCTTGCGAGTACATTCAATGTACTCACCTGGCTTGTTATGTGGCCAGATGATGAGGAGGAATACCAGTCTGGCGACAGCGACAGCGACTTCGATGCGTAGGCTTTCTCCCCAATCTGTTGCCTGTGGCATACCGATGGGCTATCAACTGTATTTACTTTCCGCTGCTGTTTTAATTCGGCCAATAGGCCCGGTTTGTAAGAACTAAAAGACCAAGTATGGTTAATGTCTGTAATAAACGATGTATGGCATGGTTATGTATCAAGTACTTGTGTGTATCGACTACTGATCCAGGGATCGATACAGTAAACACAAGGGTTATCCGGCCTCAAAACCGGGTAGTCCACAATTCGGTCACCGGAGTTCCTGAGCCAGAATAAACTTGCAAGAAGTGGCAGACCACACGCAGGGTCGTCGCACATTCAAGAGTCAGGATCACCCTCTCAGATTGGGGTGAGCTGACACGAGAGGAGCGAAGGTCCCTGTTTGACGAAGTGAAGCGATCATTCATAGTGCTAGATGAAGTCGAAGCCGATTTCCACTGAGCTACTCTATTAAGTGTGGAGTACTTGGTTTTAAGGGCCGGATAAACCCTTGTGATTACTATACTAGTCCCATGATAAGTAGCCAGTACACACAAGTTGCCTTGAATATCATTATCATACAACGATACATAGTCTGATACGTAGACCGGCAAGGTCTTTAGGTTACACATGTGGTCTCTTGGCTGAATTCAAGGAGTTCTGCAGCAGAAAAGTAAGATACAAGTGGTGGTCACCCGTTAATATGCCATACCCGACAGGCAACCGATTGGGGTAAGCCCTAGTCCTCGTAGTCGCTATTGTCGTCGGAGAAGTACTCCTCTTTATCTGGCCAAATCAACAAGCCAGGTGAGTACATTGAATGCACTCGCAAGCATTCCACAGGAGGTGTATATGGCTATAGTCATGCAAGGCTTATTTTCAAGGGAAACCTACTAGCCTAAGTTGCATATTGTGCGAGAAAGTAAGTTCTTAGTAATAACATGATAATAGATTGAAAACAGTTTTAGCAAACCTTTCTGGACGATAAGCTTAGCGAGATGATAGCCACCAGCTACCGTTCCATACAGCTCCTCACCGAGCTCCTCTACCATAATTCCATGCCACCGTCGCGTGGCACGACCTCGAGTATTCTTCTGCGGCTCCCACTACTAACCCATAGCTCGTACCGCACACCGCGGGCACATTATGCCCGCGTCCTTAGCCCATGGCCCTCATTTGGCAAACAAGACTTGTCTAACCCATGTGTGGCATAACCAAGTTATGTCCATGACCGCGGACACGGCTATTCAAATATATTTTTAACACTCTGCAAAAGTTGTACAGCTTTACCCACAAGATATGACTATCCCTTGATGCCAAGCACTACGAGTACACTTCATGAGGTGTACCGGCGAGGATAACACAATGAGACTTTTCTCCGAATTAGCCCTAACGACGAACCCGCCAGACGAGCCATTCCCGCATTGCTAGTTAAGCCACGCCACACGCAGAACCATCTTTGTGTCGAACAAATTTCTACGCTAAACCGCGAGAAGACTCTCTGGAGTCTACCCACCCTTTGCACTTTCTTCCTTTCGCCTACGGGTTCGTACGCTAGTACCAAATAGAATACTTGGTCAAGTCCTCCCCATAAATTAAAGGACATCTGAACGTACGGTATAAACTTGGCCAAGCGGCACTTAGATTCGGTCCTTAATGGATCCAAACAAGACTTCGATAAATCCCAAGTCACATCGAACTGGATTACTAAAAATGCCACATAAGGCATCCTCACATTGACAACCTTCCTTCCTGACACCACCTTATATTTCTCACCTGGATCCAAATCAACTCCAGTTTGATTTTAGGGTTTTGCCCGAAAAACATTTCTCACAAAACAATTTTCCCGGGACAATGGACACCTCCCCAAGGTTCCATCCTACACAAGAATGAGTACCTCGTAGTATGTATATATAACCAAGTTTGGTTTTTATTTCAGTGGCACTAGCATAGAATACGATACCCTAAGTCCCCGACGGCATTACCATACCACTAGAGGAAGTACACCTAGGGCGACAAAAGAATGTATAATGATCACATGCAATATAGGTCATAGCTCTAGAGGAAGTACACCTAGGGCGACAAAAGAATGTATAATGATCACATGCAATATAGGTCATAGATATGTCTACACAAAATAGTGGTATTATCAACATAGCATGTAGGGCTCACAATCAACATAAGTAAGTTTGAAATATAGGGTTCAACATGATCAAGACGGGGATGCTTGCCTGGCTAGTTGGGATACTGATATTCCTCCTAGGATTGATTCTACAGAAATCTAGGTTCTCCTTCGAGAAAATCCGGTGCGTCGGTAACTACACGTAAAGAGAACAGCGAATAAATAGCGATGTCGAGAACTCCAAATAAGAACCCAATGGTGCATATGATATGTCCATGACTTGATTGTAGCTTAGGAAGCATTTTTGGGTTGCTAGGGTGTTTAGGGTAAGTTGGTGATGTCTCGTACGGGGTATACGAACAAGTGTATATATCATGGCCCTTCTTCCGGTTATGGTTAGCATGATCCCAATATCCCCTTTGAGCTAGTCCAATGAGTAAAAAGGTTTTGACTCAATCTCTTAAGATTGCCATGGGCTTATATTCAATTGTTAGCTAAAGTCCTTTGGTACGAGATAGGGGAGATTGCATGTTAGAGGGAATCGAATCATTACGGTACGTTTAAGATAAAAGTGGTCGTGAGATTCCTATTAGTCTCAGTAGCCCTACAAGTTGTGAAAAATTCTCAAGGAATAACCTAGGGTGCTCTGGAATTAGTTTTGAACATGTTAGATTTTAAAAATAAATCCATTTCCTAAGTGATTATGCTTCCTCCTCTGCTTGCATTCAAATAGTTTGGAATTTCGAAAATGTTTCTACATAAAAAAGTTAGAGAATAGTCCGAGGATTCCAAAACCAGAAAAGTAATCCCAAAAACCAGTCGGGAAGAGCCCAAACCGGCTGAACCGGAACAAAACCGGCTCTGGACCGAACCAGACGGCCTGCTGCTGGAGATGGGTGACGTCGGATACGTATTCAAAGAATATGTTTCCATTTACTCTACCATCAAGCTCGGCAGGAGGGTCCGAGGCCCACCGGTAAGTGTCCTCAGCCCACATACTGCTTCGGTGGTGGGTCTCTAAAAACAAGGGCCTACCCGGCAGCGGGCTAGCACAATACTGCCGCTTGGCACGAGCTAGGACGGCGGCTGGCGGGGGTCTCCAGTGAGAATTTGGGGGTCTTTTGATTCTTTTTGCTTTTTGAAAAATTGGCGAGTGGCACAGGATCAGCGGGGGACAGGCAAGATGATGGTATTAGTCAATTGTTTGCGGAGTTCGGCCTGTTGCTATTTGAGGTGGGCTGAGGCGGATGGGAAATATTGGGAAAGAGGAGGAAGAAGACTAGGGGAATGGAATTGGAGCTTGCGGTGGCTCCTAGAGGGAGAAGGGAGGGTGCTGAGAGGTAGAGGGGCTTGGGACTCTCCTTTATAGGCCGTGAGCGGGAGGTGCTTGCGAGGTGGCCGCTGGGACGGATGAGCTCGCCGGTGAGGGGGCCCCGGGCCTGGTCCGATGTGGTGGCAAGCCCGGGGAGAGTCAAAGGAAGGCCCCGGCGTGCTTTGACATGGTAGGTTGCAGCTAGACGGCCCGGACACGGGATGCCGCACGCGTGCACTGCTGGCATATGCCCAAAGCGCGGCCAGGGCTCGTCTGATGCCTGCGCATGTCGGCATGGTGATTGTCTGGATGTGCTCGGTTATTCTCTTGCAGAAGCGCTCGTGTCACGAAGTGAGGAATAGTATCAAGAGGTGTTCTAGAAAAGGTGGAGGCAAAAGGAGGAGATTAAGACAAGAGATAAGGGGAATGCCAACTTTGGCATGAGCAGGCATTAGGGTGGTAGAGGGCAAAAGAGGCTTCGCATAGATAGAGCTGTGGTGTGGCTAGGCTCTGGTCATGCTAGAGATGCTAGAGAAAAAAGTTCATGGATATCCAAGAGCGTTTATATAGGTCAAGACAGGGATTGACTAGAAAGGCTGATCTCTTCCTGAGGCCAATGCTTAGAAAAGTCATACTAGACTCAACAATGTTTTTGCATAATTGGTGTCCTCCAGGCCCCCCCTATGTCGTAGGATTTTTGTAGAATTTTCTGAGGAGTAGTTTTGGGTGTTGTAGCACAAGTGCAAATTCTACACAGATTTATATGTTGGATGTTCATCAAAATTTTTGCCCTGAGCATCACAGTATTATTTTATACCTAGGTGAAAAAAGTTTCTAATATTTTATAGAATTTTTCCAGGATTTTTAGAGAAGGAAAATCACATGAAATAACACTTTTAGGTTTTCTGGTCAGGAGAAGGGAAATTGAGAAAAGGGTGGAAAGACTAGGGTTTTGAGTTGTGGGCCCCACCTCTGACTGGTGGGCGTAATTGGTGCCTAGTATAACCAACTTTGGACATGGGTCACCATGTGAGTGTATGTGTCGTTAGGGTTTTTGGTCTCTTGTCGAGAGGAAGTGAATTAGGGTTTCGGTAAAAATTGCCGACGGGAAACAGACCTTAGGGTTTTGGGTTCTCGTTTATATGTATCAGCATATATGCTTCTCGGGTTGGGCAAGGATTGGGTTAGTTCATCTGCGTATATACACGTATACGCATGACTGGGTGTTCTAAACTACATGACATGAAATGATGCGAGACAAATGCAGAGGCAGAAATGCAGATGAAAGTTTATTAGGATTTTTAATAAGGAATAAATGTAGGGATTTAAATGGTGTTAAAAACTCGGGCATTACATTAAGGCAGGGAAGTGTTGATGGAATTTTAAGCATAGACTGGTGAGGGACTATCTTAAGCAAGATAAGTCACCTTGCCAGGCATACCCGGATGTGACGGAGGAATACTGGGAAGAGTTCAAGGCCTTGAAGTCCTTTGAGGAGTTCCATGCCGAATTCAATAGGGACAGGAGCCATTGGATCCTCATCGTGATTGTGCCAAAAAGCGAATAAGGTATATTACCTTGATTCCATGAGGCATAGCCATGACCAGTGCAAGGCTACGTACTTGGATATCATGGGTCTACTAGACGAGTGAGTACCAAAACATTTATCTTCACCGATGCCTATTCTTTTTTGTTCCGAAATGAAATGACATTTCGATGCTACTTATTTTGAATCACTTAGAGTGTTTAGCATATACATCTAGCAAGGAGAGAGGCACAAAGAAGGAGTGCTCGTCGAGTTACATCATGACTCCAAGTTTAAGGTATTCCTTCATGTCCTTGACTCCTCGTACTAATGCCATCATACTCATGCCCTCTATACCTAATCAATATCCCTTGTGTAGTGTCGGCAACAACCCCAAGGATCCGCCCTCTGTGTATTACGTATGCTTCCACATGCTAGCCCTTTGCAGCAATCCAAAGTACGGTGATCTAGCGGTACGAAACCATCGCCACTAATGTCTACTGTTTAATCATGCTATTCGCCCTGAGTGTAAGCGTCATGTTTTCAGGAAGGGGCGAAACTCATGACAATCAAATAGTTGGAAGATATGGACATCGCTCAAATCCAGTCGCACATGGCTAACTTCCTAAACAACGAGGACATTAGTGCCGAAGGACGGTTCAATTACTCGGTGGCAAGCTAGGAAAGTAGGATTGCGATTAGTTAGGTCTTTAGTTAGGTTTCTAGTTTGGAAGCATCTAACTTTGTAGTTATCTTTCAAACTTGTGGTTTCGAATGATAAGTGCACTTCAACTTTTTAAATGTCATGTTTACTTTTTATCTCAGTGCTAACGTATTTGTGGGTGTGAAATAATGCTAACTTTTCTTGTGAATGCCACTATTTAACAAATGAGACTTCTTTATCAACAGATATCATATATGGAGGCTATGACGAGTCATTGTATATCATGTCAATAACTTAAGAGGGGTGTATTTTTTTGAATTGATCAATACCTTGGCTGTGAATTGAGTATATGTCATAAGTGAACAACTTGTGTAATATTATTTATATGCGTATGTATGTGAATGTTCAAAATTTATGTCTTGTGATCGATGTGAGAATGAATGATTGAATAGTGTGATATATATATTTGTTGTATATGTGCTGTGTTTTGTATATTTTATATGAACTGCTTTCTTTTTTAGGGAGGCTAGTAAACCTGGCAAAATGTTGCCAGTTTAAAAACATATCCGAGATGGTTATAGCTTAGAAACTGCCTCCAAAATGTGGACAAACGCCTCCGATATCGTACTTATGGAGGCGGTTACTATGCAAGGAGCGCCTTAGATAAATAGTTATCCGAGGTGGTTGATAATAACAAACTGCTTCGGATAATCAGTTATCTGAGGCGCTTGAAGGTTTTCAACCGCCTCGGACAATTGGTTATGCGAGGCGGTTAAGGTACTTTAACCACCTCCGATAATGAGTTATGAGTTATCTGAGGCGATTGAACACGTTTTACCGCCTCAGATAAGCTCTTATCCGAGACGCTTACGTAACCGCTTTCGATACATGCTCCATATCCACAACCACTCTTTCGAGATGGCTGGTATAACCATCTTGAATGTTATATTTTAACCGTCTCAAATAATGTTTTCTGTACTAGTGGATGCTCTTTTACCATGAGACGACTACTTTCAAGATTATTAGGCTGCGTGTCCTAGGCAGATACCTATGAGCCTATGGATGGACATTCATTTACTCGTAGTGTAATTGATCTTTATTTGCACTGCGGTAATTTTTCTTGAACTATTTAGCCCGTCAAGGAAATTATGTAAATCGTTGCCATCAGACAGTTCATTTCTTTATGTCTAAACCCATGTGATATTTGCATGGTTGTAGTATTTATTAATCTAGGAGCACTAGCTTGATCCTACAGTATTAGGATTTGTGTTTTGTGAAATCCGGATCTGACAGCCCACGAGGCCACCATTTACGGTTCACATGGCACAACGATCTCTCAAGAACAATCACAAAAAAGCAATAGTGGCTGTAGTCATATACATGCTCTAACGACAGACCCTTGGATAAGTTTTGGTATGAAGCCCTCCGAGCTTGAGCATCAAGCTAGCAATCCGTGTAGGGGGCACAGGAGCCACCGCACCGTCCCCTCACGCGAATACCATGAGATGCAAATTAATATCTCATTAAAACTTTGAAAACTCAGCATGAAATTTTTGAGAAATTGTATGTCGCCTAAATAACTTTCATTGGACTCAGTTAGTCGCCTCGCTGAAAACCTTTATCGAGAACTTCAAGAAAACTCACCAAGGAAAACAGTACAGCTTTTAATCTTTCGGATTTCCTACTGAACAACTATTGTTTTCGCTCACTGCATATAGGGCCTAACTTGACTAATGGTTTAGGGATGATCTCCCGTTACTCTGCAACTCCCGACGCCTTCTGATGCCGATCCCTTTAACACTCTTCTAGAAACCATCGGTAGGAAAAGACTTGGTACATAAATCAACAAGATCATTTCTGGACTAGATAATTAAGTAAGATGTTCATTTCCCCATGCTACTATAGTTCATGGAATTAGAAGAACTTACGAGCAAGATGCATGATGAGATTGCTCATAACATAGCTCATTTCCGTTTGTGCAACATAAGTAGAATTATTTAGAAAGATGCTCTAGCTGCAACAGTACTAAGTCGGATTTGTTACCTAAATTTTTCATCTCGAATTCCACCTTTGAGGTAAGAACTAGCTTTAGATACAACTAGTTATGCACAGCGAACCGGGAAAATACATATTCCCCTAGCTAGATTGCATCACATCGCATGCGTATCATGGGGGTATATGTACTACCGGAGAGTTCCAACTGATGATGCGAGATACATATTTATCGTTTTTTGCCGATAGGAAGCATAACTTAGCCAACCAATCAACTGCCCACGGCATCTGCTTCTTGTGCTGCTCTACCTAATCCTCGTCTATTTTCACACACAAAGCATATCTTAGCAATCATGAAGGATCAAATGCTAATGCTCCTTGTCAAGAATCAAGCTATATACTTCTCTACTACAGCCTTGTCCTCGAGGTTCGACACTATAGAAATTCTGGTTATACAAGACTGACACTTGTCGACCGTACAATCAGTAACCGGATAAACTTTTCACCATTGAATCGGCGAGAACCAGATTACAATAGACTCCAGTTAGGTTTCGGATCATCCCCCACCTCCCCACGCACCCAGCCGTAGTTTTTGTTGGGCCGATAGTGTGCAGATAGGAGGTAACTCCCGACAACGTGGTGAGATTACGGCAGTGCCCACACAGCTAGAGTGTGAGACAGCGAGGAGGTGGACAGACCTATATATGGGTATCTTTTTTCTTTTTTGACGTTTATATATGGGTATTTTTAGTAGCAGAGAAAACAGTCTTATCAAAATACAATGAGATGAAAATACAATGAGACGTTTGTGTTTGAGAAATTGTGCAACTCTCAAGGGACGGCTCTCTGTTCCTTTATATCGCACGAGGCGAGAGACGAGTACAAGATGAATCTGACTAGTCACAGCATATACGGAAGCTGGAATAAGATCACAACCAATCACTAACCATATATATATAGCTAACTTAAGGTACACATTATTTATTTTTATAATTTTTCACTTATGTCCATCCACGTCATCTAGAAATATCAATAGAAATACATAATACAATTATAATGAAGGTTGTCTTTTCCTCTATTTAATGTTTATGTTTCTAGTATCCTTTATTGTAGAGGCATAAGCCTTCTCTTTAAGGGAAGATATCTTTTTCTCTCTTCACTCTCTTTACTCTACGTTAACAAAAATCCTATACGGTGTGATTAAAGAAAAGATAACGCCACACTATTCAAAATGCCCTAAGACCCAATGGGACCTAGGCCCTACTCAGAGTTTAAACCAGGTTACTTCCACCATGGGTTACAAACACACGATCATTCTTAAGCAATCTGGGTTCACTACCTCAGAAAACACTTCTCCTACACAGTCTCCACTGACGGGCGGAAAATAAATATCAGCGGTACTGTTCACCACTGACGGGCGAATAAGTAACCATCAGTGGTTATCCCAGTAGACGGTCTAATTTGCGAAGAAAAAGTAATTACTGACGGGTCAAAAAAAATGCCCGTCAGTGGTTGCGTATTTATACTGATGGAGAGTATCACTGACGGGCTCGTTCGTATTGCCCGTCAGTAGAGCATACTACACCACTGACGGGCCAAGTTTCTTGCCCGTCACTGATTTATAGCCCATCAGGCCCAATAAGTAACCCTAGTTCACCCGAACTCCTCATCCTCCCAACCCCCTATTCCCCCACAGATGCCGCGCACTCCTCCTCCCCACGGCCACGCGGCACACGGCAGCCGATGGATCTGCCACCGCTCTCCCACCTGGCGCTCTTCGCCGCCGTCCGATCCGCCGACGCAGCCGCCGTCCGCGGCCTCCTGGCCGACGCCGAGGCGTCCGGCTCCACCGCCGCGCTCGCCGCCGCGCAGACGGACGTGGGCGAGTCCGCGCTCTATGTCGCGGCGGAGACCGGCGCCGACGAGATCGTCCGCATCCTCCTCCCGCTCTATGACCTCGAGGCCGCCTCCCTCCGCTCCCGCCTCGACCTTGACGCCTTCCACGTCGCCGCCAAGCAAGGGCACACCGGTGAGCTAAGCTCTTCCTTTCACTCGATTCCGCTGTGTTTTTGGAACTACCTGATGTTTCCTTAGCAGATTGAGTTGATCCAGGGCCAGATCCGTCGCGCCTAAGGTGCTCACCGGAGCAACCGAAGCAGCGGCAGGAGCTCCGGTTCTGGGGGAGCAACCGGAACCATGGGCGGCGGGTGTGGGCTCTAGGCTAGGGTTCCGACGATGCACGTACCTCTCACATATGGCGGCGCGGCTTCCCGGCCTCCTCGACGACGACGCAGGTACTGCTCTCTCCTCCTCCTCCTCCTCCTGCTCCTCTAGGCTAGGGTTCAGACGACGCATATACTTCTCACATATGGCTTAAAATTGATAGCTTAAATTGATAACAAATTGATAGCTTAAACTTGGTCCCTAGCTCGTAAAAGTAATGATGATACAATGGAGAAACTGAAAGATGTGGAGGGAAAATGCAACCATCTCCAGCAAAATTTGGGCAAGTATGTTATCCCCTTTGTATATTATGGCTTTTGGCTGCTCTTTGTATTGCTAAGTGTTAGTAACTAACAGCTAATGGCTTCCGCAATTCAGATTGCAGGAGGAACTTACAAACTTGGAAAATGAAAACCATGTTCTAAGGCAAAAGGCATTCAACATTTCCCCAAAGACATTATCCGAGGTTCTTTCCTTTCTGCCCATTCCTAATTTTCATTTTGTTTGTTTGTCACACCACTACTATTCTGGTCCCAGCACTTCCTATTTGTTATCTTACAGAAATTT
The DNA here is from genome assembly GCA_019208055.1 of Stipa capillata. Taxonomy (NCBI): domain Eukaryota; kingdom Viridiplantae; phylum Streptophyta; class Magnoliopsida; order Poales; family Poaceae; genus Stipa; species Stipa capillata. Next base: position 219,142 of record JAGXJF010002718.1, on the reverse strand, counting down.
TCTGCCTCAATTGGTCTTCCCAACAGTGAGCAGAAGCATATATTTGTTGTGTGAATTCAACATTGTTCTTAACCTGTCATGATTTTTTTCATATTCCAGTTCAGTTGATGCCTTCAGAGAGATTGTTAACAGTTTGTTCAGGCTTATTTGGCATTTTGTTAAGAATTTATGGTTGAGTTATCTTAATGATGGTATTGTTTCATGCAAGGAAACCATGAAATCTTATTAAGATGCATAAAGGAAAATTTAGGGTTCAAGTATGGCAAACCAGTTGCTGCATGTATCATCTATAAATGCCTTCTACACTGGCGTGCTTTTGAATCAGAGAGGACAGCTGTTAATTGTTACACTGGAGTTGCAAACCAGTTGTTAATTGTTGATTAAAAGTTCTTTTGGAAAGGGTTTTGTTGTAAGTTGTTTGTATGTGTACAGGCAAATCAGTGTACAGGCAGTGTGCTCCTAATATTTTTTTTGATCCCCAAAACAGAATCACTGACGGGCAGAAAATTTTGCCCGTCAGTGATGTTAAACTTCTGCTGACGTCCAGCAGCCCGTCAGTGGAGACGGACCTCTCCACTGACACTCTCGGGGTGACGGGTGCTAAACCCGTCAGTGGAGACGTTTAAGCGCCCGTCAGTGGAGATGTGTTCTGCAGTAGTGGTTCGTTCTGGAACCACCAATTAAAGTATGTTTTCTTTTCATGTATTGATACATTTCAAAGCTAAGCATTACTAAAGTACGATTTCGATATATACATTCTGGTACTGTATCAAGTGGTATTATAAATGTATTAAATGGATAGTTGCTACTTAAGGATGATTATATGCTAATCCAAACTTATTAAGGTTAGGAACTCGATTTTTCCCTTTAGGGTTGAGTGAATAATTTGAGTTTCTATTTAGTTCAGCCAAAAAGGTAAGAAACAATTCCATTTATCTCTTGATCGTGGACCAATATTCCAACTCCGAAATATAGTTTAGCTAACACTAGGCACAATGGCCCATAACAGACGTTTCAGAAACCCGTCTCTTATGATGATCTTGAAACGTCTGAGCGCTACTATCTATGATGAGAAAATGGATCACAGACTGTGATCAGGAACTGTCTGTGATGATAAATTCAAACAAAGAGAAAACAGGGTTGCTGACCGCGGGCACTGCCACCGGACTGCCGGCTCCAACACCGCCCCGCCAATCACTGGCTCTAATAGTGCCATGCCTCGGCCTCGCGCTCCAACCTCACAGCCATGCGATGGCCGGTCTCCTCTAGGTCACTGGGGTCCCTATCAGTGTAAACATGCAGATCTAGCAGCAGGAGATGGCCGGCGACCACGCACATATGGTACCGATCGTCGCCACTTGCACTCATCGGCTTAGATGGGCGAGGAAGAGAGAGAGAGAGAGAGAGCACTGGGAGGGGATAGAGAGATAGAAAGAGGGAGACACTGACCTATAGATCTGGTGCCCGCAGACACGCCACCCGTCCTTCAAGGCCATCGGTCCTCGTCGTTGAACCCTGTGCGGCCTCGGCCAACAAAAGGACGGTGAGCGAGCGGCCCAGGGGCGGCCTTCGACGGAGAAAAGATCCACCTTCCCATGCGGCGGGGACAGCCACGATGACAGGAGCGGGCATAGGGCAGGCGTGTGGCCATGGCTTCCGGAAGCCCTGGAAGGATGGGGTGGGTGCGTCCGGGTTCGTGCGGAAGTAAAAGGCAAGTGCGGGTTTGTGCTTGCGTAGGGGGTCGAGTGCGGATTAGGTCAAGTAGTTGTGGGACGCACTGGTTAGGGTGGTGCGCTTTATGGGTCATGGGCTATTAAAATCACAGAAGGTTTGGGCCAAAAACTATTTGTGATTGTCTACATACCACAGACGGTTTTGTTGTAAAAATCTATTTTTGTAATGTTGCTCAATATCACAGGTAGTGTTCTAAAATTAAAACCATCTGTGATGACAAACTTATCACAGACGGATGCTTTTAAAAACCGTTTTATGATGTCTATTTTGGTGAAAATCATCTCTGATAAATATAATCATAGACCATTTTCAACCAGCTGTCTGTGATAAGCCGTCTATAATGACTTGATCTATGGTAGTGTAATTATTGGCAGTTCTAGTTAATTTGTGTTTCAGCCAGAACTTGTATACTTTGTTGCCAGTTGCTACATTTTAGTTATCTATCTAATCTATTTAAAACTTTTTAGCAACATAGATAAAGTCAGTAGCAGTAAGTGTACGATCTTATCATTGTTCAAAAAATTATATATATGTAGAGAAATATGCCTTTGTCCCCCATGGGCTATACTACCCCTAGATCCAGTTTCAGCTTATGCTTTGAGATTATCATATTCCACACCTTGATAAATCTAATTCTACATTACTATCGTGTCTAGAACATGTTCAACGCAATCTGGATTGAACTATCACTTAATTATAATTTTATTTTTAATGTCTAGCGTGTATGAAAATGGATTAGTACAAACTGAATATGGATTATGTCATCTTGCAGAGTACAGTGTTTTATAGTGTATCGAGATAAAATATATGAATCTCAAAGTGCAAACTAATAGTGGATAGAGCTTTCAATAATGTCTACCGGAGGTAATGAATTTACGCTCTATATACTCGATCCTCAACCTTGAGGGATTTGCTAATCATACTATTGAATTGCTAGTTGCAAAAGAGTAATGAAGTTACTAATATATACTGAACCTATAACAAGTAAAATATTCCTCTAAAGAAAAGTAAAATATGTTAGCATTCATCAAGTTAATTTAGAAAAATGACAATATCTTGCCTATCGCTCCTGCTCTATTTTTCTCTATCTTCATTTGATCTTTTTCTTTTGCCACTTTTCCTGGTTTGAACGCATGCATGGGTCATGCACTTATGTGTTAAGCAAAGGAGGCAGAACTAAGTCAATAAGTCATACTATAAGTACGTGTACAGGGGTCGTCGATGTTCGGGTCAATGCGGACACCAAGAAAGAGGCATCCAGAAACAATATTACAGATACCTTCCTACCGACGGAGCTACACGTCTGTCGCTATAAATAGAACACAGCCGTGCAGCAACTTCGTCACAAGCTAAGTCAGAAAACTAACATAGAACAAATAGTCACAATTAGCTAGTCTGGACTCTGGAGGAGGAACAGCCGACATGGGCCTCGCTGCTCTCAAGCTTCTCCTTGTCCTCATCATCGTCTCAGCGCAAGGTATGTCTCCTAATTCTCTTACGCACAATATATTTTCTTAGATCCTAGATAATTAATTATCTTTGTTACTGATGTTAACATGAACCATGCATATACAGGATCAAACGGCCAGCGCTGTGATGCGTCAAGCATCCAGGTGCAGACAATCAACAGCGGCGCGGCGGCCGGCGGCGACAGGGTGTTCGAGGTGCAGGTGAAGAACCTGTGCCCGTGCAGCGTCAGGAACTTGCGCCTCGACGGCGGGGGGTTTGCCACGACAGTGGAGGTCGACCCGGCCGTGTTCCGGGCCGATGGCGGCGGTGGCGTCTACCTGTTGAACAACGGCGGCCGGATCGCGAGCATGGCCACCGTCAGCTTCCGGTACGCGTGGGACCATTTCTTCCAGATGACTCCCAGAAGCTTGGAGGACGACAAGTGCTAGATATCCATGGTGAAATTTGGAAGAAATAATGCGCGTGTGAGTAAAGCACATGTGGTAGCGCCATGAAAGCTAGGTTAAGTGTAGCAGAATTGTGATACAGCTCTAATGGATGAGTACTTGGTATAAGGGAGATATAGCTAGCTAAATAATTATGACCCAAGCCAGGCCAGGGTGGCCACCTTCATAGAAAATTTACAATCGTATATATGTGTAAAGCTAAGCGAAGGTGTGCAGTGTTGATTATAGCTAACAAGTAGTATCTTGTTCACGAATTGCTGCGGGGAATATTCAGATAATGTTGCCAGTATATTTTAGTTATGAGTATATTTAATATGTTATCCTTAGAAATATATTTATCAAATTTCTGAAAATTGTAATGAAGACAATATTTAATATACATTATTGTTTCCATAGACTCCGAGATTGACACAGTTGACTGAATTCTTTTTGGTTTCAGTTAATTTTGGACGGTGCGATCTCCTCAAATATTCGTGTGTAAGCCGGGTGTTTGCACGGGTCTGCTCATATATCAAATCCATCTAACCCATTAGCTTAATGTGCACCCTCTTACACTTGGCTAGCTTTAGCGCTGCTCATTTTCATTTCATTTCTCTCACTCTTTTTCTCGTTACGTTCTTTTGGTACGAACTAGCTCGCAGTTTTAAGCAGTCTACTGCTTTTCTCGCGAGATTCCTTGTCAGGAGTTGCTAGTGTGCTTGTTGGGTACAATAGTGCACTAAGGGGATATACCATGGAAGATGCTTATGTACTAGTCTATGTTTGTTCCGACCGTGTTTCTCTCTTATTTGGGAAATGACGTGAGTTTAATTTCCTTAATTCAAACCCAGAAATATACCATGAAAGATCTTATATACTAGTCTATGTTAGTTCCGACCATGTTTCTCTCTCATCTGGGAAGTTACGTGAGTTTTCTTTACTTCAAACCCCCAAATCCATTTCTGAGCTGATCGCTGGCTCGTATCATCGAGCTAGAGACAGATTACTCATTTACCTCGATGGGGATTTTACCGAAAACCTGCCTTTCCAGGTAAAAATCAAGGAAGCATGAAATTTCAAAAAATGTCATTTCGGTGCGAGCATCGGATTCGCAATCATGGCACCGAGTAGTTCTTCAAAAATATTTTGTCGCTTGAGACGAAAAAGATGCTTTTTCTAGGCAGAAGAAAATATAGAAAGTGAATCTAGATCTACATAGTATATAAGGGAAGGTGAGAGATTTTTCAAACATCCTTTCATTCTTCCTTCCCAAGCCCTCCTCTCCTCTCCCACACCCCACCCCCACCCCTCTCTCCTCTTTACGTACCCAGCCGCCGCCACCCCGTCTCCCCCACCGCCAGCGCCATCGTCCCCACCCCGGCTCCTAGCCTCCTCTCCACCAATCCAGTTAGTGGTTTGTCTGGCCATCAATTTTAGTGTTTGCTGTCCGGAACCCTAAAAACAGATTCACATAAGGATGTGGGTTGTTTTAGCTCTTAACCATGTGATCAATGCTTGATGGTATTTTTCCTGGGTAGTATAATGTTTTTACTTGCTGATCCCAGTGGAGTTCATCCTTTATGCTCATTGTGCTAATTGTAGCACAATTGGTAAACTGCTATGTTGGAATTGTTCACATAGGCATCTTATAGAGGTTGGAGAAAACCCTTAATCATGTGCTAAGTGTTTGTTAGCATTTTTCCTTGAAAGTAGGTTGTTTGTATGAGGCACTCCAAGTGGATTTCAGCCTTTTGGCTTGGTAAATTAATTGTGCTGAGAATGCCAAATCGTTATGCCAAAATTGCTTGTTGAAAAACTGATTCAAGTAAGGAATTTCTAGCTAAGGTGCAATGCTGAACTTTCACCAAGTGTTGAATCTGAACCTGATTCACTGAAGGATGTTGTAGAGGGTTAATTAAATCCTTAAACCTGATAATATGGTTTTTTAGATTTTTATGTGAAATACTTGGTATCTAATTTCCAACCCAGGAGTTTTTCAACCTTTTGGCTTAATGAATCAATTATGGTGAAATTGACAATTTTCATGTTGGAACCTTGAGAAGTTGTTGTGCTGAATTTTGGCAGTGTCAAGTCTAAACCTGTTTCACTTAAGGACATTGTAGAAGGTTAATTAAGCCTTAATCTGAGACATAATGGTTATAACCAATTGATGTGAGTAGTACAGTGTTAACGATAGCTAGAACTAGTGGAGTTCAACCTTGGAGATTAATAGGTTTCTTGAAATCAAATTTACAAAGTGCTAAGATGATATGTAGAACATGAAAACTGCTACGTGTAGTGACATTGTAGAGGCTCTTTGAGGCCTTAATCATGTTCATTATAATGTATAGATGACTTGTATGGATACTAGGACGGGCCAACTTGCTAAAGCAAGTGGAATCGAACCTTTTTCATGTGTGGATTAATTGTGGTCTAATTCACAAAACCCTTATTTGCAATGTAGTGGTTTTGGGACAGCACTTGTCCTCAAGTGCTTTAGACCAAGTTAATGTGTTAATTTTTCCATGGTCATTATGGAATAGAAGTTGGATTAACTTTTCTTGATGCTAGAAAATATATCATTTTCCATGTTTTCTCTGCAAGAGCTTCCATAATGCTTTATTGAGTAATGGAGAAAAATGGAGCGGTAAAGGGTGCTACCTCTAGGATGTGTTGCCTTGTTTCCAAATGATTTGTGATGTACTCGAATGCTTAAGAACTGTATTGAGGATGTGTGTGCAGATTTTGGTACTTCCACTTGGGAAACTTCTGACTCAAGACCCTCCAAACCTTAGACGAGGCAAGTACGTACACCATGTAACTGATATCGTTGGGAAGTGGTTAACCAACATGTATAGCTAATTGTATCTTTCTTGCACGCCTTGATTGTGACCGTGGGATTGAAGATTTTTTGGAAATTTGCCATGTTCTATTCATGTGAGAAATTGTGATGCTTAGACTTGTTGCTAGGTACTTTGTTAGTCTAGATCGTCGAGCATTGTGTTTACACTAGCATGTTTAGGATTGGTGCATGGTATCTATACTAGCATGTGTAGGATAATTCCTCACAACTGGAGATGGTATCAGTTTCCTCTAGGACAGTTCAAGGTTCTAGCTCAGATAACCTGTAACCTCTGGTGAGGGTGCGCATCGTTCCCTAGGATGGACCATCACTGCAGTGATTGGGGCATAGTCATAAAGTGAGAATTAAGAGCCATCCGTGCGTGGTTCTTCACATTCGGTTTATATATTCCAGTATATTGTCATATGGACATCATGGTTAAGTATTGAGATAAGTGGCTATGCAGTATTTTCTCTTGTCTAGCATGTGGTCGATAACGACGTTTGGGATGAGAAGATGATGCATGGGGAACAGGTTGAGATTATGGTACTTGTGAATGCTTGAGACATATGTTTGTTGCCGACTGGTTGTTGATATCACTAGCATGTGCAGGTGCTTATGAACTATATGGTGAATTGTTTGAGGCACCGTGCATTTGTTGTGTACTAGTGATCTTTTGGACTCACCCCTCCGTGGGTTTCTTTTTAGGTGCCTGAGCTTGATTGAGATGGACTGGGTACTAGGGTCGTCACACGATAATTGTCTTCACACTAACTATCAACCCCCTTAGCTTTGCGACATGATCTAGATATGCTACGGGAATTCTTAGTAGCTAGGATGTGACACCTATAGCTAACAGTTGCTAGAATTCCATATTTGTTTCCTTGCATAGGATATTTGGGCAGCTGAGGTGTAGTGGAGGCCCTGCTACCGATGCATGCTTGGTTGAGAACTACTCCCTCCGTCCCAAATTATAAGGCGCGCACGTAATCCAAGAAGTACTATTAGACTTATAATATTTTGATTATGTCATACAAAAGTGATATTGTTGGATTCGTTTTTGAAAGTACTTTCCAATGATATAATTTTTGCATCATATAACTAATATATTATAGACCTAATTACGTTTATTGGGATGTGTGCGTGCCTTATAATATGGGACGGAGGGAGTAGTATGCTAGGATTTTGAAGTTCGACCCTTCGATGTCGACCCATTTTGATATAAAAGCATGCTATGTTGGAGCTTTCTAGCATGCCTAGGCTATGGTGGTAACTCATGATGGTTATTCTCGTGATCCTCGTTCAGTTAGGTTTGATTACGTTATTCAACTATGATATATCCCTTATGGCTTGTGGTATTTGTGATGTTACTCTGATATTTATATGTTGCATGTCCTCAATGTCCGCTGGCACTGAGGAAGTTCTACTGGAATCCACTACTAGTATGCATTGGAGTTGAGTCTTAGTAACATCCCGCTCAGTTAATATGTGGGTTGTTATATGCTTGTGTGCTAGTCATTACAGACAATCATTAGTAAAATAGTATGCTAACAAGGATTGCTCCAAACCAAATTGGCATTATAAAAGTTCTCTAAGGCATTTCGAGACAATAAATAATAGTTTCATTCAAACATATACATTTTAATATTTCATATAGTTGGATGTCATCATGGCCATCAACCAACTTTCTTATAGTTCAAAAAGCCAACATATATAATATTTTGCACAAAATGCTAACCAAACAAGTGACTGGGCTTATGTTCTAATGTAGTTGTGGGATGGAGTCTGTTGCAAGTGAAATAAGTCTTAACGAGCTAATGAGTAGCTGGCTTGTCTCGACTTTATAAGGTAAGAAGCTAAAAGTGTGCTCAGCTCGGCTCGTTCCTTTTACAAGTTGAGGCACTAATGAGCAAGCAAGAACTGGCTCACAAGTTTCAGGCCTTTTTGCCAGCCCTAGTAGCTATCCAGGACTCCTTTATGTCTTCGGATGTTGCATGTGAAAAATTGGACATACCATCTTCCTCTTTCCTCACTGCCACTCCCTCTTCCACTCACCACCGTTGGCTTTGCCGGCATGAGGAAAAGGGGAGAGGGGTTTCAGGCTTGCTGCCTCTTTGTACATCCACGTGTAGATGTAGCTGTTTTAGTGGTGACTGGCTTGATGCCGAATAAGCAAGACATGCACTCCATTTTCTTCCTCTTTCTGCTCCTCTTTGCTTTGTTCTTCATGGCCGAGCGATGGTGAGCTGCGGTGGACGGACTCATGCTGCATACGAGATCCTAGGTCCATGAGGTTGCTTTGGCTCATCCCACACCTCTCCTATCCCAATCATTTGTTGTTCCCCAAATAATCCACCTTGTTCTAGGTTAGTTTTCTCCCTTCCCTAGGTGTATATGCTTCATATGGTTTGTGTGGCGGATCGACTGCTGGATCCTGTGATCTGGTAGTCTCACAAGCTTCATGAGGTGGCGGAGGAGGTGACAAGCGGGGAGTGATTTGTGTTTTCCTGCAAGTGGATAGGTTCTACTGTAATGTAGCCTTCAAATATAAAATATTGTCAAACCCATGAGGAATAGAGGAAATTGTTGCTGCAGCAATTTGGTCTGTGATGCTGAAAGGAGTAGAGTAAATGTAGGCAAGTAATATTAAACACAAGAACTAAAGTAATAAAAGAAAGCACGCAAATAATAAGGACAACGCTTTGAGGTAGGGGATCTCCACTAGCATTGGTTATGAATTTGATCGGTGCTAATGTGGTGTTTGTGATATCTATATGTGAATATTATGCAAACTAGCATGCAAACATGTGAATAAATGCAAACAAGATGTGAGCATAATAAAGGTTTTGCCGATCATAGCATAACTTCTCCTGCTACATATTTAGGTAAAGAAGAGAGGCTACTCTCACCCCATCTATCCCCCCTTGTATACACTAGTAACGGTGCTCATCTCTATGTCCATTAAGTCAACTAGTGCACAGATGATGTTTGCACAACCATCATAAAGAATAACAACATAACATTAGATGACCACATACCTTCAACTAGGCATCACCCCATGTCTCAAGAACACAATAAACTACTCAAACATGACAAGGGTTTGCATAATCATGAGAAATAACATGGTCATCACGTTCTAAAAGTATAAATAAATCACTAAACAATTCAAAGTATGACACGACACAACACAAACAATAGTAATAACTGTTTACAGCATAATTTGGCTCGAAGATTTACTTGGTTGGCCAAATTAAGTATTAGGCTTTGCTGGAAGTTGAGATAATGAAGCTAACAGTATGGATGCAGCATTTACTCTTACATGCAGGATTAATACAGCCGAGTGGCCTGGACGCTCGCGATATACTTGATACCGAGTGCTCGCGGCATTTCCGAGTGCCCCCGAGTACTCGCTGCATCCCGAGTAGTCATCATATCCCAAGTGCGAAGGTGCTCGCAGAAGATTCCTGAAGACCCGAGCAGTCCGAGTTCATCCCCGAGGACTCGCGAACGATCATCTTCAGCAGGTCCGAGTCACAGCGATACCCTTCAAGATTTACCCGACGCCAGAGACTTCAACTTGAGGCGCAAGGAACGCGGCGTGACAATCAAGAAGAGTCCTACAAGATTTGGAAATCTAACCAGTTGGTTTGGAAAGGATATCTTGTGCGCCAAGAGGAGTCCGGATGACGGCGTCCAAAGACAGTTAAGATTTGGAAAGCTATCTTGGTTTGTATGGAAAGTCACATGTACGGTAGAATCCGAATCCTTTAAGCAAGGAAAGAGATATATTTGTAATCAGATTAGGATTAGGAGTCCAGATCTCCTACGGGAAGACCAGCCGCCCTATAAATATGTAAAGGGTGACGGCCGATTGAAAATCATCCAACAATCGATCAAATCAATCTTTTACCTTTTATCTTTTATCTTAGCAGTAGATCTTTGCTGTTTTGCGCCGTAAAACAGTCGGCTCTTCCTCACGTAAGTAGGAAGATCTTTGTTGCTTTGCTCGGAAAGCAATTGCTCGTCGTACGCGTAAGTACGATAGTTATCCTTTGTTGCTTTGCTCGTAAAGCATCCGGTTATCGCACACGTAAGTGCGGTTGGCGACTCCCATCACCTAGGTGTTCCGCGGATCCAATTTCGTGCGAACAATAACTAGTTTATGGATCAATCTATTAAAGGTGATGGTGGTGGTGATGATGTTGTGGTCAATTTTGGCGGTAGAGATGGCATGGATGATGGTGATGACATTGCCCACCGATGATCTTCAATGATTTGTGGTGGATTATGGTGGAATTGTGGTGGAAATCAGCGGAGAAGACGAATTCCCCCTTTCAAATTGAGAGGAAGAACTCCTCTATTCTCTCCCGACACGTAACAAATATGTATTTGCCACCCTTTGCACCACAGAAACGAAGGAAATAAGTAATCAAAGACACCCATCAAAGGGCACCGCCAGTAGAGCCTCTAGGGCTCACGTGGTAGGCTAGGATGACCCAGCCTACTACAATGACCTACCACGTGGGCCCACAGGCCTCTCTTAGTTGTGCCCCTTCAGCTGGAGCCTCGTCTCGATGTATCTTCCTTGTTTCTACAGCGTTTTGGTAGAAAACTTCGCATAAAAATGTCTTTTTATTCATATTGCAATTATTTCCATTTAGATTGACGATCTATAGTAAACCTAAAAATAAATTATTATTTTATTAAAAAGGGTAGAAAAATATCCGTATTGTAATAAATAAATACTATTCAAAATACACGCATCAAGCTCCCTTAAGCTTAGACGTGTGCTTGTCCCCAAGCAAATCTAGCTTGATAAACATAATCCTTATGTTTATAAAGCGAAAGTCAATAATATAATTGCAGCCATTGAAGCATATGTAGTACAATGAATAAAGAGTCTCCTAGATAACAAGCTTCACATATTTTGATCGTTGAGATGCCAAAGGTAATACACTGTTTAAACATTCAAAGTTTTGCATCGAAATCCTAACAAGTGAGCTCCACCTAGCATTCTTTATCACTCAAGCTCAAGAAAGAAACAATTAGATTGAAACAATAACTTATCAACTTGCAACATTCAAAGCATGGTTTCTCAATTTACATCACTCTTACTACCCCTAAGCCGCTCAAGCTTTTTAGTGGATCTTGGTTTGGGAAACAATGACATAATGGATCATAAGTTTCAATAAATGTCCAACAACTGCAATAAGCTTATCAACTCCCTAGACATTTATAAATAATGATGGATAAGGAAGACTCGATCAAGGAAAAAGAAAGGGTCATGCAACACAAAGTGACCCCAAGGCACTAGTGATGTCCTCGGTCTCGATGTTACATTAGGAGTAGAGATTCGACATAACACGCACATGAATAAATAAATGATGGAATGAAGACTAGGATACTATAGAGCAATAAGCATCCCACTACTATGGAGAATATGAGTTATAAAGTAAGCTCTACATGATGAATATGTGGGGAAATAAAAATTATTTAATGCATTTGCATAATAAAATCATCTCGCTAATATGTAAAATAATAGAGCTCAATGAAAGGAACATGAAACCATTCTTATTTTACTTTCCTATTTTTTTCTTTTTCTTTTTTTCTTTTTTTCTTTTGGCTAACTCTTCTTCTCTTTTTTATTTTTTATTTTTATATTTTTTTCTCTCTCTTTCTTTTTCTTCCCTACAAGCCACGAGAGCATGTCATTTACAATGAATAAATCTCAGTATTACGGAAACCCACATCAACAACAGGTATCCTTGTTCTGTCAATGAAACACACTGTCAATAACGGGCCAAAGGAAGAACCCCTCGTTGATAACTTCACCTGGTGCCCGGGGGCCTTCCCAACAAAATTGATGACTCTTACTAAATGCCTACTTTGAGGACCATTGTTGATGACTTTTGTTGTCAACGATGTGCAGCTGGGCCTCTTGTAAGTGAGAGCCATTAATGACGGCTGTTTTGGTCCATCATTGGGAAGTTGGCAGAGGAGACGGAGAGTGTGACCATATAACCACACTCTGCAACTCAGCTGCTTTGTCCACACAACTGTGCACTCTCTCATCTTCATCTTCTTTCCTCCCCCAAAAGCCAACTTCTCTCGATCGCTCTCGTGTATCCCATCATGCAATGGCCGCCGCAAGTAGCTCTTCCGGGAAGCGAAAGAGGAAGCATCGTTAAGGATTTACTTAAATCCATAACTTATTCTACAAGTTATGGCTTTACTCTACCAGTGTTACACCATAGTGGCTTTGGTCTGAGACTATCTTTTTTTAATCATCTTTCAAACTAAATAGACGTTCTTTGAAATGTGATCGATATTTTTGTGTAATATTTTAAATATGATCGATATATTTGTTTATTTTTTAATGTGATCGATATACTTGTTTAATTTTTAAATATCATCTTCTCAATTTGCTCAATTACGTGTTTTGAATCCTCTAAATTGGTGACTGGTTTTTCCTTGTAAATAGGTTAGCCTATTTCACTTCATATCCATCGTCTTTGTGACATCATGGTACACTGCACAAGACACTTATTTCCGAAAGAGTGTCTTGTGTAGTGTCAACGAGATGTCCCAACGATGATGATGCTGTATTTCGGTGACATTACACAAGAAAATTCGATGACTTACCCGATGCCTTCTACGAGTGCAAAAGATGGGTTTCCCTATCCCGAGCAACTGCGAATGCCAGTGACACTAAACTCATCGGTAGATCTGAGCTCTCGACCAGGTAAAAACCTTTCAAACCTGTATACTTCATTTTTGATGATATTGAATTTCTTACCTAATCGATATACTTTTTTTGCAATGTGATGGAGAAAACACTTCCTGTTGGATTGACTAACTTGGATCGAACATAGTGCTTCTGGTTGATGGAATGATAGAATCATCAGCCAAATGTGGGAACAAGTCCAGGCCTCGATCCTCCTCATGGATACACATCTTGGTGAACCTGAGCGTCTCTAGGCAGTAGTAGGCCAGTGGAATCATTAGCAAAATGTTTAAATGCATCTATTTCAATACATTGTGTCTGTTTGAAATTATTCTTGAGCAATCAACATTTATGATTTGTGATGGAATGTTTGCGTGAATATGTGAGATGAGATGGAATCATGCTTATGTATTTGAATTGTCAACTATTTTTTAGAGGGCATTGCTAACAGTTCCTGAGGCTAGCCAAAAGCAGGAAAAAATACCCACTAGGGTGAAGTAGTCATCAACGACGGACCATAGAAATGGACTATCACTGAGGGTATAACCATCAACAACAGGCTCCTAATGAACCAGTCAGTCCAGACAAAGTCATCAACAACAGTTAGAGAGAAACTCATCATTGGTCACCAACAACGGATAGTGAAAATTACTCATCGTTGGTAAGTCCTTTATCAATGATAGGTAAACAATCCATCGTTGATGACCTGAGTCATCAATGACCAATGATCAACAACGAGCCCCAAGTCCATTGTTGATAAAGGATTTGGCCTATCATTGATCTAATATTCTATAATAGTGTCCCTATGTAAAGCATAAAAGCAAGTCTAAAGGATGGCGATTATATGCAAGAACTAAAAATATAATGCTCCATGAATGTAAACATAAACGCATAAAGGTGCAAGGTAATAATCCACTACTTTGGAATAGCATATGAATTGCTATGAATAGATAGTGTTGGATCAGTGGCTTTCGACCGGTGAATGTCAGTTTCAAGATTTTCTTCTGAAAACAAGAACACAATGCAATGTATTGAAATCAGAGAATGCAGCGGAAAACCATCGACAAAAACAATCAAAATCAGTGGAGCCAAAACCAGACAGATCAGAAGTTTCGGAGTAGAAATATTGGAAGTTCTGACCTTACCAGAAGTTCCGAAGTGACCCTATTTCTGAACTCTCTGGAAAAATCGAAACTTCTGACTTCTGGGTCAGAACTTCCGATGTGGATCGGAACTATCGAAGCGAGGAAGCCGGGGCTTTCGATATTGGCAAAACCAGCAGACTATCACTCAGAAAAATGTTCGCAGATTTTGATCTACCCAACGGAATTGAACAAAATTTTGCATAGTGGTAGACATGAGACTTACGAAGCTATTCCAATAGGAATCATGTGAAAAACTTGTCTGTGCTAAGAGAAAAAGCCAATTTGCTATCTGCTGTTTTCTAACTTCAAAAATCAGCCCTAGCTAATAAGATGAACGAAAATCAAATCCTTGATTCCTAGTACCTTGTGAAGTATGTTGATAAGAAATTAACACGAAATCATCTCACATATCCTAGCAACATATTCCAAGCCCCAAAAGACAAGATTGAAACCTCAAAGAGAATCAAAAATTGAAAACCCCAAGAATTTGTCTTTCCTCCAATATAGATCTAAAATCAAGATGGGAATGAGAGATTCTTCGGGTATACTAGGATAGAATTAACATGAACATGATCTTTCATCACTAACTTACCATATCTAAGAGATCTCAAAAAGACAGAGACAAGAGAACAAGAATCCAAAGAGAGAGAAAACTCAAGAACACATACTCTCCTTTTGGAACTCTTTTTGTGTTGATTTTCTTGATGTTTAAAAGTCTCTCAACTTAGGCCAAGGCTCTCCTGAGTAGCTTTTCCAAGAGATTGTCCAAAAAGAGTTAGGGTTTTACAAAACCCACCATCTCTTATTTATAATGGAAGGGGCATACCCCTCTCCACTTGGGCCTCAAAGCCCACCTTAGCGCATAGTCTCTTAGCACGCATCCCAAAACGTCTAAGCCACCTATCCACCCTCAAACCTCCTTACCACCGCAAGCCTAATCCTAAACCACATCATTGGCCGCCGCCGCAATTTCTTTGATTTTGCTTCGGTGGTGTCTGCACTTTTACAAAAATGCCCTCGCACCAACTTGGTCCTCACGTCTTGTCTCCACCTTTGCCTTGTCCGCTAAGGCTCCGTCTTGAGCCGCCCGATGTCGTCGTCACCAACTTGATCGCATCTCCGCCCTCCAAGTGTCATGCCGATCCTTGTGACCGAACTACCGTCACACTCATTAACCCTGCACACTAGTAGACAAGCAAACCGGTTGCGAGCACAAGTTTTCTACTTGACCCAAGTTAGTTGAGAAAACAATTCTATCAATTTTTACGAGACAAATTGACCAAACTCTAATTCATCAGAAAGCACATGGACAAAATGTTTTCACTACCGGAACATCCGGTTCCTGGATCAGAACCTCCAGTTCTCCCATACACGATCTGAGAGCCGAGTCCAGACTCCGAACTCGGTCCCTCCGGAATTGTAAGTCGGAGCCTCTGACTTCAATTCCGACTCCTTACATACGATCTGGAAATCCGTCGGGCACTCACAAACGCCGAGTCCAGAACCTGAACTCAGAGCGTTCGAAAATGGAATTCTGAGCCTCTGACTTCAAGCTCAGAAATTCCGACTTCAACAATGGAACTTCCGAATCACCTCGGACCATCCGGTTCGCACAAACCTCGGAGCTTACGGAAAACCTCGGAGCTTCTAGAGATGAAGGTCTGAACCTCTGAATTCAAACTCGAAACTTCCGAAACACATCGGACCATCCGGTTCGCTCAAACCTCGGAGCTTCTGGAAAACCTCGGAGCTTCCGAAGATGAAGGTCCAAATCTCTGAATTCAAACTCAGAACTTCCAAAACACATCGGAAGTTCTGATCAGAATACCGGAACATCCGATATACACATTTCAAACATGAACGTTGAATTCTTACAACCTAACATTCAACTCCAATAATAAACTCTGTGGCAAAGTATTCATCATCTGAAACCTAGAGAAGCAGTACAACTCCATCTAGGTTCTACAGGTAGGTATGGTGGACTCACTAGAAAACTAGATATTTGGGCTATGGTGGGAGTTTCTCTGTTTTATTTTGCACCAATCTTACTCTTTTATCGGCCATTGATCTTTTTATTTTCCTTTTTTAGAAAATTCCACATGGATTTGGGTGTATTGGTGGAGTATTCGAAATAT
Source organism: Stipa capillata (assembly GCA_019208055.1). Lineage (NCBI taxonomy): Eukaryota > Viridiplantae > Streptophyta > Magnoliopsida > Poales > Poaceae > Stipa > Stipa capillata. Next base: position 202,667 of record JAGXJF010002718.1, on the reverse strand, counting down.
TGATGTGACAAGTGCAATGCCGAATACCGTAAAGGCTAGCAAAAGATAATTCCTGACTTAAAAACGTAGTGACGAGAGGACAATAAACTGAACAACAATTCACCGCATGTCATGACGCAATAAGGTTCTCTCATCTCACAAAAGATATATGCAGCATTGGTAGGATGAAAAAGATAATTTTAAGTGCTTGTTATCCTCTCTTTAATGTAAATTTCAACAAGGTATTGAATTCAATATTGTAACCGAGTAATGCTGACATGCTAGACAAAATCAACAAATAACAATGAAAGATAAACATCATGCATTAACTAAGGCTTCTACTCTAATTAAAACAAGTCAAAGCATTGTCTAATTGAGATAACTCAAGAAACATAGACGAACACATGGTAATAAACGCCACAATCATATCTTATCTAGAATAAAGGATATGAGTCTTTTCATGCTCTAGATAACTTGAAGATGATAAATGCAACTAAGAAAAATAAATTTTAGAATAGTAAACATATAATGTAAGGTACAGAAAATAAAAAATATAAAGTAAATATGTTGTCAACGATTGGTGAACCGCCGATCTTACGGTAGTCGTGAGACAGAGATACTTGTTGTTGGGTAGGGACCCCTACGACACAAGGCCAAGCGATCTGACGACAAGGAAGCGCCCTTTTTATACAGGTTCAGGTCTCCCTCAGGATAACAACCCTACGTCCTGTTCGTATATATTGATCAGAGAATATCTTACAAAGCATGTGTATGTTAGTGGCTATCCTACACCTAATCGGAGGCTACTTCGACTAGTTCCGGCTCGACTCCTTCGAGGCGGCGGGTCTTCTCGTGGGAATCGCTGGGGCTTCTGGATGGCTTGAGGCTTGAGGCTTCTTGGATCTAGCTTGACCTCTTGGGACTTGAAAGACCTGTCCTCCTACATGGGATTGCTGATCCTTTCATAGGGGGCTCCCCGAGTCGTACCGGACATGCACTTATGCCCGAGTAGAACTCTGGCTTCCTTAAACATCGGGATTGACTTCTTAGTTTAAAGGGTGTCCTTCCTCCTTACCGTTACCTTATCTCCTAGGGATCCTTACCGGATATGTATTCTTATTCCAATAGTCCAGAGAATCGTATACGGGTACCTCCTCGTATACGGGATACTATACTACTCATCGTCAAGCCCTCCATCAGTACGTGAAGTGAGGTCATGACTGTTCTGTAGGAAATCTACCCTTTTCGGGAAGCAACTCCGACTAGGCGAAATCGAGTACTTTGTTGATAACATCCCTGAGTAGGCATTATCTCTACCGGGTAGTCGCGTTATCCTTGTCGGGATAAACCTCCGAGTAGTCCAAGGCATTTTCTGGGCTTGCTTGCCCGAGAAGCATCCTTGATTTAATCTGATCCGTCGATCATGGACACGCGTTCGCCTGGAAGATTTCTAGGAAACCGAACTGTTGTGGTGGAATTTTCACGTAGTGATGAAGAATCTTTCCTTTTTCTACGCTACTGTTCAGCTGACGTTAGCCAAAATGTAACGCGCTCATCGGGGTCGTGGGTTTGTCAGACCCTCGTTTTTTCCGCGCACGCCGTCTCGCATGGAGGGAAGCAACTGTCCGTATTTAATGCGATGGAATAGATCGGGCCTTTAACCGTGCTCTAGTTAGGCGAAAAATTGAATCTTTTAGGAGACCAAGAGTTGGTTGATGTTCCAAAATTTGTCAAGATTCGGCCATCGTCCATGGCTAACTTAAACGATCCTGGTCGAGTAACCTCGGCTATCGTATAAGTGCCTTCCCGTTTGGGGGAGAGCTTGTTGCTGTGACTCCTGTTCTGAACGAGTCGTAAAACGAGGTCGCCGATTTGGAGAGAGCGTTGTCGGATGTGTCGTTCATAGTAACGATAGAGGTCCTGCTGATACTTGGTGGCTCGGAGTAAGGCCTGAGTCCGTTTCTCCTCAAGGAAATTGAGGTCGTCCTCTCATCGAGGGGTTTCTTCCTTGTTCGCGTACAGCTCTACCCGTAGTGATTTGAGCGCGAGCTCGCAGGGGAGCATGGCCTCCGCCCCATAGACCAAAAAGAATGGTATTTCGCCCGTGGCTCGGCTGGCGGTTGTCCGAAGTGCCCAAAGGACTGAGGGCAGTTCTCGCACCCATGCCTTTGCGTGCGCGGAGAGGCGATCGAAGACGCGGGTCTTCATGCCCTGGAGGAGAAGTCCATTGGCGCGCTCGACCTGCCCGTTGTTCTGTGGGTGTGCGACCGAGGCGTAGCATATTGTGGTACGGAGGCCAGCGCAGTACTCGATGAACTCTGCGCTGGAAAACTGGGTGTCGTTGTCAGTTATAATCCTGCTCGGGACGCCGAATCTGGTGACAACATTCTTCATTATGAACCGCTTGGCAGCCTCCGACGTGATCTGTACGACTAGTTCAGCCTCGATCCATTTAGTGAACGTGTCGATTGTGACAAATAGAAACTTGTAGCCCCGGGCGAAACTGGGAAAGGTCCTAGGATATCCAGGCCCCACGTGGCGAAGGTCCATGACAAGGGAATTGTCTGTAATACTTGGGCAGGCTGGTGAATGCGTCTGCGGTGAAATTGACACTGACGGCATCGCTTCACTAACTCGCTCGCGTCACGGAGGGCTGTCGGCCAATAGAATCCTTGTCTAAAGACCTTTCCAACCAGGGTTCGGAAAGATGCATGTGCCCCGCACACCCCTCCATGGATCTCCTCGAGTAATTCTGTACCCTGCTTCTGAGGTATATACCGTATGAGCACTCAGTGAGCTCCTCTTCAGTAGAGGACTCCATCGACCAGGGAGTACATTCTGGCACATCAGGCAAGCTGCTCGGATAGTGTATCATCCTTAGTGTAGTCCGATCGAGAAGGTACCTACGGATGGGCTCTATCCACGAATCCTCAGGATCGAGGGGAGCAACGAGTCGACCCGCCACTCCCCTTGGAGCGTCAATACCTGGTGACGTCCTTAAATGGTGCTCTGTTCTGAGGGTGGCCATTCCTTCATCCACGGATTCACGAGAAGCTATGGACGACGTCAAAATCCTTTCTACAAAGGCTCCGGGTGGACATGGAGATCGTGAGGAAGCCAGGCGGGCAAGACTATCGGCTCGGCAGCTGTGCTTTCTCGGGATGTACCGTACCTTGAGTCCAATGAACTTCTTCTCCAGCTTCCTCACCTCTGCTAGGTAAGCCGCCATGTTCAGGTCTATGGTCTAATATTCCTTAGACACTTGTCTCGCCACCAGCTGTGAGTCCCCACTCATGAGTAGGTGGATACCAAGTGCGGAAGCGACTCGGAGACCGGCAAGCAAACCCTCATACTCGGCCACGTTATTCGTGGCCGGGAACTCAATCTGCAGTGCATACTGCAAGCATTCTCCAGTTGGGGAAGTTAAAACTATTCCATCCCCCGCGCCTTCGTCTTCGTTGAGTCATCTCTGGTCCGGAGGGGAGACCTCGACAACCTATTTTGTTGCTACTTGATGTGATGTAGGGTTTCCTCAGCACAGGTAGCCTTTTCGGCTAGGTCCATCAGTTGTGCCATTATCTTTGGAGGATGTATGATCAGGTCGTGCATGCACATCTTGTTCCTGCTGCCTCGAACAAAGGCGCGGATGATGTCTGAGTCTGTTATTTTAGGAATAGTGTTGCGAACAGCACTAAAACGCTTGGTGAACTCTCGGAGGGTCTCGTCTGGGCGTTGGACGACTAGGAATAAGTCATCGACCCGGCCGGGACGGGTGAAGGTACCTTGGAAGTTTCCAAGAAGCATGTCACAAAGCTGTCCCCAGTAGCGGATCGTTCCTGGGGGTAGGTTCATCAACCAGGTCCTGGCTGCTCCTCTGAGAGCGATCGGGAGGTAGTTGGCCATGACCTTCTCGTTCCCGCCTGCGGCCTCGATTGCCGTAGTGTAGATCTGTAGGAACTCTACAGGGTTCATGGTGCCATCATACGACTCTAGGGCCCCAGGCTTGAAGCGAGACGACCAGCGCACATGTCGGAGCTCTTGGGACAGCGCTTGGCATCCGTTGATGGTTCTCCGATAAGGCGCATTCTCACCGCTGTTCAGGGTCGGAGATCGTCCCCGACTATTAGCACGGCGCCTGTGGTCTCTCCGGGGAGGAGATTGCTCTCGCTAGTGCCTTGGGGATCAGCGCTTGTTGAGCGTGTCGCGGAGGTCAATGTGCTGTTCCTCTCAGCGATATCTGGTCTTTTGATGTCGTCCTTCTCCGTCTGATTCCTCTTGTCGGAGAGGGGTCTTCCCTCGGTTGGAGCTGTGTGTCACCGACTGGAGTTGAGAAGACTCAGCCTGGGCTTGGGCTTGCTGTAGTTCAGCCCCCAGCTGTTGTAGCAACTATACGCCATCGGGTGTCGTCAAATCTGTCGCCGGTGGTCGTGACAGTAGATTGTGCACCTCGGCGAGTCTTCGAGCAATTCGGGACACATATAGCCCCGTCCCTTGAGGGGTTCTATCTGCTACCGTAGGCATATTCCCGTTCCTGTGAGGAGTAGCCGTCGAACTTCGATGTTGTGAGCCCCCATGCTGATCCGGGTCCTCGAGATCTTCCCAACAGTCATGGATCGCGGAACCACTCGAGGGTCTGGATTAGATGAAGTGTAGTTCCACTCCATCGTGTCTTCCTCATCGAGAGGGATACTGTGATTGAGATCTTAATTGTTCGATCGATCAGAAGTTGCTGGCGACAGTCCAGACATCAGGCTGGTCGCTCCTGCCTGGGAATCGTCGGTCAGCACCAACGTTCCCCCTGAAGGCCATGGTGCACTTGGTCCTAAAGTGATCAGCTTCGCAATTCGAGTACTCGCCAATGGCGTGTTCTCCAAGATCTACGTGGTCAGTTGTCGGGTACAGATCTATCTAGCCGAACTTGTTGTAGAAGCCCAGATCTGAGTACTCGGTACGTCGCGTGAGAGCGATCGGATCCCCCACCGAACCTGCTTCTTTCTCCTTGGGTCGAACCGGGGAGGGCCGTGTAGTCGGCGTCATGGGCTGATCGTGACTAGTTGCACCTCTTGCCGACTCCGATAGTTCCTTATCGGCTTGAGCCGAAGAGGTCCCCACGGTCAGCACCATCTGTCGACGATTGGTGAACCGCCGATCTTACGGTAGTCGTGAGACAGAGATACTTGTTGTTGGGTAGGGACCTCTACGGCACAAGGCCAAGTGATCTAACGATAAGGAAACGCCCTTTTTATACAGGTTCGGGCCTCCCTCAGGATAACAACCCTACGTCATGTTCGTATATATTGATTAGAGAATATCTTATAAAGGAGGTGTATGTTAGTGGCTATCCTAGACCTAATCAGAGGCTACTTCGACTAGTTCCGCAGGGCTCGTTGGAATCGCTGGGGCTTCTGGATGGCTTCGGGCTTCAGGCTTCTTGGATCTAACTTGACCTCTTGGGACTTGAAAGACCTGTCCTCCCCCATGGGATTGCTGATCCTTTATAGGGGGCTCCCCGAGTTGTACTGGACATGGACTTATGCCTGAGTAGAACTCTGGCTTCCTTAAACGTCAGGATTGACTTCCTAGTTTAAGGGGTGTCCTTCCTCCTTACGGGGGGTTACCTTATCTCCTGGGGATCCTTACCGGATACGTATTCTTATTCCAATAGTCCAGGGAATCGTATACGGGTACCTCCTCGTATACGGGATACTATACTATTCGTCGTCATATGTAATTCAAGAAAGATGAGGCACGCCTCCACAGGCTTGGAACAAACTAGGAGAGTGGACATGTACTAATAGGGAGAATTTTAGTCATACTTATCATAATCCCTCTTCCAAGGACAAATAACGTCAGTATTGATGTAGTAGGACTCACTGGTGCAGCATCTTGGATCATCTTACTTTTGGCCGCTATCTTTTTAAACCTACATTCATTATCATAATTTTGATTTTGTACGTCCATAATTTCTACTTCTTTATCATCAACCCGCTTGTAAAACTTGAGGACCAAATTTGTTCTAGTATTTAATTTTCTTTGGTGGCCTCCTGGTTGCAGCCCGTGGAAGATATCCCTCGCTGGTGGCAAAGGTTCCCTCAAGGTAGATGGAGGCTCACGATACGAAGGTTAATCGGCCGAGAGATTATATAGAACAAAATTACGGCGACCCACATATAACCCTTTTGAGTAATATGCTAGTCTTTGACATGTCACAGACGAAGTGCCTTCTCGTCTACATCATATCACATAGAGTAGCACGACAGAAGCATTGCAGTGGTCAATTTATTACAAACTTAGTTTACAAACTCAGAGAACAAGATACAAATATATTCCCAAAAGTACGGGGAATTTAAAACCGTTCCAGTTGGTTAGAGCAAAAGACATAACTATACTCTCTTCTCCCACATCCTTTACTTGTACTCTACACTTCAGAGTCATCACCACGGTAGTTGAAGTGTTGGTCGATGCCTTCGTCTTCTTTTGTCGCTGGCGGCCCCTTGGAGACTTTATCTTCAGCCCCGATGTCGACTACATTTTGGTCTATTGTCGGCTCACCTCCTAATCAAAGGAATTAGAATAGAGGGATGAGTACAGAAGGTACTCAACAAGTCTAGGAATAGCAAAGTGGTGTTTGATGTCTGTACTCAACAAGTCTAGGAATAGCAAAGTGGTGTTTGATGCACTATCTACTGTGAACAGCAATGCTCTCCAAAAGCAATGCAATTTTGTAAGGTAAGATAGTAAAGTTTTAATTTAAGAGACTAATGATCTCATGTCTCAAAAGCTGCTAGGATTCTCGATGAATCCCTTTCTTGCTAGGTTCACAGTTCCAACCAAGAACATGGAGTGACTCAGCCACACTTTTACACTCTACAGAGGTGCGCAACTGTACCCACAAACGACGATAGTCATGCATCTGAGGTGGCCAAACCTCATTTATACTCCTGAGGTCACAGAGCCATTTCACCGCCCGCTCAGTCATACTCCGCGTCGCAATCCCTCCCATCGGCCAGGGACCACCAGCCATACGTTGATCTTATAGATTCAATGCTTTGTGGATAGCCAACGGCTAACGCCACCTTCCCAACAGTTGATCTTATAGATTCAACTTTGAGGTCTTCCTTTCCCGGGGGCAGTATGACCTAGGGCAAAGGTACTTTAGCTCAGCCCTGCCCATACAAGGTATGTGGTATGCGCGATCACTACAGCCCTTAAGCACATTCGATCATTGGTTGCATTAACCTTATATGAAACATTCCCGTGTGATGAAATCCACCTTCCAATGTGCCTCCGGCACCCTTTCCAGGATTTCAACACCCACCATGATCACACCCAAAAGCCGGCGATCAAACGATTCCAAGGTTGATTCAATTTAGAGAATAGGTTTTCATTTTGTGCATGTTATAGACAAGAAGGAAATTTTGTAAAATGTTCTCAGCGGATATGAACAAGAAACTGGACTTACCTGGTATCGGATTGGAAATGGAGTTTGACAGTTCTACTTGCTGAGCTCCAGCTTCTGATAAAGAGATAATAAAGTCCGATAAGGACTTATCCAAAAAATTTCCGAATATGCATGCAATGACAATGCATTATATGCATGAGATGATGCATGTATTAAAATTATCATCTATGACTTTTAAACTGAAACCCTTTTAACAATCTCTTAAAGATTCAAGATTTCTAAGAGTAACTCAGGCGTTAAGTATCCTAAATCCCGTTTTCATCTTTCTCATGATAATATCCATCAACTTGACTTTTGTTTTCTTCACTCACTATTTAACATGTTCTAATAAATCCAATGTTCTTAACTTAAGAACTTAGTTAAGATTTCAAGCTTAGATTTAGTTCTCCTTTTAAAGGGTAATATATGTTACTCAGTTAGAATAATTCATAGTTTAGTTAGCCCTAAACCCTCTTCTATAAAGAACCCAATTTAAAGCTAAACAACTTACCCCATTTTTTCCATTTATTCCCTATTCTACACATTTATATTTGTCACTTCATTATCTTTTTAATTTCTTTTCATTTTTGTTGTAAAGAAACTGGTGAGAATTTACTTATTCATTTTATACCTCTCTTTTTTTCCTTCACTCCCTCAAAACCGCTGACCAATCTCCTTACTTGGCCTATTCGGCGCACTCCCTCTTCTCATTTCTCATGGCTGACAGCCCCAAAGCTCTTTCCCTTTCTCTCATAGGTGCGCAGCCCTCCAGACGGTCTTCTCGAGCTCCGTCACGCCGCCACGAGCGCCGCCTCCACTCTGGGTCCAGCCCATGTCCTCCGTTGCCTGATGACTCCGTTGCCTCGGCCCTTGACAAATTCTCTCGGTGTTGCTCGGGTCGCGAGCCTGGGGCTCAGGCTTAGCCCCACCGGCCCCGCCCAGATCGCCTCCTCCTGAACGCCGTGCTGTCGCCTCCTTTGCTTGGCTCCCCTCAGCGCCGCCCGTTCGCCTCCTAATTTTGGGACTACCCCATTGGCCCATCGTCGCTACCTCACCTCGGTGCCTCCGCCTCGGCCGCCGCCCGGGTCGGCTGAGGCTGGCGTCGCAGCTCCGCCACCGGAGCTCCGTCAGCCCACCTCCCGCTGGTGGCGCGCCGTGGTGCCAGGTGTCGATGACCTCTTCCTCTCGAGGTAAGCATCTCTGCTCTTCTTCCTCTACTCCCCATTCCTCTTCCTAATTGGTCCAAATCCACACTCAATTCACTTATGAATATTTCATTGAGGTTCTAAGGTGACGCTTTGGAGCTTGATTGATATAATCTTACAATTTTTTTGGTTCTAACTGTTATACTCGGTTGGTGTACATGCTGTGTTAATATCCAGTAATTAGCTAATTTTATTACATAAATTGGCAGTTTTGTGTACTGGAATCAGCTAATTATCATTTTAAGATGCTAGAGATATGTACTATTTCTGTCTCTATTTATTCCAACATATTGCACTACACAAGTTTAATTTTTCTACTAAGAAGTTTGTGATGACATTAAAGGCATGCTCATGATTTTGATGTATGCTTTTGGTATATCCTTAAGTATAGAAATCTACTATACTATTTGTTGGATTGAGGAACAGACGCTAATACTTGGTTTATTTCTCTATTTCCATGATGATTAAATACTATAGCTGCTAGTTAAGCAATAGTGTTTTATGCCTTGGCATGGTATGAAATTTTTTACTGGATGCTTTATTATGTGTTGAGATTTCTACACTTGGATAATTTGCTTGGCTCAGAGTAATCTGTTACCATCTACATTTGTTACTCCAATAGGTAAAATGCAATGTTTGTTATGGTGCATTATATGATTGAATTCTTAGCTGATATGTTTTAAGACATATTCGTGGCTTAGTGACTATGGTCATGCTCCTTTCTGTGTATGTGTTTCTACCATAGTCTAGTTTGTCTATTACTTCCTAGTTTACATGTTACCGTTTGTTGGGTCTTCAATTTCTTTGCTGGGTATCCAGCGGGAATATGAGCAGCTACTGCTCTTGCCTGATGTTGACTAGTCTGAAGCACAAAGGTCTATTGCTAAGCTTATATGTTCATGTGCCTTGGTCCTCTTTCCATATATGTTAGTTTGTTAACCTGAGAGAATAGATTGCTACACTTAATTCTGCTTCCTATATGTACATGTATATAGAGATATGTTGGTTCATTAAATTGAAAGAACAGATGCTTCATTTATCTTAGTTTATTCCTGGAATGGCTTTTATCTGAGAGTGATTTGAAGAAAAGTATAAACTCGATAAGAACAGATTTCATGCCTGATCTTGGCTAGCTCATGACGATGCTAAGCATCTAAGAGCAGATACACCACGCAGTTGCCTAATCGATGCCTTTAAAACCCTATGATGGGATTCTGAGGGTTCCTTATAATATCCAATTTCCATCTAGATGCATATATGCTGTGATGGTCTAGCTGAGGTTTTACCTTACCTCTAAGTTGGACACCGGCAGGTTCAGTTCCTAAGCTTGCTGATGGCCTTGTCCTTGATCTATTGATGGTCTGCTCCTCCTCTCCTCGGTAGATCCTTCTCCATCTTATTCCTTGCTGCTCCTGATGCTTGATCTCTGATGACCTCCTGCGGCCTGCCTTAGCTCCTAGAAATGGTTCTGTATGTGGCGGTCTACCTTAGCTCCTAGAAATGTTTTACAAAACTATTTTCGAAAACTAAAAACTATTTAGGTCATCGGCACTATTTTGCCCCCGCAGCTAACCCTGCGGATGTCGGCAGAACTGTGCCGGTAAGACCACCCTTATTTAAAAACAATGTTTTCAAAACCATTTGCCTCCTACTGCAATCTGCGAGGTCCTAACGGTCCCGAGTTCTCATACTTGGTGGCTTCGGACTTCACAAATATTTCTGAAGATCTCCCCCCTCCAACTCTCGGTGTTCCTCGATGACTCCAGACTCGAAGATTCGGAGATTAGGGTTTAGATGGTGTACCGGTAGAATATTGCCATGTAATTTTTATTTCTTCTTCTTTATCCATTTTGTAATAATGTTGTATCATGACATTTGTAATATTCTTGAAATCAATAAAGTTTCAATTTCAATTATTCTTATCGTGTATGAATGATGAATGCAACAAATTACATGTATGCCATGAATGCGCAACAAAATTCCTCCCCCTCTCGACTTAGCTCACGACGTAGCTCACGACGATCGTCGGTAGAGTTAGGTCAACTCAGCAGTGTGAGTTGATCAAACTTCCACATCATGCGTCCAGTTAACCCAAAACTAGGGTTCTCACATCCTACCCCCCTTAAAAGAATTTCGTCCTCGAAATTAAAGATGAGGTATCGGATTAAGAACGGGTAGTCTCTACGCAAAACTTCATCTTCCTTCCACGTCGCTTCTCAGATAGGATGATTCTTCCATTGCACCTTGCAATACTTGATAGCTCGATTCCGCAGTTGCTTCCATTCTTCGGCAAGAATTCTGATTGGCTTTTCAACGTACGACAAATCGTCTTGTAATTCCACCTTTGACTGTTCCACTTTCTTGGTAGGTTCCTTTAACACTTTCCGAGTTGCGAGTTGTGGAATACATCGTATACCTCCAACAACGATGCCGGTAGTTTTAACTGATAAGTTGCCTCCCCCTTCCGGTCTACGATTTTAAACGGTCCGATATATCTAGGACTTAACTTTCCTCTCATGCCAAATCTTTTCACCCCCTTGGTAGGACTCACTTTTAGATAGACTAAGTCTCCTACCTCAATGTTCATCTGCCATATCTCTTTATCCGCATAACTCTTTTGATGACTTTGAGCTGTTTTCAACCGCTCTCGAATAATTGCTATTGCATCACACTTTTCTTTAACAAGATCTGGTCCGATGAGATTCTTCTCTCCGGTCTCATATCAGCATATCGGTGATTGATACTTCCGACCATATAGGCTGCAAATGGAGCCATCTGTATACTATTCTGATAATTGTTGTTGTGTGCGAACTCCGCTATAGCGCGATGTTCGCCTCATGAACTTCCAAAGTCAAATACACAGGCTCTCAACATATCTTCAAGAATTGGATTCATTCTTTCGGTCTGAGATGTCTTGAAGCTTAAGCAATGACCTTTCGGTCTTGCCTTAGCACACATCCTAATTCTGACTTGGATGCATCACAGTAGATACTGAAATTCTTACTATTTTCCGGTAAGGTTAACACTGGAGCGGTAGTGAATTTCTGCTTTAGCTCCTAAAACTATTCTCACAGGCTTCCATTTACTGAAATTTGGTGTCTTTCCTTGACAATTTGGTTATAGGTCCAAAATTTTTGGAGAATCCCTCGATGAATCCTTTTACTGATAACTCATCCACTGTTTCTTCAACTCTGCTAGCTCTACGGGTCCCATTCTGTATGGCCTTTGAGCTATTGGTGAGGTGCCCGGTACCAGGTCAATGGTGAACTCCACCTCTCTATCTGGTGGCATACCCGGCAACTCATCTGGAAATACATCAGAAAATTTTTGGATGACTGGTATTTGCTCAATACTCTTCTCTTCCAAAGAGTTTAACTGAAATTCTAGCTCAATTTCTTGGTTCCTCCGGCCTTGGAACACAACTTTTCCACCTACCTAATGGTTAAGAACTACGGTCTTGCTAGCACAGTCAATCTGAGCTTTATGGCGTGCTAACCAATCCATGCCTAATATGACTTCTAGGCCTTGGAGTGGTATGATCAAAAGATGAGTAAAGAATGCATAGCCACTAATCTCCTATGACTAGCCATTCTATCTTCTTATCCACCTTTATGGGTCCTCCAAGTGACTGCACCTGTAGATACTTCTCTAAAGAACTAGTTTTCCATGGTACCCCTTTCATGAATTCCTCATGGATGAATGCTTTGCTTGACAACAAGAAATACGATGTTCAAGACAAGATAAGATAGATAGTGTACCAGTCACCACGTTACTGGCTGATCCGACTTCTTCAATAGTCACATAGTTCACTCTTCCATGAACCTTGGCCTTGCCACGGACTTGAGTACCTCTTCCTCCATGAGTTGCTGCTCCTAGAGCTGGTGCTGCTGGTCTCGGTGCTTGAGGTTGTGGATTTGGGCAAACTTTCATTTTACATCCAGACTGTCCACATCCATAGCAATCCCTCTTCTTTGGACACTGTGGGGAATAGTGACTTCCACCACAAATGTAACACGTATCAGGCGGTATTGATTCTTCAGTTGGTTCTGTTGATATTGGTGCTTGATGCTGTGATGGTTGATCTATTGGGTTTTGAGGTTGTGTCTTCTGAGCTTCTAGATTTGGACACTCCTTTATTTGGTGTCCCGTTGGCCACATCTAAAACATTTTCTCCTCTTCGGACAATGTGAGGCCAGATGATTTCCACCACAACCATAACAGGTAACAGGGAATATTGGTGTTTGATTTACTATTCCGGACGATGTTCCTTCAAACATAATCCACTTGTCATGATTTATTTTGTTGATATTGTTGCTGCCTCGGTTTGAGCTTTCTCTTCCCATCATTTTGCACCTTATGGTAATTATCCTCCAAAGTGATAACACGATTCACCATATTTTGGAACTCGGTTGCATGGATAAGCCTTAGTTCCATTAGCAGGGATGGTTGATGTTCTTCCATCCTATTTAGTCTTTCAACAAAGATCTTGTTCTGATTCTCCTGAGCTTCAAGTCTTTCTCGCCTTTCTTCTTCTCTATCTTTTCGATCTTCTTCCATCCGGCGCATGTACTGCATGAAAGCTTCTTCAATGTTGAACCTTGGTGATGGTGGAGGTATACTGTTGTCTCCACTTCCACTAACTAGGTCTGCCTTCACTTGCTGTTCAGCCTCCATTCTAGCTTTTTCTTCTGCTTCCTTCTGGGTTTGCTCATCCACCAACTTACGGTCTTCCTCACCTGGGACTCACCATCCTCTATATTGTGATATGAAGCAAAGCTTAATCATATAATTTTCAATGACATATATTAAGCTTTTATCTTCATAACACCACTAAGCACTCATACGGAAATCAGAAAAGATCCATAACTCCAATAACGCATACAATTACATAAAACGTGATAAACCTATGTGCTCTTTATCTACAGTGTCCAGAAACCAAAGCAAAAACAAAGTATTAAAGATTTGATTTTTAGGGTGCTAATATCTTAACTTATGTCCTTACACTCTATGCTTAATAACCTAAATATTTCCTCCGTAATTGGAGACTATCTACCCAAGATGTAAACACTCTTCTAAAAAGAACCCAATTTAAAGCTAAACAACTTACCCCATTTTTTCCATTTATTCCCTATTCTACATATTTATATTTGTCACTTCATTAACTTTTTAATTTCTTTTCATTTTGTTTTAAAGAAACTGGTGAGAATTTACTTATTCATTTTATACCTCTCTTTTTTTTCTTCACTCCCTCAAAACCGCTGACCGATCTCCTTACTTGGCCTATTTGGCCCACACCCTCTTCTCATCTCTCCTGGCCGACACCCCCAAAGCTCTTTCCCTTTCTCTCATAGGTGCGCCGCCCTCCCGACGGTCTTCTCGAGCTCCGTCGCACCGCCGCCTGCACCGCCTCCACTCTGGGTCTGGCCCTTGTCCTTCGCCGCCTGATGCCTCCGTCGCCTCGATGCTTGACAAATTCTCTCGGCGTTGCTCAGGTTGTGAGCCTGGGGCTCAGGCTTAGCCCTGCCGGCCCCGCCCGGATCGCCTCCTCCCGAACGCCGTGTCGTCGCCTCCTTTGCTTGCCTCCCCTCAGCGCCGCCCGTTCGCCTCCTAATTTTGGGACTACCCCATCGGCCCATCGTTGCTACCTCACATCGGTGCCTCCGCCTCGGCCGTCGCCTGGGTCGGCTGAGGCTAGCGTCACACCTCCGCCACCGGAGCTCCGTCGGCCCGCCTCCCGCTGGTGGCGCACCATGGCACTACCTCAGACCACATCTTCACTGACGGGCTCTAAAAGTCCACCGCTGACGGGTTCCTCGCCCGTCAGTAACGTCACGTCAATGGAAGTTCCACTTTCACTGATGGGCACAACGCCCGTCAGTAGATGTGAACTTTCACTTGCGGGCGCAACCCGCCTGTCAGCAGAGATGTAGTGCAGGGTGCCTGGCAACATCCTGACAGTGTTTTTCACTGACGGGCGATTATTCTACGCCCGTCAGTGGTGAGTCTTTCCACTGACGTGTACGTTTTGTGTGCTCGTCAGTGAAAGTATGATAACACTTTTTTTATAAAATTATTTCTGGAAAGGCAATATGAAGAATATGCAGCAATTAATATCACAAATATTAAGCATATGTAACATTTAATATCAGAAATATGAATCACATATACCAAATTAATATCACAAATAGTAAATACACATATAAAAACAAGTTTACAATGAATTAAAACGACAAACAATTGAATTTAACAATGTTTATTCTCACTAGCCCTACTAATCTACGTCTACGACGCTTCGCTAGTACTTGCAGGGCGGCGGGAAGGCGGTAATTGGACTCCCGCGTAGAAATCTCTGCTTGTCCGGACGACTTCATTGTTGATGACGTACGCGAAGGTCTTCTGGATGCGGGCAAAGTCCTTCCTCCAGTCGTACTTTTCATCGGCCAGGTCGTGTATGAAGTTATTGAAGTGGTCTTGGTTCCACTGCGGGTTGTGGGATATGACGAACGCGTCTATGTGAGCGCAGACGTAATACCCACATGTAACACTATTTTCCGGCTGTTGCCTGCAAGGGAAGTTGAATTTGTGGATCAGCTTCTTGCTCTTGCTCTCTGCTCCTCGCAAGTTGTATTCCCAAAAGGCGGCTTCCAGAACTTCCTTAATTCCTGAGAAGTCCCGCTTGGCACTTCTTTGGGAATCAAAATAGTATATCATTCTGGAAGGCTTGTGGATGACGATGAGGATCCAGTGGTCACTGCGTAAAAGGTAACAAAGGAATATAAATAGACGGGGATACGTGATTAAGAAAAGCAAACTAGGAATGCTAGTAAGTAACTTACGGGGGGTTGTATGGCATGAGCAAGTAGTCATTATCCTTATGGTATATCAATGACTCGATGATAAAATTTATTAGGACCTACTTCGCTTCTCGTATATAGTACTCGTTCATGATGACCGGATCGATTACTCCAAAAGCACAGCTGGGCAGATGCCTAGACTCTTGGGCTTGGTAAAGCGCCCATAGCCTGACGAGCATGGTGTCGAGCCGGAAGAAGTTGAACAAATTAAATATATCTTCAAAATTGATGTCGAAGGTGTCATGTTGTCTGTCCAGGAAGAAACCGAAATCTTTAGGCACCTCGACCTTAAAGTGTTGCACATAACCATCCCGATTTCGTGCCCTCATCATGATCGTGTCATGGAGCAGTTTCATCTGCATGGGCAACCTCTGCACCTCATCATCTAGGAGCAAGGGCTCACCTGCCTCGTACACTAATCGTCGAGGCTTCTTAATGGTTTCGGCAGATGTCTGGAAGGATAAGGCCTTTTTATTCTTATCCTTGCTTGCCTCCTTCGCAGCGGTGCTGCCCCGCCCGTGTGGTCTTTTTCTTTTCCTCTCCGGCTTCGGAGAGGAGGCCCTCTTGCCTCCCGTCAACGCTTCGCCCACTGTGGCATTGAGCGTGCTTGGAGATAAGACCTTCTTTTCCGCTGCGCTCGGGTCATGGCGATGCTTGGAGCGCTTTTCACGGGGTGGCGAGTCCTTCTTGGGTTGCTCCTCCTTCTGGGACGGAAGGATCGTCGTGTGCTGCTGCCCGGCAAGATCGTCGTCCCGATCATCGAACGAAACTGGCGTATTGCACACGCCGAGCGGAGACGGGCCGGCTCCGGCTAATGGAGAGGGGATAGTTGACGTACTAGGAGAGGACACCCCGAGGATAGTTATCTGGCTCTTCGGCCACTGGATGTAGTACCCCTTGCAGTCTCCTAGCTTTGTGACATCCTCTTCAGGGGCTACAGGGACTGCGACGTCACTGAACTCAGCGACGACGCGGTCCACCTGCACCCTCGCTGTGGCATGTCGCGCCCTCCGCCGTTGGGAAGACTAGGCCGTGTGCAACCGTCTTCTTCACGCCAGGCAAAGGGATTGTGAGGTGGCATTTCGTGGGGCCCTGCATAATAAACAATGTGTCGAATTAGAGCATTGTTATCTGCACAATTCTATTAATTAGAGCCCTCATATAAGTGATTCATGGTCGCGACGAAACTTACAGCGATGTCTTCGATGGGACTTGGCGACTCGGGGGCATTGTCGGAGGCTGAGGCGCAGCTACTCCATCCAGCAGGATAGGAGCCCTGATGTCCATGAGGATGGACAGGTGGCCGAGACGCATCGTAGCCTCTAGACGCTAAAAATTCTTAGGCCGCCAACTTGCCAGCCTCTTGGGCTGCCCTTATCATCTCTTGCATTCGAGATGTTTGCCTTCCTCTCCTCCTCTGGCGGGCAGCCTCGCGGTCCTGGGGAAACACTGCGTCCCAGATAGCCCCGCTCCCAATCCCTCGGACACGCCCTGTCTTCTCCCTCGTCCCTAGAGACTTCGAGAGATGGTCTTCCCACCTCTGGCTCTGGACGGATTTCTGGGAGCTGGCAAGCTGCTGGGACAGCTGCCTCTGCAACATAAACGGCACAATGTACGGACCGTTAGCGAACTGGAAGCACAACAGTATATTTGAAGAAGACATCGGATTTAGATTTTACCAATCTTTCGGAGACCGCCTGAAGCTCAGGGTCCGTGATGATAGGAGTCCTAGTGGCTGGGTCTGAAACTGAGTGCGCCCTCATCTAGATCTGCGCGCGTTCCTGCTCAATATCAGCGAAGGGAACCGGTTTCCCAGTCGCTATCAGCGTGGCGTCCTCTTTCTCCCAGATCGGTCTCTTCCCAGGAACACCTCGGCTGCCAAGGTGGTGGGGGAATTTGTTCTTCGCGCGCAGCTCCTTCACCCGACGACTCTTCTCCTTGAATTCGTCACTCTTCTTGTCCGCAACGAACTCCTCCCAGTGTTCGAGTTCTACCTTTGGCCATTTTTGTTTGATTACAGTATCGAAATCGGTGTCTAGCAGTTTCGTTGCTTCATATCGCCATGTCCTTAGCGCAGCACACATGATGCTGTCCGCTTTTCTTCGGACTCTTTCCTTGTCAGCCTCTGGGACAGCATACTTATCCCAGAGCTTGTCGAAGAGGACCTTTTTCTGGCCGTCTGTCATTTTCTTGAAGTCCTGGCATGTGATCCTGACATGCTCGCGGACGATGCACCCATGTGTTGCTGAACGACTTCGCAGCCTTCTCTGGACTTGCAGGAACACCTGTCACGCCGACTCGAGTGACGACGAATGTCTTGTTCGTCAGCTGGTTCCCTCCTCTAGGGTTGCACCGTCTCTTTGGCTTCTCTGCTACTGACGACGGCTCCGGCGCCTCCTGTTCCTCTGACCCTGACTCGCTGGATCGAGAAGCGTCTGACGAGCGAGACGCACTCTCTTCATCTCACGCCATGGCTATTTCAGGTGCCGAAGGTACATTCCCCGCCTCGACGGCAGGTTCACTGGCCGGCTCAGGGGTTGTTTGATCGGTTAGGAGCGGGGCGTCAATAGGGGCCACCACGTCTATGGGCGCCGCGCTGTCATCATCTACGCGGGCTACTTCCCGGGTTGGCGACGAGTCCATTTTTCGATATATTAAGAAACTGAAACAAGGGCCCACCTATCAGCAAAGGACAGTTCCAAGCATGGTCATTTGCTATTACTAAATTAAAATGCATGCACATTTGCTCTAATTTAGGATGAGTCAAAATCATTTGTTCATCCCTTAAAAGATTATAATCTGTACATATCCTGGCATTCTAGCCTCAGAACTGTTTGATTGTTTGCATGTAAATAAACACTAAGCAGAAAACAGGCTTAATGCCAGATACTCAAATACTAACCAATCCCAAGCAGCCAGAGTTGCCCTCATTTCTAGCATTGCAAAACATAGCAAACGAAAATATGACAAGGAAAAACACCAGACCATGAGAAAAATCACACTATCCTATTCGAAGGAAAAATATAACAAGCAACACTTTTAGTTTTCTGAACAACCCATAATAAAGTCGCTACTCCTGAAGCTATTAACTGTCTGGTTTGTCCTGAGAATTGCATTGTCCAAGTACACAATCCATCAACAGACCCAGACACATTTGTCAGATTAAAAGCACACCGCGTAACACCCCAAGTAAATTTTGCTACAATGCAATGGAAAAACGGTTGACATATAGTCTCGGAACAACTATAAAACATATATTTAGTATTACCATGCCAGTCCCTTCTCACCATTTTATCTTTGGTTAGAATACTATATCTAAGCACTAACCACACAAAAACTTTTATACACAGAGGCACTCTAATCAGACAGAAATGTTGAAAAGGCCATTTCCCCTACTGAAATTTCAGCATAAGATACATATATTTAACCGTAAAGACCCTGCTTTTGTTCAATAACCATTATATCTATCTTCATCGTCTAACAAAGACACCCCTGCATAAAAGGAACACTACCCTCCATATAAGTGAAAATAGAAGCATAATCGTTACTCCTCTCCTTAGACTCCCCAAAATAGTATATCTCACTCTTATACAAATTAATTTTCAATCCAGAAAAATGTTCAAATATGCATAGAATTAAAGAGAACGGGGAACCGGGGGGCGGCACCGACCGGGGTCCTCGGGTACGCGGCACCGACCGCGGGAACGGGGCGGCAGCGGGGCTCGGGGCGGCGGCGGGGCTAGGGCGCGGGCGGCACCGATGGGGGCTCGGGGCGGCGGCGCCGATGGGAGCTCGGGGCGGGGCTAGGGCTCGGGGATGGCGCCGACGGGGGCTCGGGGCAGCGGCGGGGCGCGGGACGGCGACACCGATGGGGGCTCGGGGCGGCGGCGCTGACGGGAGCTCGGGGCAGCGGCGCGGCAGCCTGGCGGCGGGGGTATGGCGCGGGCGCTCACGGCTGGTTCTGAACTTAGAACGCGCAAGACGAATGCGCCAAAAATTTGGCCAAGTCCCATTTAAGTAGGGCGGCAGAATCACTGATGGGCTTACCACGCTGCCCGTCAGTGGAAGTTAATGCATACTTTCACTGACGGGCTCATGAATACTCGCCCGTCAGTGAAAGTTTACATCCACTGACGGGCACTAAAAAGTTACCCGTCAGTGAATTAAAACTAGGGTTTGCACCGCATGCTCCACTGATGGGTAGGCATAAATTTGCCCGTCAGTGAAAGTTATTTCAGATTTGTTTGTAGTTTCGATATTTTTCTCTTGTTGACTTACTTTTCTATACTCCTAAACCCATGTATATTGAAAAATCTCCTGCATGCTTTATGTTACGCACTACATATTTTCACTTGTATTCTGAATTTCATATATTTAATCTTCGACTGAATTAAGATGGCTGAATTCTTGCGACAAGCAAGTCGATCGTACCTTTGAACTGATGATTACTAGCGAAAAGAAAATACACAAAACTCTGAACATACACAAAACTCTGAACATGCAACACGTGCCTAGCTATTTCACAAAATTCTGAACATATATAATGTATTAACCATTCAATTCACTAAAATGATATTATTACATATTGTGGTTCGTTCTGAATTGATCGGAAACCTAGATTTCATCATCTTTGACACGCTTCTCAATAGTACTTCTGATCTTCTTGGTGGTATACGTCAGGCCTTCGTCGTGGCTGCGACTTATGTACGGGCACGCATCCTGAGAACTTTTGTGCCTCTTGCTCGTTCGATCATCAACATCTTCTTCTTCTGTGTCCGGATCGTCGAACTGGTCGTAGTCCTCTTCGTCAACTACACCATCGACTCCGACAATACTCCTTTTCCCTTTCCTCACAACAACGCGCTTCTTATTCTTTGGATCTGTTATGTAGAACACTTGGGTGAGCTGTTTGGCTAATACCCATGGCTCATCTTTGGGACTGATTGATTTGACTTATCGTGACTCCATAGGGATCGGTGGAGGTATCACCATGGTACTGGTGTTCATATCTTCGATTCTGACGTCTTTCGCCCATCTAACACGAAACATGGGGATCTTGGTCACGGTGTAGTCAAGTTCCCAGATCTCTTCGATCACGCCGTAGTACCTACACTTCTTGCCATGATGACCAGTTCTAGACTCCTGCGTTACACTACAGTTCTGGTACGTACTGCGCCGGTCTTGAGCCTCGGTATAGAATGTGTATCCGTTGATATCATACGATTGCCACGTCACGACTTTGCTATCGGGTTCTTGTGACAACATTCGGACGGTTTCTTCTTCTCTATTTATCGGCTCCCTTTCGTACCAGTAGTCCTTTAACCACCGGGAGAACTTTGCGTTATGTTCTTTCGTGAGCGCAACTGTGCCCTTTTTCGGATTCGCTTCGCGCAACTGTTTCATGTGGATCTGAATATAGGGCCGTACCACAGCCAAGTGTTGCAGCACCACGAAATGTGCTCTGTTGTAGTCATCTGATCTTTCCGATCGATACACATGTAAATTTTTATGCCCATTCGCACCTTTACCGTCGAGCCTGCCTGTGTGACGCGAAATTGGAACACCTATAGGTTTTTGATCACGCATGTAATCCGTGCAGAACTCGACGCCCTCTTCGGTAACATAGCCTTGGATGATGCTACCTTCCGGATGCGCTCTGTTACGAACGTAGCACTTGATAACCCCATTGTACCTTTCAAATGGGTACATGTTGTGCAAAAACACGGGACCAAGGTCCAGTATCTCCGGGACGATATGGATCATGAGATGTACCATGACATCGAAGAATGCTGAAGGGAAATACATCTCAAGTTCGCATAGTATGACAGTGATCTCGGCCTTCAGTTTCAGGCAGCGTTGCACCGTGATTGACTTCTGACAGATAGTGTTGAAGAAGTTACAAAGATCCGTGATCGTCTTGCGGACACCTGGCTCCATGATACATCTAATTGCGACAGGCAGTATCTGTGTGATCATCACGTGGCAGTCATGAGACTTCATGCCAATCAGTCGATGAGTCTTCATGTCGACAAGTTTTCGGATGTTTGCGGAGTAACCTGAAGAAACTTTGACACCATAGAGGCATTCGCAGAGGCTATGAAGCTCGTCTTTACTCAGAGTGTAACAGGCAGCAGGACAGCTGGTCTTGACTCTGATACCATTCTTCCCCGTCTTGGTCGTTTCTCTGGTTGCCCACAGCTCAGGTCTTATATTCATGTGTTGCATGTCTGCTCGTGCCTTCGGCCCATCTTTTGTCTTGTCCGGAATATTGAGCAAGAGACCAAGCAAGCTGTCGCAGACATTTTTCTCGATATGCATTACATCAATGCTGTGACGTGTGTCAAGGTGAGGCCAGTAAGGCAATTCCCAGAAAACAGATTTCCTTTTCCAGACGCCCTTTACCGGCGGTTGTTTCTTTCCTTTTCCTGGCTCAACTTCATCCATTTCATTCAAGAGATCATAGATTTCTTGTCCGGTCTTCTTGCGAGGCTTTGGACGGATTTCTTTTGTTCCGTCAAACCTTTCCGTGTCCTCTCTCCATGGGTCATTCATGGTCAGCCACCTTCGGTGTCCCATGAACACGATTTTTCTAGAGCCCTCTAAGAAAACACTCGTCGTTTCTTCCATGCACCTAACACATGCTTCGTATCCTTTGGTGCACTGACACGCATTGTTCCCGTACACGGGATAATCTTGCACCATTGTGAACAACAGGCCTTTCAGAGTGAAGAACTCTTCTCTGTCTACGTCCCAGACCTGAGCCCCTTCTTCCCACAGCGTAGCTAGTTCGTCCTTCAGTAGCTGTAGATACATGTTAAGATCCATTCTAGGTTGTTTTGGCTCTTGAATGAGACAGGTGCATGTACTTCCGCTTCATGCACAACCATGGAGGGAGGTTATAGATCCAAAGAACAATGGGCCATGTGCTGTGTCTGCTGCTTATGTTGCCGAATGGATTTATTCCATCCGTACTCATACCGAACCTGATATTCCTCGGATCACTACTGAAATCTGGGTATTCGGCATCGATTGCCCTCCACTAACAAGCATCGGTTGGTTGTCTCAACACCCCGTTCTTTCTTCTCCCCTCTTCGTGCCAACGCATCAGCTTTGCCTCCTTCTTGTTACCGAATAAACGTTTCAGACGGGGGAGGACTGGAAGGTACCATACAACCTTTGCAGGGGCACCACTCGTCACTTCTTCCTCGTCATCGTCTTGGTTTCTGCCGCGCTTATATCGAGATGTGTTGCACACTAGACATTTGTGCAGCTCTCTATACTCCCTGTGATAAATAATGCAGTCGTTTCGACAAGCGTGGAGTCTCTCTACATCCAATCCAAGTGGGCAGACCACCTTCTTGGCTTCCTCGGTGGTCGTAGGCAACACGTTCTCCTTTGGAAAAACCATCGCGAGGTAAGCCAGCGTCTCATCGAAGCTTGCGTCCGGACAGTTGTGGGCTGCCTTGATCCTTAGAAGTTCTAGCGTGACTGACAAACGCGTGTGCTCAGGATCGCAGGTGGGATACAGCGGTTTTGTCGAGTCTTCCATCAGTTTCACAAACTTTGCGACCTCTCTTTCATCCTCGGGGTCTTCAACCACCTGGTCCGCCATGTGACTGTCCCTCAACATTTCAGCCAAATTGTTGCCCGCCTCCCCCGTCAAGTCATCCCTACATTCCGAAATATGGTCTTCATCTTCTTCTGCGTTGCCATGTATGGCCTCTTCTTCTAAACATTCACGAGTAGCTAAAATTTCTGTCTCCTCCTCACCGTGACTTGTCCAACGTGTATAACCTTCCATGAAACCTTTAGTCAACAAGTGTAGCTGCAGCATGCCTCTCTCCCTGAACATTATCGTGTTCTTGCATACAGAACACGGACAACACATCTTGTTCGCACCCTTTTCCCCCCTATCTTCCTCGGCCACATCTAGAAACCCATTCAGAGTATTGACAAAACTCTGTGTTGCCCTTTCGCCGTACATCCAACTTCGATCCTTCGATCCCTACAACAACAAACTGATTGATTTTAGTCCAAATTAACAGAACAAACACAAAATTTATTCTTTTCTTTCATGTACTACATCGTACCAAAGAGAGCTCGCTAGCTAGGGCCGTCAAGGAGTGGACTCGAGAGAGAGGAGGGGAGGGGAGAGGAGGGGAGGAGGGAAAATGGGTGGAGAGGAGTAGGGGGGTTAAAAGAAATCTAGATATAGATTGAGGAGGGAGGGAGGGAGGAGGGGAGGGGGAGAGAGAGGGAAAAAGGGGTGCAAATTAAGGAGGAGGGACAAGAGATTGATCTAGATCTAGATCTAGAGAAGGAGGGAGAGAGGAGGGGGAGGAGGCCAAAGCGGGAGAAGAGGGAGGAGGCTAAGGGAAAAATTGGGAAAAAATGGGCAGGAAAGAGGCAGCAAATGACCGGAGCTTGCAGTTGGCCGTTTGAGGCGCGCGAGCTCAACAGCCAGCTGCAGGCGCCGCCAAGCACAATTTATAGTCGCAGACATATCACTGACGAGCACTACATAATACACCCGTCAGTGATAAGCATGCCACGGAGGCATTCCTGGGAGCACACTTTCACTAACGGGCACTACGGCACCCGTCAGTGGAAAGCCAACAATCACTGACGGGTACGTTTAACTTGCCCGTCAGTGTAGGTATGTGTTAGTGGAGAAGCCAGGGTGGACCTCCGTTCCGACCTCTACTGACGGGCACGACATGACCCGTCAGTGACATGACAACCATCACTGACGGGCACTTGTTATGCGCCCGTCAGTGAAGCTTTGTGTCAGTGGAGAGGCCAGGTTGGCATTCCGTTCCCACTTCTACTGACGGGTCTTTTTTGTGCCCGTCAGTAGAAGTAGGCCGTCTCCTCCAGTGCGTGACCATCGCTGATGGGCCCGTGTTCGCCCGTCAGCGATTCATCTAATCAGCGACGGGCCTCGTAGTGCCCGTTAGTGATTTTCTTGTAGAAGAGATCATTTCTGAGGTAGTGTGGTGCCAGGTGTCAATAACCTCTTCCTCTCGAGGTAAGCATCTCTGCTCTTCTTCCTCTACTCCCCATTCCTCTTCCTAATTGGTCCAAATCCACACTCAATTCACTTATGAATATTTCATTGAGGTTCTAAGGTGACGCTTTGGAGCTTGATTGATATAGTCTTACAATTTTTTTGGTTCTAACTGTTATACTCGGTTGGTGTACATGCTGTGTTAATATCCAGTAATTAGCTAATTTTATTACATAAATTGGCGGTTTTGTGTACTGGAATCAGCTAATTATCATTTTAAGATGCTAGAGATATGTACTGTTTCTGTCTCTATTTATTCCAACATATTGCTCTACACAAGTTTAATTTTTCTACTAAGAAGTTTGTGATGACATTAAAGGCATGCTCATGATTTTGATGTATGCTTTTGGTATATACTTAAGTACAGAAATCTACTATACTATTTGTTGGATTGAGGAACAGACGCTAATACTTGGTTTATTTCTCTATTTCCATGATGATTAAATACTATAGCTGCTAGTTAAGCAATAGTGTTTTATGCCTTGGCATGGTATGAAATTTTTTACTGGATGCTTTATTATGTGTTGAGATTTCTACACTTGGATAATTTGCTTGGCTCAGAGTAATCTGTTACCGTCTACATTTGTTACTCCAATAGGTAAAATGCAATGTTTGTTATGGTGCATTATATGATTGAATTCTTAGCTGATATGTTTTAAGACATATTCGTGGCTTAGTGACTATGGTCATGCTCCTTTCTGTGTATGTGTTTTTGCCATAGTCTAGTGACGATGACATGGCACCCGGTTACTGTCAAGGAGGACAATGCCGGCCCCTTGAACATAGTGTGGGCCGGGCCGACTACTCGGAGTCCGACTTCTACGCGGGGGCGCCTCATCAACTTGGAGTACAAGACAAGGATAGACAGGCAACCGGCAATTCCGGATTCTGTTGTAACTAATTAGGAAACCAATCTGTAAGCCGATCGGGAGTCTTGTAACCCTACCTCGGTCACCTATATAAGGCCAGGAAGGGATCCCTCGATTAGCATGTTCTTATGTTCTTGGGTTCTCGTGTTCCCAAGCTCACAAGTTCTCTAGATCTTGTATTCTCATACGGGATTCAAGCAATACTAACCACCAAACACAGGTCGTAGGGTATTACCTCTTTTCGAGGGTCTGAACCTGTCTAAACACTGTGTCCCGTGTGCACCCATCTAGATCTTCTATGCTTGCGCATCCCATAGTCATTATTGCCGGATTAGAACACCGATAGTTGGCGCGCCAGGTAGGGGAGCGCGCATAGATTCATCTACCAGATCCAGATGGGTTTCTTTGTCAACAACGGCAGCTTCGTTTCGGGCACTATCATGCGATTTGCCTTTGCGAACACTGTCCCTGATCCAGGCCAGCTTTTTCGGTTTGGAAAGTTGGACTTCATCGCCGACCAGATCGGCAAGCTTCACCTTTGTGACTCGGCATCTCGCTGACCGATGGAGGTGTCATCAGCAAACCCACTCGAACTCGTCATCGAGTCCGCATCTTCGGTTCCTCTCCACAAGGAAGAGGTTACTCCAAAGTCGGATCAACCACTCGAATGAAGGTTCCCACTCGTCGAGCAGGGGACCCAGTTGGTTGGGGGCAATCGACTCTCTCCTGCCCGTCCTCGAGTATGACTCGGATGATTTTGAGAGTTCGGGAAGCCACCACTCGTCTCGGGAAGTCTTCATGGCTAATCTGGGCACGTTGCCTAACAACGACGACCAGCCTATTCCCATCGAAGACCAGACTCCTGAGCAGCTAACTGCCACTCGGCTTTGTCTCCGTGCATAGGAGACGGAACTGGCTGAGCAGCAAGCCGCACTGGCCTGCCAGGGCGAAGAGAAAGAACGTTACAGCGACATGCGGGGTCGTAGGCGCCAGGTTCACGATGCGTTCCGCATGCGTGAAAGGGACGGCGTTCCAATCTTCCCGCTTCCCAGTCAGAACATTGTCACGGCCTCGGTGGCAGCACGTGCCATTCACATCCCTGAGGGCACTCCAGGCCATGACGAACTTTGAAAACTCTAGATCCTGGTGGAAGAAGTGGCCCTCCAGCAAGCTGAGATCTCCGAGAACCGAGCGGGGTCATCGGCGAGTGCTAGGAGTCGGCGAGCTTCTCCTCCGGGGAACCCATCACAAGCCGCCGCGCGTCATCACGTCAGCCCCAAGCATCGTCACTCTGTCGAGTTGGTTCACAACCGACTTGGACCAAATCGTGACGCGCGGGGGGACTATTCTCGGCAGAGTCCGCGGCCGACAAGGCGCGGACAAAGATGTTCGCGCTGCCGGATCGGCACGCAATCAACTCAAGATGGACCGCGATGCGCAGGACATCCTCAAGATAAACGCGACGCCCGCCGAGACGCAGGGAGGGACAACCGCAGCAGTCGTTATGATGCCGACAGCGACCGCAGCGTCACAAGCCGGCGCAGCTCTCCAGCTCCTTCTGGCATGGCCTATGTAGGCCCAAAGGCATTCAGATCTCGCATCCGCAATGCCATCTTCCCGTCACGATTCTGAGTTACCGGGATTGACAAGTACACGGGAGAAACTCGGCCAGACATGTGGCTGGCCGACTACCACCCCGCGTGCAGGACCAGTGGCAGCGATGATTACGTCGCAATCCACTACCTACCTCTGTTTTTAGCCGACTCAGCCCGAGCCTGGCTTACCAGCTTGCCTCAAGGTTGCATCCAGTCATAGGCCGATCTTAAGACCCTCTTCGTCAACAACTTCCAGGGGACTTACAACAGACCCGGGAATGCGTGGGATCTCCACAGTTGTACCCAAGAGGAGGATGAAACTCTCAGAGAGTACATTCAATGCTTTTCCAAGAAGAAGAACTCTCTGCCTGAGGTCCAAGAAGGAGATGTCATCACCGCCTTCTCCAAAAGTGTCCGCAGCACCGACCTCATCCACAAAATCGCGCGTAAGAATCCTCAAACTACATGCGAGCTCTTCAACATCGCCAACAACTTCGCCACTGGCGAAGAAGCCGTCCGCAGCGCAAACAAGGGCGACAAGGGAAGGGGCAAAACTGCCAAGTCCCCCAGAGGTAAGGACCATCCCGAGTCATCCCGGAAGAAGCACAAGAAGCGCAAGGGCGAAGATCTCGTTGCTGCGGCCGAGCACGCTCCGCAACTGTGTCCTCCGTGCGGCAACGCGACCTTGGAGGAAATGATGAGTCGGCCATGTCACTTTCATGGGCCGAAATCGAACCACGTCAAGCGCGACTACAATATCCTAAAGAACTTGAACAAGCCTTCTGTTCGCAGTGAAGACGAGAAGGATTCTCCTCCGGATGAAGGAGACGAGTTCCCGAAAGAAACCGCTTGCTTGATGATCTTCGGTGGCCCCGACGGCTATGAATCCAAAAGCCACCAGAAGATCACTAGCCGAGAGGTTAATGCAGTCAAGCCTGCCGTACCTCAATACCTCCGATGGTCCGAGTCCATAATCTCCTTTGACCGCTCGGACCATCCCGACTACATACCCCATCCGGGCCAGTTCCCCTTGGTAGTGGACCCAATTCTCAGCGGCGTCCGCCTCACCAAGGTCCTCATGGATGGAGGGAGTGGTCTAAACATCCTCTACGTCAAAACACTTGACGACATGAAGGTTCCCTGCTCAGACATCAAGCCCACTGGGGCACCCTTTCACGGGGTCGTCCCCGGCAAGATGGCAAGTCCACTCGGACAGATCAGCCTGCCCGTTATTTTGGCACCTCTGAAAACTTCCAGACCGAGAACCTCACCTTCGAGGTTGTCGACTTCTCGGGCTCATATCACGCTATTCTAGGACGCCCTTGCTACGCCAAGTTCATGGCTGTCCCAAGCTACGTCTACCTGAAGCTTAAAATGCTGGGTCCCGACGGGATTATAACGGTGTAGAGCAGTTTTCAGCACGCCTACGCGTGCGACCTGGAAAATTGCAACCTCGCCACGGCCCAAATCGCCGCAGCCGAGCTTGACAACATCAAGTCGGCCACGGTCGAGGAAGCACCCCTGACAAAGAAGGCTTCAGCGTTGATGTCGTTCCAGTCGGCAAAGGATACCAAGGCGATCCAGCTCAACCTGAAAGATTCTTCCAAGATGATGCAGATCGGGACTGTGCTCAGCGACAAATAGGAAAGCGCGCTCGTCAGCTTCCTCCGCCACAACTGGGACATCTTCTCGTGGACATCCTCCGACATGCCCAGAGTTCTGCAGGAGGCTGCCAAGCACTCTCTGAACGTTCGGCCGGATGCTAAGCTGGTCAAACAGCGCTTACGCCGCTTTGCTAAAGATAGACGAGTAGCAATAGGAGAAGAGATAGCCAAGCTCTTATCAGCTGGCTTTATAAAAGAAGTATATCATCCCGACTGGTTAGCGAACCCAGTTCTTGTTCGCAAAAAGAATGGAAAATGGAGGATGTGCGTTGATTACACTAGCCTTAACAGGGCATGTCCCAAAGATCGTTTCACTCTGCCTCGCATCGACCAAGTGATTGACTCTACGGCCGGCTGTGAAATTTTGTGCTTCCTCGACGCCTACTCGGCCTACCATCAGATCAAGATGAAAGAGGAGGACCTCATTCATCACACCATTCGGGGCCTTCTGCTACGTCTCCATGCCATTCGGCTTAAAAAATGCCGGCGCTACGTACTAACGGTGCATACAGCGCTGCCTACAGGGGCAGATTGGCAGGAACGTACAGGCCTATGTTGATGACGTGGTGATTAAATCGAAAAAGAAAGAGGATCTCCTGACCGACCTGGCAGAAACCTTCACCAGCCTCAGGTCATTTAGTATGAAGCTCAACTCAGAGAAATGCGTCTTCGGGGTCCCTTCGGGAAAGCTACTCGGATTCATTGTTTCTGAACGAGGAATCGAGGCTAACCCGGAGAAGATCAACGCCATCATCAAAATTGGGCCGCCAAAAAACCTCAAAGACGTCTAGAGACTCACCGGCTGCGTGGCAGCTCTTAGCCGTTTCGTCTCTCGACTTGGCGAAAGAGCCCTGCCCCTCTACAAGCTCATGAAGAAGTCTGACAACTTCACTTGGACTCCTGAGGCTCAAGACGCCCTTGATGTTTTGAAAAAGCTGCTGACCACCGCCCCGGTGTTGCCCCCGCCAATGCCTAGTGAGCCGCTGATACTCTACATCGCAGCAACCACTCAGGTGGTCAGTACGGTCCTAGTCATCGAACGGTCTGAGCCGGGTCACGTTCAGAAGGTTCAACGACCAGTTTACTTCATCAGTGAAGTACTTTCCGAATCCAAGGCACGTTACTCGCAGATCCAAAAGATTATTAACGCGGTATTTGTCACATCTCGGAAGCTGGTTCACTACTTCCAAGGGCATCCGATCTCGGTGGACAGCTATTTCCCGATCACCGACGTCATCAACAATCGGGATGTCACAGGACGGATCGCCAAGTGGGCAATGGAATTGCTCGCATTCGACATAATTTATACCCCCCGCACAGCCATCAAGTCTCAAGCTCTGGCTGACTTCATGCCCGAGTGGACTGAAATCCAGTCCCCACCCTCTGTCATCGACCTCGAACACTGGACTCTCTACTTCGACAGATCACTGATGCTCCAGGGCGCGGGGGTTGGCATCGTGCTCATCTCTCCAGAGGATGAACGCTTCAAGTATGTGCTCCAAATCCATTTCCCAGCGTCCAATAATGTCGTCGAGTACAAGGCTTTGTTGCATGGACTACGCATCGCCACGTCACTCGGGATTCGCCGACTCCTCGCTCGGGGAGATTCCGAACTGGTGGTTCGGCAGGTCATGAAGGAATGGTCATGCCGCGACCCTACCATGGAAGCCTATTGCCAGGAGGTACGCAGGATTGAAGCCAGATTTGACGGACTCGAGATTACGCATGTTCTCCGCTGAAACAATGAGGCGACAGATGCACTCGCCAAGCTGGGTTCCAGTCGGGACATCGTCCCGGCGGGAGTATTCCTCCAAGAGTTGCACACCCCCTCCATCAAAGTAGAAACAGCACCCAACACCGAAGAACCACAGCTCGAAACATCTGAGGGCACTTGGCAGCCACCACCAGCGGTCCTCGCCGTCATTCCCGACTAGATGACGCCATTCCTCGACTACCTACTGCAACATACCCTCCCACCAAACCAGACCGAGGCACGGCGCATTACCAGGAGAGCCAAAGGATACGTCGTCGTCGACGGGGAGCTGTATAAAAAGAGCACCTCGGGCATCCTCCAGCGGTGCATATCTCAGGACCAAGGCATGCAGCTGCTGCAGGACATTCACTCGGGCGTTTGCGGGCATCACACGTCGCCAAAGTTTTTGGTCGGTACAGCCTTCCGACAAGGTTTTTACTAGCCAACCGCCGTCTCCGACGCTGAACACATTGTCCGCACTTGTGAGGGATGTCAATACTTCGCCCGACAAACACACCTCTTCCTGGCTCAGGCGCTCCAGCCTATCCCGATCACTTGGCCTTTCGCCGTTTGGGGTCTGGACATGTTTGGTCCTGTCAAGAGAGCTCCCGGGGGCTATACACACCTCTTCGTTGTCGTCGACAAGTTCACCAAATGGATTAAAGCCAAACCGGTGGCCACGCTTACTTCCAAGCGGGCCGCCGAGTTCTTTCGGGACATCATTTTTTGCTTCGGTGTTCCCAACAGCATCATCACGGATAAGGGCACTCAATTCACCGATGCTGCCTTCCTCGAGTTCTGTGATGACTACAACATTGGCCTCAGCTTCGCCGTGGTGGCACACCCATGTACCAACGGGCAGGTTGAGCGGTCCAATGGCCTGATTATGCAAGGCATTAAACCTCGGATTTTCCAGCGCCTGAAGAAATTCGCGGGCAAGTGGGCAGCAGAGTTACCCTCGGTACTCTGGAGTCTGTGCACTACGCCCAACCGGTCAACCGGGTACACGCCTTTCTTCTTGGTCTTTGGAGCCGAGGCTGTGCTCCTGACTGACTTGGACCATGGATCTCCACGCGTCCGCGCGTACTTTGAGGCCGAGTCGGAGGAAGCAAGACAAGATGTCGTTGATCAGCTCGATGAAGCACGCGAAGTTGCATACCTTCGGTTGGCAAAGTACCAGCAGGGCCTACGACACTATCACAGTTGGCACGTACATAGCCGCTCGTTCAACGTTGGTGACTTGGTTCTACGCCGAGTCCAATCCAATCAAGACAAGCACAAGCTTTCTCTGCCATGGGAGGGTCCGTAGGTGATCGCCGAAGTATTGCGCCCGAGGGCTTACCGACTGAAGGACAGTGACGGAAACGTCCTCACCAACACATGGAACATTGAACAACTACGTCGTTTCTATGCTTAAAACTTTGCACTCTACAAATTTTGAGATATATGAATAAATTTTCTTTTCCCTTACAGATAACTCTCGGGGTTCCTAACTGGCCGCTATGCATGCCCATAGCGGGCACTCGTCGGTCATACCCTCCGGGTGCACTCAGCCGCACTCGGGTTTCTCTCATCCAAGCTAACTACTCCAGTACTGCGTATACAACCCGCCGTTAACTCCTTGACTCCGATCGCCGGTTTTCATGCCACAACCCTATGCTACACGGGAAACAGCCCACGGCTAATCTCTATGCAAGGGAGGCTAAAAACGGGTCGGCAAGAGCACAAACGAGGGATTAATATATGCACGAACAAGTACTTGACAGAGGAAAGAAACTAATAAACTTAAAAAGTCGAGTCTGTTACAAAAGCCAACATTCACTCGGACAGTTCATCTACATATGTGAAAAATTCTTTACAGGTTGGCGCGGTCGATGAGGGAGTTCGCCATACCCTCGACCACCTTCATCAACTCCGGGATGTCATCATCGGGGACGTCGGTGGCGTATCCCTCTCTGATTGCTTCCATATCCAGCAACGGATAATGGGATTTCGCCATGGCAAATGACAGCACGGCCCCGGATCATGTCGCGTCCGACAGTTGATGCTTCACTTCATCAGGCACTTGCTGAAGACGCTCCGCCACTGTGTCCACGTGGTCCAACACCGGGTTCTCTTCCCACAAGGCATTACAGGCCAGGCGGCCCGCTGCCTGCAGGGACTTGACCGAGTCGGTGGCCTTCTTGAGACGGAATTGGAGAGCTACAGAGGCAAAGCAAAGGCATAAGAAAAATGACCAGCAGACCCCGACCAACTGGCACCCGAGTCAGAGGACTTACCGGCTTCGGAGTCGGAGGCCTTCTTTTTCGTCGCCTCAACAGCCTCCAGAGCTCACCTCACGCTCCCGTCCGTGATTGCCGCCTCCTTCTCCAAGTGCTGGATGCAGGCCTTTTCCGCGTTGAGCAGCTCCTGAAGCTTGGAGGCCCTGTCCTCGACGGAACTCAGCACCTAGACTCGGAGCCTCTTCGCCACAAGCTCTATCTCGTGCTTAAAAGCCTTCTCCTCAGCAGCTGCAGAGGACGAGTTAGGCACGGCAACAAACAAAAAATAACCAAAGGGACTCGGGATCCTTACCTCTGGCCCGGGCACCCTCCTGGGAGAGCCCGGTCTTAAGGCCGGCGATCTCAACCCCTCGGTTATGGGCCACGGCCTCCGCCGCCTGGAGGTTCCCCCTCAATTTGTCCCACTCCTCCTTACGAAGGCTGAGCCGATCAAATATCTCCAGCCGATCCTGAAGGAAGTTGGTCTTATCCTGGGACTGGCGGTTCAGTTTCTGCAAAAAATAACAGGAAGGGTTAGACACTCGGGAAAATCTTCATAACCCTCCACTCGGTCCCCTGGACCCAGCGGAGGCTCGGGGGCTACACCCACTGGGTGCACTGATCGTGCACCCAGAGTGAAATCTACAGAAAAAGCAAAAAGACCCTCCGCTCGACTACTCTAGTCGACCGAAGGCTCAGGGGCTACACCCTCTGGGTGCACTGATTGTGCACCCAGAGGGAAGTCTACAAAACAAGTAAGGGACCGTCCGCCCGACTAAGACAGTCGGCCAGAGATCCGGGGGCTACTCCCCAATGGGTGTATCAGCAAGACACCTACATTCAAAAAACAAAAGTGGATGGGAAATGTTTACCTACATCAGCGGTTGCAACCTCCCATTTAGCAGGTTGGCACCCTTCCTCACTGTCTGCATCAACACCGGGAGCATCTCACCGAGTTGAGTGACGACACCCGTCGCATCAGTCCACTCATCGTGCTCCCGGATGTCGTCGACCTCCTGGATCGTCATGCTCAGCCGTGCAGGGTTTGCCTGCCGGATCCGCAGCGGCCAGACCACCAGTGCGGATTCCGGCTCCGAAGGTGCGGCGCGAGGAACCTCCTCCATCGTTGACAGCAGCTTAAGGTTGCCTCAGTGATCGGCCGACCCGTCTCTGACTGGACCCCGCCTTGGCCAGATCCCTGGGCGTCTAACGACGCCTTCGAGACATCTCCCATCCGCCGCGTCCTACGAAAAGCATCCGGGCGCGTCAAACTCAGAATACAGAAGACAAGCAAGATATTATTTGCCAAAGTTACTTACTTGGTGGATCGGGCGGCAGGAACTCGTTTCTTGGGCTTCGGGGCCGGCTGCTTCGAAGAGCCAGCCACCGGGGCCTGCGACGCCGTGGAGCTGCCCTGCTCTCCAAAGGCGGCATCAGCCGTCCGTTTCTCCCCCCGGCTGGCGGCGGCCTCCCTCCGGCTGCCTGAGGAGCCCCCGCCGGGGCAGCAGTCGGTGCCACCGGGTCGGGACGAGCAGAGGAGCTTTCCTCCCCAGCTACCTGAGGAGCCCCCGCTGGGGCGGCAGTCGGTGCCACCAGGTCAGGACGGGCGGAGGAGCCACCCCGTCCCCCTGGGGCAATGCTTGCAGGCGGTGCCCGACTCCTCCGGAAGCAGAGCGGGACTTCGTCTTCATCTTCCTCCTCCTCCTCCGGGGTCGGCATACTTGGCGAAGGGATGCTAGGCGCCGCTGCGGCGGGCGCTTTCCCCTTTGACGACCCGGCTCCTGAGGAGGACACGCCAACCTTCCCCTACGACGGTGCCCCACCGCTAGGGATGTCGGCGTATTGTGGCTGGTTCTAGACCTCCTTCTCCGGGAGAGGGACGTCGGACCTGAAGCCAAAAGGAATTTGCAAATACGGAAAACATAAGAATTGCCCGAGTCAGCCTTGGCGTCATGATCGACAAAAAAAATTGGGGAGTCAGTCGCCTACCTGGCTCGGGGGGTTCGATCTGCTGAAGGGCGGCGGCGGTCCAGAGATGTCCAGATCCGTCCCCTCCGCCATGAGCTTCTCGACTCAGCGCTGGACGATATCATTCAAGAGCTCCTCGAAGGACTCTCGAGTTGTGTCTTGTTCACCGGTGTACTCGAACATTGGGTGAGCCCTCAGCTTCCCAGGCTGCACCCGCCACCGGATGAAGGTCGACACGACGATGGCTCCGGTGAGCCCGGCTTGAATCGCCTCAGCCAGCTGCACCATTAGGACCACGATTCCATCTTGCACCCGGTCCAGTGGCGGCTCAGACCAGCTCGGCTTGACCACCGGCGGCTGACCCACGAACGCCGGGAGCGGCGGCGCGGGATTGGCGCAGTAGAACAAATGCGTGGCACCTTGTTGGAAGTCTGCATCGGCAGGTTCAGATAGCTCTTCGCCATTTTGGATCTCAGCTGGAATCCGACGCCTCCCACCACAGCCGGGTTGTCCCTGCTCGGTTGTGGCTTCACGACGAAGAGGTGCTTTCACAGTGCGAAATGCGGCTCGATTCCGAGGAAGCATTTGCACAATGTGATGAAGCACGAGACGTGGAGCATACTATTAGGGTTGAGATTGTGGAGCTCTAACCCGTAGTAGTACAGCAGTCATCGGAGGAAGGGATGGACAGGCACGGAGAAGCCTGGCTCGAAGAAGGAGCCGTGGACGACGAGTTCGCCCGTGTTCGGAGTGGGGGTTGTTTCTCCCTCGGCGGCGTGCCACTCGACCAACTCCTTCGGTGGGAGCACTCCTGATGTGGACATCACCGACATCAAGGGTGAAGACTCTGCAACTCACTCAAGTCAAGAGATCGAGCTAAGGCTTTACAACATGAGGTGAATCTATTCCTTGATACATCCCCAATTGACTTGAGCTTGAATGGTGTACTATCTAATGCTTCGACTCCATGCTTGCTCAGGTATGAAGGACCAACCGAATGGAGCGAAGCCAATTCGAGGAAGGACTCGAGTGGCTGCCTGGAATACACATCTGGACATTCCGGAAATTCTAGTTCGGACACTCCGGACTCCACATCCGGACAGTCCAGAGGTCCTGGCCCGGACACTCCGGATGCACAAGCTGAAGAGCCCTTCTCGGGATGGTGTCTGGACACTCCGGCACCAACCCCGGATACTCTGGATGTGTACCTGAGGGCAGTGCATTTCGACTCCACACCCAGACATTCCGGACGTCACCCCCGGAATCTCCAGACGACTGCTGCCCGGAGTGTCAGCTCCAATCCTCTAGACGTCCACTGATCAAGACGTCCGGACATTCCAGAAAAGTTACCCCGGAATGTCCGAGCACCACATCCGGACATTCCGGGCAAGCTACCCCGGAATGTCCGGGCACACTAACGGGCCGAGGCCCATGTAATGAGATGGCTTAGCCTCCAAGGGTTACGGGGTTAGGAATATAAGTACCCGTACCCAAACCCTAATCAAGATTGGACCTGTTGTTAAGACTTAAGAGAGCTTTGCTCCTCATCTAGGGTTAATCCCTCTAGATTAGGAGTTCCATCTTAGACCTTGTAATCTTCCTTGGATTGTAAGGACTGGCGCGTGCCCCCGGATGGTAATCGAGGCATCCACTGAGAGAAGGAGTTGATTTGAGTCCTAGTTCCAAAGGCTAACCCGTTGGGGTTTTGTTGTTGGTTTGGGGTTTCATCTAGGCCCTCCTAGTTATCCTTGTCTAAATCATGAAGATCGGGAGCCCTCCGAATCAACTTGGTATCAGAGCTCTAGGTTTCCACGATTTGGATTTGTATCCCCTCTTTCTTCTACCCCCAATTGCTAGCTTTGTTTTGGTTTTTCTTGCCTATTTCGAAAACCCCACAAAAAGAGCCCGATTTGAGATCTAGATGCAATTCGGAGTTTTGGGTGAGTTTGGTTGGTTTTGATCCATTAGATCTTTGCTATACTTGTTGATCTAACCTTCCTTTGTGTTGCTTTGGCCTATTTCTCGTTTCCCCCCTCCGATTTGTGGTTTTTCGGGCCGCCCCTATTTCAGATCTGAGAGTTCCCAGCACACCCGGAGTATCTGGCCCTCAAACCCGGAGTCACTACTCTCGGGACGTACCCCGGATTATCCGGGAAATCTACCCCGGAATCTCTTGGCCCACCTGGAGTGTCTGGACAATCTACCCCGGAATCTCTGGGCCCACCCGGAGTGTCTGGGAAATCTACCCCGGAATCTCCGGACAGTGCAATTACAGACTGCATCGAGCGAGGTATAACCGTCTATCTTGCCCTTTTTCTTTGTGAGCCAACTTCTTCCTTTGCAACAACTTTGATCCCATTAAGACTAGCTCATTGATGATTGCTAGGGTCTTGTACGCTTCTGCTACTTAGAACATCTTTCACCCAAGCAAATAGCGACGTTAGTCTTGTGAGATCTTGGGAAAAAAAAGAAGAAGAATCAAGATAAAAAAAATTCAAATGCCAATGATCCTTTTGTAGGAACATGCAGGCTCGAAAGGAATTCAAATAGAGAAAGTAGTCAAGTGTGCAAATCCTTAACCCTACCTTTGCAATCGGGCTAGCGTCTTTCCTAGTATTTGTGCAACATGAGCCTTTAGTCTTTGTTAGACAAATCTTGTACTAGCTCATTCCTTTGGTTGCACAAATCACATTATCATTGTGTGTGAGTTGTTGAGCTTCGCTTATATCCTTGAGATCAACTCTTATTGCATTGTTTCTATTATGGATTATTACTAATCTTTGCAAAATCTCATTATTCCATTTGCTTAGTATATTGAGCTAATCCTTTCCGAGACCCACTAAAAGCTTTGTTGAGTGAGTACCTTGGGACTAGGAACTTTTCAACCGCCTCTCGAGAGTCACTTTTACCACCCACGGCTGTCCGATCCTTCAGCCCAAGGAGGCAAGGGCTTCGGTGGTAAGTGAGGTGAGAGAGTTCCCAACATTCTACATACTCCACATATATTATTATTTCGCTAACCATCTCTAGGGAAGGATCTCACGGAGCGACTGGCAATGAAAACTGTGTGACTCAAGGGCAACATTTGGCCCTCCAACGAAGCCTCCACGACATTGTAGACAATTTGAGGCACGACATGACCCGACAGATGGAATCTATGAAGACAAGCATTGTGCAGGAAGTTGTTCAAGCACTTCGGGACCGAATTCCAGAAGCAGAGATTGATGAAGAAGACCCTCTTGATGAGACCGATGCCGAGATGGCGGCCCGGCGTGCTCAAGCTCGAAGAACCGCTAGACACTGAGCACCGCTAGACACCGAACACCGAGCCCGAGTTCCAACTCATGGACTACAAAATCAGGGTCGAGCAAGGAGCCACCAAGGGCGTGATGAGAATGAGGCCAGTGCATCAGAAGGAGGTTCAAGCTTTCATCAACCTAGTGAGCAGAGACATCAAAGACGTCCAGATAGAGACCTAGGGATCAGAAGACGGAATTATCATGATGAGGGTACAGAACACCGGCAGAGGGGACAGCAAGGAGATGGGGAGGAAAAGTTTGGCAAGCTCAAGTTCACAATGCCTAAGTTTTCCGGTGATGCCATGGACCCTGAAGAGTACCCAAACCCTAATCAAGATTAGACCTGTTGTTAAGATTTAAGAGAGCTTTGCTCCTCATCTAGGGTTAATCCCTCTAGATTAGGAGTTCCATCTTAGACCTTGTAATCTTTCTTGGATTGTAAGGACCAGCGCGTGCCCCCGGATGGTAATCGAGGCATTCACTGAGAGGAGGAGTTGATTTGAGTCCTAGTTCCAAAAGCTAACCCGTTGGGGTTTTGTTGTTGGTTTGGGATTTCATCTAGGCCCTCCTAGTTATCCTTGTCCAAATCATGAAGATCGGGAGCCCTCCGTATCAACTCCCGACCTCACCATGGCCTCCAGCCGCAATTTGGTTGCCAACGACTTCATCCATGGGGCCATCGGGTCGGTGGAGGAATCTTTCTCACTCAATAACTTCTACACCAAAGCATCCTCCTCTGCTTCGGTCGGATCAGCTGCCCAATCGGGGGCTTGCATTCACGGCTGGCGACGCAGAGCTAGGGTTTTTTGGTGTGGTCGCGCTCTCGAATCGGTGGGGAACGAGGAAGACGAAGGGGGTTTTGGGCACAAATGAGGCAAAGTGTGCTCTAGAAGGCGTGAGTGGACCCCGCCGCTTCCCTAGTCTTATAAAAAGGGGGTGGATGGGACTGTTCAGCACCCACGACGTGGTAACGGCACGATCTGCGCTACTCAACAGAGGGGATCCGACGGTTGGCCTTCCGGGGTTAAGTAGCCGTTTGGAATTCAGCCCCATAAAAGAGCGACTGTAACGTGCCTCAAACGGGCTACTAATTGGTTGCTGCTTAACCTGGAACCAAACGTTATGGTTTTGAAGGGTTTCAAGGATTGGCCTCCCGCAGGAACGCAATCACTTGAATACACCCGAGTGAAGGGCAGTTATAGTGCGCCTCCAACAGACCACTAGTCGGATGCCGAGCAACTTGGAACCATCAGTTTCTTCACCCAAACTTCCCGTGGATTTTGTTCCGGGATTTTCGGGGTTCGGAATTTCTGGATTTAGTGGAACGTCCGGGTGTCGGGCTCTGTCACTCGGGAACCTATGCGCCATAACTTGTATTCTGGTTCTGACACAAATCTCGAAGGCATTCCCTCAGAGGGACGCTAGCTGGGCCCGAGCCACTCAGGAAACCAGGTACTACTCCGAAATTCAGTCAGGATTCTTGGTATGTCCCACGCTGGGCTATCAACCGGTTCCTGTCCTTCAGGATGAATTGGATACTACCAGAACTTACCTGCTATTAACTCATCAGCCATGATATTCCTGCCTTACGGGTGAATGTCACTCGGCTAATTACCTTTACTCTACAGGAATCCTATGAGCCCTTCACGATCTTCCTGCAGGCGATAAAAGGGCGCGCCTGGGTGAATGTCATTCAGGGAAAGGAAGAAGGCTGAGGCACTCGGCTAGAATGTTGCCATACTTAGCTACAGCCAGATCATGAAGGACTCGGGGGCTACTGACTATGACATGGCACCCGGGTACCGTCAAGGAGGACAATGCTGGCCCCTTGAACATAGGGTGGGCGGGGCCGACTACTCGCAGTCCGACTTCTACACGGGAGCGCCTCGTCAACTTGAAGTAGAAGACAAGGATAGACAGGCATCCGGCAATCCCGGATTCTGTTGTAACTAATTAGGAAACCAATCTGTAAGCTGATCGAGACTCTTGTAACCCTACCCCGGTCACCTATATAAGGCCAGGAAGGCATCCCCCGATTAGCATGTTCTTATGTTCTTGGGTTCTCGTGTTCCCAAGCTCACGAGTTCTCTAGATCTTGTATTCTTATACGGAATTCAAGCAATACCAGCCACCAAACATAGGACGTAGGGTATTACCTCTTCTCGAGGGCCTGAATCTGTCTAAACACTGTGTCCCATGTGCACCCATCTAGATCTTCTGTGCTTGTGCACCCCCATATTCATTATTGCCGGATTAGAACACCGACATCTACTTTGTCTATTACTTCTTAGTTTACATGTTACCATTTGTTGGGTCTTCAATTTCTTTGCTGGGTATCCAGCGGGAATATGGGCAGCTACTACTCTTGCGTGATGTTGACTAGTCTGAAGTACAAAGGTCTATTGCTAAGCTTATATGTTCATGTGCCTTGGTCCTCTTTCCATATATGTCAGTTTGTTAACCCGAGAGAACAGACTGCTACACTTAATTCTGCTTCCTATATGTACATGTATATAGATATATGTTGGTTCATTAAATTGAAAGAACAGATGCTTCATTTATCTTAGTTTATGCCTGTAATGGCTTTTATCTGAGAGTGATTTGAAGAAAACTATAAACTTGATAAGAACAAATTTCATGCCTGATCTTGGCTAGCTCATGACGATGCTAAGCATCTAAAGCATTTTATTAGAATCTGATAAGAGCAGATACACCACGCAGTTGCCTAATCGATGCCTTTAAAACCCTATGATGGGATTCTGAGGGTTCCTTATAATATCCAATTTCCATCTACATGCATATATGCTGTGATGGTCTAGCTGAGGTTTTACCTTACCTCTAAGTTGGACACTGGCAGGTTCAGTTCCTAAGCTTG
The DNA here is from genome assembly GCA_019208055.1 of Stipa capillata. Taxonomy (NCBI): domain Eukaryota; kingdom Viridiplantae; phylum Streptophyta; class Magnoliopsida; order Poales; family Poaceae; genus Stipa; species Stipa capillata. Next base: position 161,837 of record JAGXJF010002718.1, on the reverse strand, counting down.
CTGATGGCCTTGTCCTTGATCTGTTGATGGTCTGCTCCTCCTCTCCTCGGTAGATCCTTCTCCATCTTATTCCTTGCTGCTCCTGATGCTTGATCTCTGATGAGCTCCTGCGGCCTACCTTAGCTCCTAGAAATGGTGTTGTATGTGGCGGTCATGGCAATGCCATTATGCCTGCTGGTAGTTTCTTCTCTCCTTTACTCCCTTTTCTATGGTGGCTATGGTCTCGGAACTTATCCTTTGAGAAAGGTGGTGATGCTATGGTGACTTGCCTTATGGTGTTGCCACTCTACTTAGTTGCTATTGTGCTATTTCTACCGAGTTCCTGTGAAGTCCTTCGGTGATAGACTGCTGCCACCTCCTGCTTACCTTGTTACTACGTGGCTGTTCCACTTGATATTTTGGTTTGGCTTAAGAGCTAAGAAATGTGTGGTTTTTTTTTCACATTTCACTTGGTGGATTGATGCCTTATGACTCCAGTAAATTGACTTCGGTTAAAAAGTGGGTTGGCTGGATAACTATTGATGGATTGTTGCCTTCTCTAAGTGTGTCAGCTTGATTCATTATGAGCTGTGGATTTCCTAATGTTTACATTGGATAAGTATAAGAGATATTATCTCTGGTTGCCTCATCTAGTTCCTGGTTGCCTCTCGGTTGAACTGATGCTATGCTAAGCTGGCTACTTCTTTGCTAAGAAATTGACTACGGTCAAAATGTGTGGGCTGATGGATAAACATGAATGGATGGCTGCCTTTTTTTTAGATTTTTAACCTTTTACAAAAATCTTTTTAAAACAAAACCATTGGCGACAATGTAGAATAGGAAAAATATATATTTTATTACCTCTCACCTCTTTTCTCCATATACAAGTATTGTAGTTTAGTCCGATAAGGGTCTTAGCCAAATGGCCCTTCGACATTTTTAACTTCAAAAATGTTTTACAAAACTATTTTCAAAAACTAAAAACTATTTAGGTCATCGGCACTATTTTGCCCCCGCAGCTAACCCTGTGGATGTCGGTGGAACTGTGCCGGTAAGACCACCCTTATTTCAAAAACAATGTTTTTCAAAACCATTTGCCTCCTACTGCAATCTGCGAGGTCCTAACGGTCCTGAGTTCTCATACTCGGTGGCTTTGGACTTCGCAAATATTTCCGAAGATCTCCCCCCTCCGACTCTCGGTGTTCCTCGATGACTCCAGACTCGAAGATTCGGAGATTAGGGTTTAGATGGTGTACAGGTCGAATATCGCCATGTAATTTTTATTTCTTCTTCTTTATCCATTTTGTAATAATGTTGTATCATGACATTTGTAATATTCTTGAAATCAATAAAGTTTCAATTTCAATTATTCTTACCGTGTATGAACGATGAATGCAATGAATTACATGTATGCCATGAATGTGCAACAAAATTCCTCCCCCCCTCTCGACTTAGCTCACGACATAGCTAACGACGATCCTCGGTAGAGTTAGGTCAACTCAGCAGCGCGAGTTGATCGAACTTCCACCTCACGCTCTTACAATTAACCCAAAACTAGGGTTCTCACAAAAATAACACATGGAAATGATACAGGTCCCGAAATAGAGGCGGAGTAGGACCCGCGTGAGCCTTGTAATCTGTAATTAACTTCCAGATCGCCCCTGTGTACATCCTCGTCGGTACTAGCTCAATCTGACAGACAAGCAACATGTTTATCATTGCACAACATCAAAGTAATTACAAAAGTTTGAATATGAATATGCCACACGGCTTACATAGTACCATGTCTTATGTCATTTATACAATCAAAAAGCAGCAGAAATAAAAGCAAAGCATCTCCATCCATGCCATAGGCAGTTGACAGAGTCCATGATCATCATAGTAGTAGTCCCATATACATCTTCATCATCATAGTCCTCTATACACCACCATAATAAAACATGTTGATGATGAATAGTATAATATCCCATATACGAGGTACCCGTATACGATTCCCTGGACTATTGGAATAAGAATACGTATCCGGTAAGGAGCCCCAGGAGATAAGGTAACCCCCCGTAAGGAGAAAGGACACCCCTTAAACTAGGAAGTCAATCCCGATGTTTAAGGAAGCCAGAGTTCTACTCGGGCATAAGTCCATGTACGGTACGACTCGAGGAGCCTAAAGCCTGAAGCCATCCATAAGCCCCAGCGATTCCCACGAGAAGACCCACCGTCTCGAAGGAGTCGAGCCCCGCGGAACTAGTCAAAGTAGCATCCGATTAGGTCTAGGATAGCCACTATCATACATCTCCTTCGTAAGATATTTTCTGATCAATATATACGAATACGACATAGGGTTGTTATCCTGAGGGAGGCCCGAACCTGTATAAAAAAGGCATTTCCTTGTCATCAGATCGCTTGGCCTTGTGCCCTAGTGGTCCCTACCCAACAATGAGTATTTCTGTCTCACGACTACCGTAAGATCAGTGGTTCACCAATCGTCGACAGATGGCGCCGACTGTGGGGACCTCTCCGGCTCAAGCCATCAAGGAAGTATTAGAGTCAGCAAGATGTGCAACTAGTCGCGATCAGCCCATGACGCCGACTGCATGGCCCTCCCCGGTTCGACCCGAGGAGGAAGAAGCAGGTTTGGCGGGGGATCTCATCGCTCTCACGCGACGTACCGGGTACTCAGATCTGGGCTTCTATGACAATTTCGGTAAGATAGATCTATACCCGGTAACTGACCGCGCAGATCTTGGAGAACAAGCCACTGGCAAGTACTCGGATTGCGAAGCTGATCACTTTAGGACCGAGTGCGCCAGGGCCTTCGGGGGAACATTGGTTCTGACCGACGATTCCCAGGCAGGAGCGACCAGCCCAATGTCCAGACTGTCGCCTGCAACTTCTGATCGACCAAACGATCAAGATCTCAATCACAGTATCCCTCCCGATGAGGAAGACATGATGGAGTGGAACTACACCTCATCTAATCCAGACCCTCGAGTGGTTCTAGCGATCCATGACAGTCGGGAAGATCTCGAGGACCTGGATCAGCATGGGGGCTCACAACATCTGATACGGAGGGCTCCCGATCTTCACGATTTGGACAAGGATAACTAGCTAAGCCTAGATGGAAACCCACCCCAACAACAAACTTCAACGAGAAAGCCTTTGGGGAACTAGGAACCAAATCAACCAAGCTCTCAATTGAATGCCACGTTTACCACTCGGAGGCACGCGCCGATCCGTTCAATCCAAAGGAAAGAAAGGCCTAAGGTGGAACTCCCAAACCTAGATGGATGAACCATAGATTAGGAGCAAAGCTCACTTTTAGTCTTAACAATCAGTCTAAACCCTAATTAGAGAGGGGTATGGGTATTTATAGTCTAACCCCCTCACTTAAGGAATTACATGGGCCGTGGCCTATTTTCCTGCGCGCAGGCAGATCCGGACTGTCCGGATTGGGGCCAGACTGTCCGGGTGGCCGGAGTGTCCGGGCTGACCTCCGGGCTGAACTCCGGGTTTTCCAGAGAAGATCTGGACACTCAGCCGGAGTATCCGGGTTGAGGTCCGGCCTTTCCAGAGAGGATCCGGATACTCGCCCGGAGGGTCCGGCCGGAGGTCCAGCTCTGATCCGGAGGGTCCGGGCCTCAGCCGGACAGTCTGTGCCTTCTTCTTCAGTGGACGTCCGGAGGGTCCAAGGCAGGGGTCCGGGCGTGGTTGAGCTTGAAGATTGGAGTCCCTTCCTCGGTCCCGCTGCCCTGGGCATGGTTGGGCTTGATACTTGGCGCCTCTCTCTTGCTCCGACCTCTCTCCACCTTGGGCTTGGTGCTCTGAAACTGTCCCTTGGTTCCTTTGCCTTCCACCTTGGTCGGTCCTTGGTACCTTGGCATATTTAGAGTCAAAGTATTAGGTAGCAAACCATTCAAGGTAGGATTAGATGGGCACGTGTAAAGGAGAAGATTCACCTCTTCATGCCATGTCTTGGCGACCTAAGGATCCATACACGTGTCGCTTGGATTTGAATAGCTTGATAGAGTGTTGTCCATGGCGATGTCCACATCAACATCGAAGTCCGACAGCTACTCCCCGTGGGAACGGGAATATGCCTACGGCAGTAGACGGAACCCCTTAAGGGACAAGGTATATGTGTCCTGAACTGCTCGAAGACTCGCCGAGGTGCACAATCTGCTGTCACGACCACCGGCGGTAGATTTGACGACACCCGATGGAGTGGCTACAATGGCTGGGGGCTGAACTACAGCAGGCCCAAGCCCAGGCCGAGTCTTCTTGACTCCAGTCGGTGACACACAGCTCCAACCGAGTGAAGCAACGAGCGCCGATCCCAAAGGCGCCAGCGAGAGCAATCTCCTTCCTGGAGAGACCACAGGCACCGTGCTAATAGTCGGGGACGATCTCTAACCCTGAATAGTGGTGAGAACGCGCCTTATCGGAGAACCACCAACGGATGCCAGGTGCTGTCCCAAGAGCTCCGACATGTGCACTGGCCGTCTCGCTTCAAGCCTGGGGCCCTAGAGTCGTACGATGGCACCATGAACCCTGCAGAGTTCCTGCAGATCTACACTATGACAATCAAGGCTGTAGGCAGGAACGAGAAAGTCATGGCCAACTACCTCCCGACTGCTCTCAGAGGAATAGCCAGGACCTGGTTGACGAACCTACCCCCAGGAACAATCCGCTCCTGGGGACAGCTTTGCGACAAGCTTCCCAGAAACTTCCAAGGTACCTTCACACGTCCTGGTCAGGTCCACGACTTATTCCTAGTCGTCCAATGCCCAGATGAGACCCTCGGAGTGTTCACCAAGTGGTTTAGTGCTATTCGCAACACTATCCCTAAAATAACAGACTCGGACGTCATCCGCACCTTTGTTCAAGGCAGTAGGAACGAGATGTGCACGCACGACCTGATCATGCATCCTCCAAAGACAATGGCATAGTTGATGGACCTAGCTGAAAATGCTGCCTGTGCTGAGGAAACCCTACATCACATCAAGCAGCAACAAAATAGGTTGCCCAGGTCTCCCCTCCAGACTAGAGACGACTCAACAAAGACGAAGGCGCGGGGGATGGAATAGTTTTCACTTCCCCAACCGGAGAATGCCTGCAGTTGCACTGCAGATTGAGTTCCCGGCTATGAATAACGTGGCCAAGTATGAGGGTTTGCTTGCCGGTCTCCGAGTCGCTTCTGCACTTGGTATCCATTGCCTACTCGTGAGTGGGGACTCATAGCTGGTGGCAAGACAAGTGTCTAAGGAATATCAGACCACAGACCTGAACATGGCGGCTTACCTATGAAGGAATCCGTGGATGAAGGAATGGCCACCCTATGAACAGAGCACCATTCAAGGACGTCACCAGGTATTGACGCTCCAAGGGGAGTGGTGGGTCGACTCGTTGCTCCCCTCGATCCTGAGGATTCGTGGATAGAGCCCATCCGCAGGTACCTTCTCGATCAGACTACACCTGAGGATGATACACTATCCGAGCAGCTTGTCCGACGCACCAGGATGTACTCACTGGTCGATGGAGTCCTCTACCGAAGAGAAGCTCACGAAGTGCTCATGCGGTGTATACCTCAGAAGCAGGGTACAGAATTACTCGAGGAGATCCATGGAGGGGTGTGCGGGGCACATGCATCTTTCCGAACCCTGGTCGGAAAGGCCTTTAGACAAGGATTCTATTGGCCGACAGCAATCCGTGATGTGAGTGAGTTAGTGAAGCGATGCTGTCAGTGTCAATTTCATCGCAGATGCATTCACCAGCTTGCCCAAGCATTACAGATAATTCCCTTGTCATGGACCTTCGCCATGTGGGGCCTGGATATCCTGGGACCTTTCCTAGTTTCACCCAGGTGCTCAAGTTCCTATTTGTCGCAATTGACACGTTCACTAAATGGATCGAGGCTGAACCAGTCGTACAGATCACGTTGAGGCTGCCAAGTGGTTCATAATGAAGAATGTTGTGACCAGATTCAGCATCCCAAGTAGGATTATAACCGACAACGGCACCTAGTTTCCAGTGTAGAGTTCATCGAGTACTGCGCCGGCCGCGATACCACAATATGCTACACCTCGGTCACACACCCACAGAGCAACGGGCAGGTCGAGCGCGCCAATGGACTTCTCCTCCAGGGCATGAAGACCCGCGTCTTCGATTGCCTCTCCACGCACGCAAAGGCAAGGGTGCGAGAGCTTCCCTCAGTCCTTTGGGCACTTCAGACAATCGCCAGCCGTGCCATGAGCAAAACACCATTCTTTTTGGTCTATGGGGCGGAGGACATTCTCCCCTGCGAGCTCGCGCTCAAATCACCACGGGTAGAGCTGTACACGGACAAGGAAGAAACCCCTCGATGAGAGGATGACCTCAATTTCCCTGAGGAGAAACAGACTCAGGCCTTACTCTGAGCCACCAAGTATTAGCAGGACCTCCGTCGTTACTAAAGTTGGCGAACTCATTCTACGACTCGTTCAGAACAAGAGTCACAGCAACAAAGGCCCTTATACGATAGCCGAGGTTACTCGACCAGGATCGTTTAAGTTAGCCATGGAGGATGGCCGAATCTTGACAAATTCCTGGAACATCAACCAAGTCTCAGTCTCCTAAAAGATTCAATTTTTTGCCTGACCGGAGCACAGTTAAAGGCATGATCTGTTCCATCGCATTAAATGCAGACAGTTGCTTTCCCCGCATGCGAGACGGCGTGCACGGGAAAACAAGGGTCTGACAAACCCACGACCCCGATGAGCACATTACATTTTGGCTAACATCAGCTGAACAGTAGCGTAGAAAAAGGAAAGATTCTTCATCACCACATGAAAATTCTGTCACGACGATTCGGTTTCCCAGAAATCTACCAAGTGAACTCGTGTCCGTGATCGACGGATCAGATTAAATCAAAGATGCTTCTCGGGCGAGCTAGCCCAGAAAATTCCTTGGACTACTCAGAGGTTTATCCCAACAAGGATATCGTGACTACCCGGTAGAGATAGTGCCTACTCGGGGATGTTGTCAACAAAGTACTCGATTTCACCTACTTGGAGTTGCTTCCCAAAAAGGGCAGATTTCCTACAGAACAGTCATGACCTCACTTCACGTACTGATGGAGGGCTTGACGATGAATAGTATAGTATCTCGTATACGAGGAGGTACCCGTATACGATTCTCTTGACTATTGGAATAAGAATACATATCCGGTAAGGATCCCCAAGAGATAAGGTAACCCCCCGTAAGGAGGAAGGACACCCCTTAAACTAGGAAGTCAATCCCGATGTTTAAGGAAGCCAGAGTTCTACTCGGGCATAAGTCCATGTCCGGTATGACTCGAGGAGCTCCCTATAAAAGGATCAGCAATCCCATGGGGGAGGACAAGTCTTTCAAGTCCCAAGAGGTCAAGTTAGATCCAAGAAGCCTAAAGCCTGAAGCCATCCAGAAGCCCCAGTGATTCCCACCATGGATATACCCACTGCCACCTCTACTTCCACTACTTCAACTACATCCGCTACTCGAGCTATAAAGAACAAACGGTGGTTCGTGAAGATCGTCAAGAACAAGCGAGGATTCAAGTTCAAACTCTTGGGAGGAGGAAGGAATGAAGTTCATATGTCAATGAATATGTCCCCACATGAATTGGTGCTGTAAAAGGAGTCTTCTCACGTCACTTTTGGTCCAAGAAGAGCTAGAGATAGAGTCCCACAAGATCTGGACTCTGATTCGGATTGCTGAGACAGTCCTGACTTCAAACGTCTTTATCTCGAGCATACAAACTCCGATTTGGGTGATCTTGGACTCTTTGGAAAGCTTATCTCGTGCTCTTTCCAACCTGTCCAACCTCATCTCTGAATTCCTTATGAGCCGACCACAACAGCCAAAATAATTCGAGATTGTCTCTGAAACAGATCACATCTTCTCTTTATATACCCCCTAGGATTCACTCTTTAGTTTTTGGGTTTCATTGAGTTGTTTAACTACTGCTACATTATTACATCTACAGGTCGTGTAGGACTACTGCCTTGTTTAGATCGCCAGTGGAATCCCAATATACTTTCTGCTATCTCTTGTGCCAATTTAATACTCATAATTTTAGATTACAATTTATCATTGTTCTTGCTGGTTCTTCGGTTGCTTGCAGGAACTCAAACTTCGTTGTTCAGGTTGATCATGCCTACGGCAAGGTCAATAACCATCGGAGGTTGGTTTAGCGATTGCTAAGGCATATCGTCGCGTACGATATAGTCGGATCATCAAGGTCAAACTCCACCAAACCGTTAGTTATCTTTGTCACACCAAAAGATCGGGACACCGTCTCATCAAGTGGTATCAGAGCTCAAAGTAGGCAGAGTTGAGGAACTTGACTTGAACTCCAAACAAACACGTCCTTTCCTTCTTCTGATTTTTTTCTTTTTGAATTCTCCTCTAATCCAAACTGGTCGTGGCTGAGCAAAGATGTGAGGAGAGCAAGATTGTATTCCTCTCAGCTAGGGCTTGTAGCTTTCCTAGCTGCGGCAGCGAAGTTAGGCCCAGTGGCAAGTTTTGCAGCGTGGCAGCGGATTGATGTTGCTGTGGAGGATGGATGCAGCGGCAAGATGATGGTAGCAGTGGAATAATGATTGTGGCAGTGGCAACATAATGGTGGTAATGGCAAGATGAAATAGACACGATCTACAACTATGACCAGCAAATTGACACGATGATGCAACCACAAATTCAACGTTGCAAAATTACTGAAAGAAAGATGCAATGGCTCGAAATGGTTTGGACAGTGGAGAGACAAATCTATTTTTTTTAGGCTTTTTCTGGACAATAGGTAAAAACAGATCTAACTACGAAGACGATAAATTTCTCAACAAGCAACTTGAGCTCTGATACCACTTGATGAGACGGTGGCCTGATCTTTCGGTGAGACGAAGATAACTAACGGTTTGGTGGAGTTTGACCTTGATGATCCGACTATACCATACGCGACAATACGCCTTAGCAATCACTAAACCAACCTCCGATGGTTATTGACCTTGCTGTAGGCACGATCAACCTGAACAATGAAGTTTGAGTTCCTGCAAGCAACTGAAGAACCAGCAAGAACAATGATAAATTGCAATCTGAAATTGCGAGTATTAAATTGGCACAAGAGATAGCAGAAAGTATATTGGGATTCCACTGGCGATCTAAACAAGGCGGTAGTCCTACATGACTTATAGATGCGATAATGTAGTAGTAGCTAAACAACTCAATGAAACCCAAAAACTAAAGAGTGAATCCTAGGGGGTATATAAAGAGAAGATGTGATCTATTTCAGAGATAGTCTCGAATTGTTTTGGCTGTTGCAGTCAGCTCATAAGGAATTCAGAGATGGGGTTAGACAGGTTGGAAAGAGCACGAGATAAGCTTTCCAAAGAGTCCAAGATCACCCAAATCGGAGTCTGTATGCTCGGGATAAAGACGTTTGAAGTCAAGGCTGTCTCAGCAATCCGAATCAGAGTCCAGATCTTGTGGGACTCTATCTCTAACTCTTCTTGGACCAAAAGTGACGTGAGAAGACTCCTTGTACAGCACCAATTCATGTGAGGACATATTCATTGACATATGAACTTCATTCCTTCCTCCTCCTGAGAGTTTGAACTTGAATCCTCGCTTGTTCTTGACGATCTTGACGAACCACCATTTGTTCTTTATAGCTCGAGCAGCGGATGTAGTTGAAGTAGTGGAAGTAGAGGTGGTAGCGGGTATATCCATGGGGGCCATGTCCTCATCAAGAAGACCCACCGCCTCGAAGGAGTCGAGCCCCACAGAAGTCGAAGTAGCCTCCGATTAGGTCTAGGATAGCCACTAACATACATCTCCTTTGTAAGATATTCTCTGATCAATATATACGAACAGGACGTAAGGTTATTATCCTGAGGGAGGCCCGAATCTGTATAAAAAGGGTGTTTCCTTGTCGTCAGATCGCTTGGCCTTATGCCTTAGGGGTCCCTACCCAACAACAAGTATCTCTGTCTCACGACTACCGTAAGATCGGTGGTTCACCAATCGTCGACACATGTCAATGAGTACTTCACATACTCACTGTGCCCCCTCATAGGGAATATCCTAAACCAAGATAAATGAGGCTACAAGGGAAGGCTTTATGGCTCTTTTGTGTAAAAGCACTTTTAGTTGTAATACTACAATAGTTTCAAAGGTGGCTTTACGATGAAAACCAATTTTTATATCAGGTGTGTTTCTCAACAATGTGAGGGTACATTAAAAGCACATACGAGCAAGAAGTCCTGCCTTAGCTCATCCATAGTTTCCAATAGTAGACGGATAGGGGAAAGTAGCAAGGGGGAGAGGGATATGTCATTTTCATCAGGAATGAGTCATGTGTAATCATTGATCGTGGATATGGCTAATAGATTAGTTTTACACTCTGCAGGGGTTGTACACTCTTCCTACATTTCACAATCTTTCTTTGTTGCCCACCATCGGCCGCTTGCATAGTACACACTCTTGGGTGTACCAGCCGAGAGATCATGATGAGGAATTTTAGCTAGTCATCTCTCGATGTGATGTGCCCAGCGAGTCTGACACGGAATTGAGAATGTGTCTCCACCCTCCAAGCTCCCCATCTGTGCTGAGGATCATCGTAGCTACATCCACCCCATCTACGGTATGGGAACATTGGCACCAAGAGCTGACTAATCTACTTAACCTAGAGAATGCCCATATAGCATGTGGTTGTACTTTTTTCAGTATCATTAGATTCAAGATTTAACCTTATTCGATGTGGACGACCAAATGATCCTTCAAGCATGATCTAGTTGTCACCTACACCTTTTAGATGGTAAGTTTCACCTAGAGTAAAATAGAAGGATAGAGAGAGAGACAGAAGGCAAAGGGCATCTAGCCTAGCTCAGCGAACTAAAAAATTAGTATGAAATATCAAGTGTCATTAATCCAAAGATCATTGCTCCGAGGAGGAAACTCAAAAGTATCCTAGAGATATGATAGGCATGGCTAAGAAATTATTCTACTCTATCAAGGAATATTAATATGCTTCTCAAGGTATCAAGTAAAAGGGCGACAAGCGGATAAATGTTATGGGTGTCAATTAACAAAGTAGCTACAGGAATAAAACAATATCGTGTTTATAAACAATAAACTAATAATGGTTTGTTTCATCGGTACCTTCCATATGAAATCAATCTGTCATTTGCTTTGGATGAATTGCATGATACATGAGTAGTCCATCGAGGCTATGGGGTATATTGTAGTAGCTATGTAACATTCTCTACTTCATGTGTGATGGCCATCCATCTTTGGCACTATCAAATTATTGTTATGGTTACCATCCATCTTCGTCATAATTAATTATTTGCTTGGGTTTAATCTTATGCATGTTATGTGTTTAATGGTGTTATTTGATTGTTTGTTATGAATTGTCCATCCATGATAATTAGTGATACATTAGTTGGTAAGCACGGGGATGGGGTAGAGCAGCCAACTACCTAGTCCTCTCTTGTCTTTCGAGCGAATTTATTATTGTTCTGGTCCATAGCTTAATGTATGTCTCAAATTGGTGACTGCACAAGGGGTCGATTCATCTCTCCTTGTTACTAATAATACTAGCAAATTCATTTAATCCTTGTAAATTCGTAGTTGGTACTTTTATATGGCATGATCCCTATTATTTGCTTGAGAATTGCTACTAGTGAACATATATACCTCATGCCTTAATTTTAGTTATTATAACACCTCTCCTAGCATTTTTAATATTTTTTATTTTTCCATCTTTTCTTTATTCTGAAAATAGTTTCAAAAAGTTATTGCATATTTTAATTGTCTATTGCATCCTAGAGGTCCACGGCTATTTGAGGAAGATAGTCATGTATGTCGACCATTGCATTTTAATATTTTTATTGTGATTTCAAATTTGAGACCAAGTGAGATTAATCACCGTCTTCCTATGCATTCGACTCTTTCTCATGGAAAAAGCTACAATTGGTTATGTGCACTTGCAGGTCATCAATGGGAGAGGGAGAGGGGCTAAAGTCTACATTTCCGACCCAAAAGGCTTTAGGAGGTTTTAAAAATACTTTCTACATTTCTGAAAACACGGGAAATTGATTGTGGTCTAAATAAAGACCAAATCAACTATGAAAATTCTTAGAAAATTCCAATAGAGTGAAAAATCAACATGAGCAATCCACTAACAATATTTCCAGAGAGAAAATCCAAAATGATAAAAGATGAAATGCATATCTCCATTATAATACTTATAATTAATTCAAAACCCTATAAATTAATTTCAATAAAAACCAGACAAAATATTTATTGGTTTTGCATTGAGTAAAATCCCTTGCTTTATAAAAAAAATTAAAACCCTAAAAAAATTCAGGATGTTACACCTACGTGTCAATATAGTTACGCACACATGAGGTCAACTACCCCACGCATGATTTGTAATTGGTTGTCATGGTGCATGTGTTGAAGATTTGGTGGCATTATCTCGTCGACAACTGTTGGGAGATATATACAGATCATAAAATCCTAAAGTACATTTTTTTTAACTTAAAACACTTGGGAGGCCCCTAGGATTTATTAAAGAACCAACAAACACTGTACAAAAGAGGATGAATCGTACCTAAAAGAAAAGAAAGGAGAGAAATTAAACTACAATAACAAAACTAGCTAAGAGACTCTAGCCATTGAGAAAGGGGGAGATATGTTGCTTTTTCACTCTATGCCTAAGCATGAGGATATTAGCCTTGAGGATATAAGCAGGGCCCTAAAAATCAGATCATTTGTTGTTTCCAAATGTTCCAAGCTGCTAGGATTATGACTTCGAAGAAAGGCTGGTTGAAGCGTCTGCTTGGCATGTTGAATCATCTGTGAAAGTTCCCCAGTTGTCCCTAATCAATTTGAAGGTATAACCAAAATCAAACACTAAATTGGCAGGAGAGAAAGAGGTGTGACCGGTCTTCTTCTTCTCCTGACACATAGAACACAGTGATAGCCTGTGGCGAGATGCATGTGCCTCCTTTTGGGCATAGCCCGTGTGTTTAAACAATCAACTAGAATCAACCAGGAGAAAACTTTGTGCTTAGGCATACACTTACTATGCCAGAGCCATTAAAAGACTGGGGGCAACTAAATATGCTTAAAAGTAAGTTGATAAAACTTGCTCGCGGTATATACTTCAGATCCCCATATATATATATATCCATTTATCCTATGAAGAAGCATCATGAATGTCTTGGTGAACCAATTGACAAAGAGTGTTGAATTCAGCATAAACAACTTCTGATAAGGGCAGATGAAAGAGATCTGGCAATTGTGTTATCTCAAAAACTTCTCTAACAGTTACAAGATTATTCTTGGCAAAGGAGTAAAGATGAGGAAATAGGAGTCTTGGGCAATGTCCATTCCATATATCTTCCTAGAAGAGAGCCGATTGTCTAGACCCAAAAACACACACGAAGCAATTGCCCAATAAGTGTCTGTGAGTTTCAGCATCGATTTCTACTAGAATGATCCCAAAACTTTCTGACCATGTGCGGCGTTGCGATGGTAATAAGAGCACCAAAGGAGATCCACCCATGGGACGGGAGCTTGTTATAAAACTTGAATAGTTCTTGGCCAAGAGAGCCTGATTTTGTAGCTTGATGTTAATGACACCTAGTCCACCTCTTCACTTTGGTTTGCAAACTAAGTCCCAAGCTGCAAGTGATTGCTTGGTGGCATTTTTTTTACTGCCACTCAACAGGCAGTGCCTTCAAGCACAATCAATGCTAGTGACGACTAACATCGGCAATTCTAAAGTGCACATGTAAAAGGTTGGCAGGGGGATAACATCAAGTTGATAGGCTGTAATTTATGGCCATAGGAGAGAAAAGCTGAGACAACACATAATCTCTTCTCGATTCTAGACAGCAGAGGAGCAAAATCTCACACTCGTGGCTTTGTTGTACCCGGAGGGAGGCCAAGATAAGTGAATGGCAGGGAGCCCAATTGGCATCCTAAAGCTTGAGTGAAAGCCTGAATTTTATGATCTTGGACATTCAGTGGTATAAACATGGACTTTGCAAAGTTTACTTGGACTCTCGTGGAAAGCGCAAACTTGTGTAGCAGACTTTTGAGATAGCAAAATTGACACGGACATGCTGTTAGAATGAGCAAGGTATCACCAGCATATTGCACTATAGGGTAGCCCATACTTGTGTGTTGTGGCAAAGGTAATTCATGGTGATTTTGCTTGAATGCATTATTTACAACCGACTGTAGGTGATCTGCTGCCAGAACAAAGAGTAGAGGGGATAAGGAATCCCCTTGCTGCACTCCACATTTACACGAGAACTATTTCCCCGGCACCCCATTTAGAAGAATGAATGAAGTACCGCATGCAAGCATCTCTATTATCCAAGCAATCCACTTTCTATTAAATCCTTTGTGCTGCATGATTTGAATGATGGCACTATGCTCCACGCTATCGAAGGCTTTCTCAAAATCAGGTTTGAGAGTAATGATTTCCTTCTTGGACTACACACACTGGTGAATATACTCAAAAGCCCAGGAAAGGCAATCTTGAATCATCCATGTTCTGATAAAGCCATACTAATTAGGATGCACGTAGCATAAGATAATAGATTGTAGCCGATCTGCCATCAATTGGATAGAAATTTCAAGCATATATTGATGAGAGATATTGGTCGATAATCATTAACTATTTCTTGTGATTGCTTCTTGTGAATTAGCATGATGTAGGAGTTGTTAATGCTATGCAGTTTAATCTTCTCATCATAAAAATCACAGCATAGCTTAATGAAGTCTAGACAGATGGTGGACCAACATGTTTTTAAGAAAAGACCGTTGAAACCATCTCGCCTTGGTGCTTTATCATTGGGCATACAGTTGATGACACCATCAATTTCCTTCTCGGTAAAAGGTATTGTGTGAGTGTCCAACCTTGCGATAGGAGGAAGAGGAGGAAGAAGACTCTCGAGATCAAATTGCATGATGGGCTGAATTGAAATACCCATCACCATGATAGCATGAACATAGAGCTGCAACTTGAGCTGTATGATCAGTAAATTGTCACCCATCCTTTGCAGTGATCGAAGAAATAGCATTGCATCTATACTACTCCATACCATAGCATAAAAATACTTGGTGTTTTTATCCCCTAAAGTAACCCAACGCATGGTACATCGCTGCTTCCTATAAGAGCTCTAAGCTTGGAGAAGGTTGTCTAGATGTTCTTTTACAATGTGCTGGAAGTTGGCCTCTGGATTGCTGAAATAGTGCTACTCTTCAAGACCATCGAGGAAGAGAATGACGTGATTACAGCATGTAATTAACCATTGGAGTCACAAAATCTCTTTGCTCCATCTTTTAAGTCCTTGCAGCAAATGCTTGAATTTATAAAAAGGGGTATTTGTAATAAACAGACTCCGACATTGAGTATTCCAATTGGATTCAACACATTCCATAAACCCTGACTGAGAGATCCAAATATTTTCAAAACAAAAGATAGAAGTCTAATGCAGGTTTTAATGCTAACCACGCATGGTACATGGTCAGACATGGGGCAAGCAAGAGAGTGAATCATTGTATTAGGGAATATAGAAGACCAATGGATCATCGTGAAAACCAGTCCAGCTGTTCCAAGTGGGGATCATCTTGCATGTTTGACCATGTATATTTCCGCCCCTTGATTGGCAATTCTACATCATGTCATTAACAACCCCACCTGGTTTGTTACGATTTTCTAGGGACCGAATGAAATTGAATTCTCCAAGTATGAGGCAGATCAGGAATGCTGAGATCAAAGAGCCATTGTATGAAACCATCACGTGCAGGACCTTTACAAGGGCTGTAAACCGACACCACGGTCCAAGATCAATGATCATGACTGGAGATTCACCAAATTTTGATGGCTGACCGCATGACTTCAAGTAGATGCCCTGTGAAACAAGAACTATTCCACAGGACCAGGATCCCACTGAAGTTACCTACTGATGAAGGAAAAGCAAACCGACCAAAACATCGAGGGCAAAAGGACTTAATGAAAGTGTGGTCAAAACTGTCCCGCTTGGTCTCCTAGAGAAAAATAACTGATGCTGTGCTCTCCTCAATTTTTTCCAAATGTTGCACAATCGAGATGAAGAATTCATACCTCAGATATTCTAGCAAAGAACTTTTCATGATCGACACTTATGCATGTCCATGGGGAACACCAAAATAAAGGGAACCAAGGACTAGGATGCATAGCATGACTAGACAAGTATTCATCAAAAGATCACATATGAGAACCATCACCTAGTTCAAAATAAGAAAATAACAATAGGAGCAGAAGACCAAGTCCTGATTCACCCACATAAAGTAAACATTGCTGACATCATCTTCAAAGAGTTGATTCATCTTTTGAACTTTGCTTGTTGCGCGTCTCCTTAGGCACCGGTGCCATATGTTTTGATGCCTCGAGCTCCTCAGCTGCAATCTGAAGCTCCCCCCACTTGCCGGAGCATTGGAATGGTTAGGTGTGGAATCGTATGCTCCAACTGACATTATTCATCTTTGTAGGTTTATTTGCTGCACACAGTGGCTCCTGGTCCTCCTCAAGATCGTCAAGGATTAATTTCTTTTTTGCCCCAATGTGCATGTGCTTCCCTAGGGTATCTGAAAGAGAAACATGATGAAAATTGTGGCCATGCCGTTTGCTCCTCCCAAGACTTGTCACCACCATGGGAGTAGGGACACTCTGGATTGACGCTAGGCTAGAGTAGCCATTCCATTAAAGGAAATAGTTTGCAAAAGAGAGTTAGTGAAAGCCAAATCAGGAGCTGGCAGAGACAAGAGATGCTTTTTTGGAGGGAAGCATTTGACCCATTCTAACACTTGATCATCCACAATCAACTCCTAGCTGCGCTTAAAGTGAGTCAAGGATCTGAACAGGGTGCAACTCATTTTGCAAGGGCCCTGCTATTTCACAATATCAGGAAGTGCAGTGGCAAATATGCTATCCCAAAGAGAAGGATTAAGCAATCCTCCTCGGAGCATGGTGTATGAATCAGGGATCAGGATTTGTAGAATTTGAAAGTGTTGCCAAACAGGCGGCTGATATGAGACGATAGCCCAATGCTCCATAAGCTCTTGACCATGGTATTGTAAGATCTCATCCTCATCATTCTTAGCCACATTAATAGATGATGTACTATCACTGAAGGAAATATTCATGGTGGATTGTTCCTGCTCTTGATCAGGTTGTGCCACTGGATGTTGTGCCGGAGGCAAGGTATGACCGGCCACGGCTCCCATCCTTGATGATTACGTTCCTGCTGCTACTCAACTGCCAAGTCCCAGGTAGGATCGGGGTTTGTTGGTGGTGGCATTAGGGAACCCTAATGTGGCGTAACAGCCATTGGCAAAACCGGCGCCTATTCATCTAGAACGTTAAGCCCCGGGAATCCATGAATGTCCAATATGTAAGTGGGTACTGTCCATGACCCTCCTACATCAACAAAAGGAGACATGTGTCGGATTACCACACTCCGTGGGGTGGATTGGGCATCATGATACAAAACCCTAGCCAAAACACGATCCTTAACATTATCCTGATGATGCCAGTCTATCAATCTGCCGAATGTTCTGAAAATTGAGAAATGCATTGGTCAGACTTAAAATCAAGTGGAAACCCCAAAAACATGATCCACCCTTCTCTCTCAAGTAGGACGTTGCAAAAGTTAAGGCTTCATCATGCTTTATAAATCTGACCAAATGATCAGGCCTTAGTTGATGGGGAGGCAACTGGAGTAGGAGATCTCATTCAAAAGCAGCGCGAAGTTGGTATAGGTCAACACCAAAAGCTATGGAGGAGAAACATAAAGCAGTGCAGTGAAGTTCTCCCACAATCAAGTCTTGAACAGAATGCATGGCTTCATTAACTTCTTCAACCGGTGGAGGAGGAGTAACCATCATAATGAGGTGGTCCTCATGGGTCTTCGCCGGGTTGGCACTGGGGGTGAAGTATGTGCGTGGCAGCCTCTCCTCGCCTCCATCTTAAATTTGTGCACCATGGGGAATGAAACACTCTGGGTGCAGAGGAAAATTCGCCATTGACGACAGGCAATTGGATTCCATTAAAGAGCAAGGGAGAACGTCGGAGGATACTAGATGGATGTTCTATTCAGAAGATGAACCGTCTCTCTGGTTTTTGGAAGTGGCACGAGAATCAAGGAGAGCAGTGCCTGACACCTGTTTGCGCACCCATATTCACCTAGTAGGGGTGAGTTGTGGGTAGCAACTCTAAACATGTCTGGACCAAAATCAATTATGACAGCGTACATGACAGGTACACTGGGCCACCTTGTGGCCCATTCGCGAGCAGTGTGAGCACTCCTAGAACCGATCGACAATATTCTTGTCTACGCCAACAAGCCCATCAAAAGAGGGAGGCCTTGAGGCATCACCCACAATTTGAATCGCCTTATGGTTGGAGTCCGTAAAAACATTCTGTGTGTAAATTGCCATTATCGAAAGATACAACATTAGTGTAGGGCTCTGAAGACTACTCCTCATGTAACTATCGAGAAGGAGAAACTACAATTTCAATCTACTGACGAGGAATGATAAATGATCCAATGCAAACTGATGAGGATGAAGGCTGTGAAGCACCCACTGATCAGTAGAGATTAGCACAGAGGAGGACTTGCCAAGAGCTGATGAACCCAAACCATGGCTCTGAGAAAATAACCTAGACAAGCATCACATGCAATAACCTGGGCAAAAGAGAGCTTTCGTGAAGCCCTAAACTGCACTGCATGACAATTCTTGTGTGCAGATTTGCCCGGTGTGGAGGCCAAGGCATGGTGCACTTGGAGAATCATCTTCTTAGAGGTACTGACCAAGATCCAAGAATCCTGACATTCATGTTGCCAAGCTGAAAACTCATGTTGTCAATTAGGTCCACCGGCACTCATAGATGAAAAGAACACTTGAAGGAGTCACAAGCAAAAAAATGTTGGTCATAGACAAAGAAACTAGCTTGCTGCAAGCCGAAAGCCGGAACACACGACCACCAACGTAGGTGACAAGGACATCATTGTACATACCACCAATACATGACTCCAGAGCCAATCCAATAAAGTCTTCATCCAGTCAAATATTTGCTCTGTCAAAGGAGACCATTAGAAAAAAGTAATCCTACGGCAAAGCAGATGAACAGAAAATTGCGACGCACCTCAGCACCAAAGGAGTACCCTGCTTGAAAATCCAACTTCATTGCAAATGAATCTCGGACCGCCATGCTAAAAAGTAGATCAAAGAGAAACTTGGATCCACTCAAACCCGAGGAAGAACTCAAGAGATTGGTTGGAGCAGAAAGGGAAGATTATCACTCGGGATGGAGATCACCAGCCGTGACAAAGGAGGCTCAGGTGGAGGTGAAGAAGCCATGCCCTTGCTCATTTTAGTGCAGACAACAGCATGGCCAGGAATTTAAGAGATTGATGGGTGAGTAGTTCTATTGGTAAGTCGTTTGTTGCATGTGATTCTATGTGTGTAGTGCCTGAAGTACATTTTCTCTCTCAGATTTGAACCTAAGGCAAAGAAGATGGTTAGAGTTGATCAAAAGACTATAACCTTGGCGTAAATTACTATCTTGGTAAAGCCAATATCGTAGCCGATGCACTAAGTAGGAAGACATACTACAATAGTTTCATGATTCAAGAAATTCAATATGAACTTCATGAATAATTTTGAACATTAAACTTGAATGTAAGCCTCATCTAGAACGACGAAATGTTAGAAGTCAAGTTCACTATGGAGGACCAAGTGCATTAAACCGTGAAAGGTGACAAGGGTATTGAGGAGATTCATGAAAAGATTAAGTCGGGTGAAGCAACCAACTATCGGAAGATGTAAATGGAATCATCTGGTTCAGAGATCGCCTACTTGTGCCCAACCAAAAGGAGATCAACGAAGTGGTCATGAAAGAAGCACATGACTCAGTACACTCCATACACCCAGGAGGTACTAAGATGTACCAAGATCTTCGAGAGAAATTCTGGTACTCCAACACGAAACGAGAGATTGCTGAGTTTGTTGCCCTCTGTGATGTTTGCAGAAGAGTCAAGGCAAAGCACCAGAAACTCGTAGGGTTGCTACACCCACTGAAAGTACGCACATGGAAATGGCAAGAAGTCGGGGATGGATTTCATCACCGGACTTCCGACGACTTCCTCATGATACGATTCAATATGGGTAATTGTGGATCGATTGACCAAATCTGCTCACTGCCTCCAAGTGAAAACAAAGTAAATCAGGGCTAACTTGGCAGAGCTGTACATGTCAAGCATAGTGTGTCTACACGGAGTTTCAAAGATGATAATATCTGATCGAGGGACACAATTCACCTCCAAATTTTGGTGTAAGCTACATGAAGCTCTAAGAAGACAACTAAATTTCAGTATGGCATATCATCCCCAAATCGATGTTCAAACTAAGCAAGTTAACTAGATCTTAGAAGAATACTTAGAGCTCGTGCCCTGACCTACAAGTGGACCCGAGACAAGAGTTTGCCATATGTTGAGTTTTCCTACAATAACAATTAGTAGGTCAACATATACATGGCGCCTTTTGAAGTGTCGTATGCCTTTGAGCTAGCATGTGACCAGAGAACACCAAGTGTTTGGATCAAACTCTTTGGAAAAGTCATGGAGCAAGTGAAAGTGATTCAGGAAAGGATGATGATAGCTTAGTCTAGATAAAAAAGCTACTGAGATAAACACCATCAAGACTTATCCTTCATGATAGGAGATGTTGTATACCTGAAGGTATCCCCAATTAGGGGAATGCATCATTTTGGAATCAAAGGCAAATAGGCACATTGATACATCGGCCCCTTTGATATTACAACTCGATGTGCAGAGGTGGCCTGTCAGTTGGCATTCCTAGAGAACCTATCAAATAAATGTACATAACGTGTTCCACGTGTCACAACTAAAGAAATGCTTCAAGAGTCGTGAAGAAGAAGCTCAAAAAACATCACTAGAGGACACATGATGTCCTAACCTATGAAGAGTACCCCATCACTATTTTGGGTGAGAAGGTGCAAACCATCAGAAGAAAAGTGCTCGAGTTTTACAAAGTGCAATAGAGCAACCACTAAGAAGAAGAAGCAACATGGAAACAAGAAGATGTTCTAAAAGAGGAGTTTCCAATTCAATTTTCTTATCTTTGAATCTCGAGGTTGAAATTCTTTATAAGTAAATTGTAACATCCTAATTTTTTAGGGTTTTAAACATTGTATTTATAAAGCAAAGGATGTTACTCAGCACAAAACAATATATTTTTATTTGGTCTTTCTTCTACTTAATTTAGAGGCTTTTGAATTAATTTGGATTATTATAATGGAGATATGCATTTCAGCTTATCTCCTTTTGGATTTTCCCTCTGAAATTTGTTTAGTGGATTTCGCCTGTCCAATTTGATTTATTGGAATTTTGTGAGAATTTTTGGAGTTGATTTGGTCTTTATTTAAAAAATATCAATTTCCTGTGTTTTAGAAATTCAGAAAGTTCCAAAAGACTAATGGGCAGAAAGGGAAGACTTCCACCTCTCTCCCTCCCCCACCGCACACCCCACATAGCTCGCCAACTCCTTTCCACCCCACTTCCCGCTTTCCTGCTTACACCTTCTCTGCGCCAAAGGCATATTCCGGGGAACCCATCTCCATTTAAAAGCCTCCGAACCAGTATCTTCTAATTTCAGCAGTGCGATCTCCATCTGACGTTCCGCATGCTGCCATGTCACCCCTCTCTCCTATCCCTTCCCTTTCATTTCTCTCTCCCTCTCTACTCGCAGGCCCCACTTACCTACTCTTCCCTATCTACGGTTGCTTTCCAAATCGTGTCGCTGTCGTAAATCTGGTCGGATTTCAAAACATGTGCGCACCCGAGCTATCCTGCATCTAGGTTCAACGGATCCTACTCAAGAAAGCTCCTGCACCCACTTTCCTTACTTGTACCACCCCCTCTTTCCTTTCCAGGAAAAAATCCCAAAATTTGTGCCGCCGATGCTCCGCTGAGCTCCCATGGACGTGTTATTTCCCTTGGCCCATAAAAGGCTCCTAAAAACCACCCTTCACCTCCGTATTGCCAATCCATCTCTTCCCCATCCTCTCCCAAACCTAGAGCTCAGATTCGAGCCTCGTCACCGAGAGCTCCGGCAAGCAATTGTTGTCAGAGAACTAGCCGTTGTCAATGACCGAGGCCAGCGCCAACCTAAGGAGGCCGGCAAGAGACCCCCGGATGACTCCACCATCCTCAGCCGCCACCAGAACGCTAGCGCCGCCACCTTCCTAATCTATTTTGTCACCTTGACCTCACTACCAGTCATCTCTGACGTCTTCCAATGAGCTGCGACCCTCCGCATGACTCCACTCTCTATGTTGCACTACACGCCAGCCACTGCCGGTCGCTGTAGCACATGCAACCATCGGCACCCGATCGTAGCTGTCATGTGGTCCTCTCCAATGAGCCACCTCAATGCCACGTTACCACCCCATCGGTGTAAGACCGATTGACCTTTGCCACGTCAGGGCCACTTTCCCTCTGCCAACTGTACCATAACATCAGTTGACCCAAAACATACCCAATCCAACATCTAGAGCCTCTTGAGCTTGCTACACAGCGATGTGGTTGACCCTACCACGGCCAACTGGTCCCAATGCACGAGCTGTACTCCCTGGGGTTTGGAGTATTCCCCGTCGTTGTCCAGCATTTGGGATCTTTTCTGCAGATCCCAATTTGAACTTAACCAATGTGGGTTCAGCATTCTTCTTGCTAGGGCAAGCATTAGCAAAGTGACCTTCTTTCCCATAGTTGAAATATGTTTTCCGTGTGGTGTTCGCATGTTAACCTCCCACTTCTGCTCTAGGGGTCTAACATGATGTGCAAGGAAAAGGGTTGTTCGGCCTTGGTGGTCTCAAGTTCGGTCCTTTGTAACCCGGTGCTGATTGTTCTTCTAATGGGAGCTACATGCTCCATAGTGGCTTTCTTCTAGTTCCTTGCACTTTAGGTACTCCTCGAGCTCCTTTCGTGTGTTCTCTTGGATGATGGTTATGTTCACTAGGTATTGAGAGGTAGGAAAGTCATGGGCGACCAGCCTGTCCTTCAGTCTGGGGTTTAACCCATTCAGAAACCTTGAACTTTGGCCAGCTTCATGGGCGACATCTGTTTTTCCATATCGAGCTAGCTGAGTGAAGAAGCTCACATAATTTGGAACAAAAAGCTTTCTTTGCTTCAGCTCCAGCAACTCTTTCCTCATCATTTCCACATGTTGGAAGGGATGTGTGCGATGCAAAAAAGCTTCGGCAAACTCATTCCACAAGATGCCCTGAGGGTTGGTGTGGGGGGGCACAGAAGTTTTCCCATCAGTCCGCAGCCACACCCTTGAACTGATGCACAACGAACTTGACGTGCTCTGGCCCATTGTTCTTGGCCAGGTTTAGCTTGTGCTCAACAACCTTCAAACAGTCATCTATAAAAGTAGGCTACTTTGTCCTCATGAACTCTGCCAGACCAGATTACGGCTGATGATGTTGTTGGAAGCCTTCGTTCTAGTTGGAAATGTTGGTAACCATCTGTTGCAGAATTTGAGCATGCACAAACATCAGCTGCTCCCAGTTGGGCGGTGATGGTGGCGGTGGCACATATAGTTCTTCCTCATTTGCCGGTTCCTTTTCTGGCGCTTGTTCTTCTTCTTCTTCAAGTTGTGGCTCAGGTTCCTCTTCCAGAAACAGGGGCTCAGAAAAGATTACCTCTTAAACTGGCTGGCCTCTTCCATGGCCATAGCCTCTACAACCTCCACGGCCATAGACTCGGCCTCGGCCCCCACGGGCTTCACCGTGAGCTCCACGAGGTGCATTCGTCTTGTTGGTAGCTCTAGGTTTAGGGTAGACGAGAGGGAAAAGACTTAACATTAACACAACACAAAAAGGAAATTTTTAAATAAAAACCAATTAAGATGCATTAATGATAAAAAGGAAGCAAAGGATAACATATCACTACACCATATTGAGCTGGTGAAGTCGATACCAACATAGTTCATCACACAAATAACTATTGTTCATTATTAATACAGGGCCTCTAACATACAGGGGTACTAAAACTTGACTACTGCTCGAGGTATCCACCATAATGGGGGGTAGACACAAGGACCAAGGAAGTCCTCATTAGAAATGAAATTGTGAGTGAACTTCTACTACGTCATGTCCTTGAGCGGGTCTTCAGGCACCTCTAGCTCCAACTCCATGGGCACCTTTCTCGTCACTCCAATTGGAATTTTTTTTGAAAGGGATGATGGCTTGCCACATTTCTCATCGTGGCATCAAATTCAATTGTTTTTGCTACTATGCCAACGTTGCTACAGAGGTCATGTGGCTGACAAGGTTCTCCCGCGGCAAAGTTTTTGGCGCATTCTATCGCCACGATAGAGATGCGACAGGAGGTTTGGCTTGCCATGATAGCATTGTCATGCATTTTTGTTGCCGCAGCACGCATGGAGCAAGGGCGAGGCACAACGGAGGTGGCACTGATGTAGTGAATGTTGACCAGTCTTTGGCCAACAAGGGTGATATGGTATTGTGGTGGCTCGCTACAGAGGGCTATGTGGCAGTCACGCTCTGGTGCCGACGGTCGCTGGCACTACCTTGAGAAGTGGTGGCCAGCGTGCAGTGCAATATAGATAGGGGAGTGAGGTTAGTCGTGTGGAGGGTCGCAGCTCACCGGAAGACATCGAGATGGTTGGCAGTGAGGTTGGGATGACGGAGTAGATTGGAAGGTGGTGGCATGGTGTTCTGGTGGCAACCGAGGATGATGGAGTAGTATAGGGCTTCGCGGGGGCCTTTGAGGTCAGTGGTGGCCTCCGCTGTCGATGGCGGCTTGTTCTCCGATGGCAATTTCTCGCCAAAGCTCTTAGTGGTGAGGCTCGAATCCGAGCTCTAGGGTTCAAGAGAGGACATGAAGAGGTGTATTGGAGATGCAAGAGGTGAAGGGAGGTCTTGGAGAGCCTTTTATAGGGCCAAGGGGAGTAGAGGGAGGATGCGTCTGTGGGGAGCATGGTGGAGCCATCAGTGGTGCAAATTTCAGGATTTCAGCCTGGGAAGGAAAGAAGAGCGGTGCAAGGAAAGAAAGAGGGGCATAGAAGCTTCCTCAGGTGGGATACGTTGAACTTAGATGCTGGGTGGCTCGAGTGTGTGTGGATTTTGAAATCTAGTTGGATTTACGGCAACGACACAATTTGGAAAGCAACTAGAGATGGGGAGAGGGATGATAGGCGGGGCCTGCGAACAGAGAAAGGGAGAGAAATGAAAGATAGAGAAGAGATAGGAGGGTGTGTGGGGCAATGTGGCAGTACATAGAGCATCAGGTGGAGATCGAATGGCCGAGATTAGGATAATAACCCTACATCCTGTTGGTATATATTGAATCACGAGTAACTTACAGAGGGGATGTTAGTGGCTATCCTAGATGACATCTAAACCTAGTCGGGACCTTATTCGAGTAGATCTGGATGACTTGTGGAGTCTTCTCGTGGAGGCTGGATAGAGGACTGAAGCTCCAACACGACTAGGGTTCAATCTTTAAAGGCTTATGTCTATAATCTTGCTTGTGTATCGCTTGTTCTGGCTTCTATTTCTAATTTTGTTTGCTTGTCCTTCCCTGGGGGGTCTTCATGTCCTTATATAGGGGTTCCTTCAAGTCGTAGGAGATAGGGACTAATCTCCGAGCTAGACTCTGACTTTCTTAAAATAGAGATAGACTTCCTAGTTTAAAGAGTTCTCGGGATCCTTAAGATAGATCCCCCTTATCTCCCAGATTCCTTGGCAGATACGTACCTACCCCGAGTATCTGGGGAATCGTATACAGATACCCCTTCGCATACGGTACAGTGTATTACTCATCATCAGGGAGCCTTTAAGTGGAGGCAGGTTCCCAAGAATACTCCTCCAACGCAGAGAAGACGTAAAAAGGAAAGGGTAAAGCAAGGCCGGAAAAGAGTTGGTGGGCCGAGTGGACCGCGCAGTAGGCGAGGTAGAGGGGCTGAAGTCTGGGCTTTCAGCCCAAAACCCTTTAGGAGGTCTTAAAAATAATTTCTCAATTTCTAAAAACACAGGAATTTGATTATAGTTTAAATAAGGACCAAATCAACTCTAAAAATTCTCAGGAAATTCCAATAAATCAAATTGGACATGAAAAATCCACTCAAAATATTTCCAGAGGGAAAATCTAAAGGGAAAAAATCTAAAATGCATATCTCCTTTATAATGAACAAATTAATTCAAAAGCCTCTAAATTAATTTGAATAAAAATCAGATAACATATATATTAGTTTTATGCTGAGTAACATCATTTGCTTTATAAAAAAATTAAGAACCTCCCCTCCTAACAATTTTGAACACAAACTCCCCTCCTAACATTCTCTAAGACTGAGCCCAGAGCATTCTTTGGCCTGCTTGTAAGCTAGCTCGCCCTATTCCCAAGCCGCAGCCCATCTCTCCTTTTCAAAAAAATGAAAAAAAAAGGAAAAAGTACATGGAAAAACTCCATGTTATTGCCTTAGAAGAGGGGAAATAAAAAGGCACCACAAAAATCATATAAAATCAAAGTCTCAAACTCTCAATTCTATAAAATGCAACTCAAACGGCTGAAGCCACAAGGTGGAAAGGGCAAAGGTATTAGGAACCTCTGGGCCATTCACCCTTGTTTGCTTCCAAATTTCAATCTCCTGATACAGGTATGCCAAATATCCTGGCCGGATGTCCCTAGAAATGCCATTGAACACCCGCAAGTTTATTTCCTGCAAAAAAATTCGCGTTCTTCTGCTTTGTTCAACCCACCATGAATAAGTTTCCCTTCAAAAAATGAAGGGATACGAGTAGACTGCATTAGCGCAAAATAAAATTTTCTACCACATAAATCAGGAATTGTTGTAGTAATAGATCATGAGGTTATCTCTAGACGTGCAGACCCGTAGCGGAAGTAGAGTCGATGCAGCGTCGGTGCAACTGTAGTCGTACTACCTTCTCCTCCTCGCGGTTCCCACAAACAGTTCGTCCAGGTGTCGCAGCTGCAACGCCTCCAAGGTATCCACATGTTCAGGGAGAAACTTTACTTGTCCGGATTGCTAGATCCGAGCAGGCGACTTTGGGCGTGGGAGGAGTGACGGCCAGGTTTTGGGAATTCTGAATTGGCTTAACCCCAACACGTCCGCCCCCTCTCCTTATATAGACATCCCCATAATGGGCTTCTGCGTTAGAGGCACATTAGGACTCAACGCTCAGTCTAACTTGGATCCTAATCTGAATTAGGCTCCAGCCCCTTAAGTGTGCGATCCTATAGGTTCACGCATATTTAGACATGACCCGATGACTCCTACTTGGTCACTAATTGGTAGCGGCCCCTAACAGGACAAGCCAACTCCCAAACACACATAAAGATCGTATCGAACAAACCTTCACAATGTTATATATGCAACTCCCTTTGCCTCGTGATATTTGTCAAGCTCAAGCTCGAGCTCGACCCCTCTTTCTCAATCGCGTGTCTTGGAATCCTTTACTATGTTAACTCTTTAACCTTAAGTAGCATGGCCATGCATTTCTGGATACGATCACTCGAGGGGCCCTGAGATATCTCTCTCATTACAAAGAGGGGCAAATCCCATCTCGATTGACCATGTCTCGCAGCATGCTTCATGATAAATAAGAAAGCAACGTAGGATTTGGCAGCCTCTAAGTAAGTCATTATACATCTCAAGCACATACGACAATCTCAGGTCAAAGGACATAGCATACACATTGCATGTGATCTACTGATGATAACTAAAATAACGTTCTCACAGTGTCTCAAGTTGGGTCAGTCCAACCCCATATTCCCTAACATGTGCTCATATAATTAGTTCGACATCTCTATGTCCATGACCCATGAAACATAGTAATCAACCAATACATATGCTAGTCTATCATTCATAGGTGTCCTCACATGAATTCCGACTAGGGATCAATTTAGAATAATCATTCAAGTTTAGTATGAAGTTTCACAAACAAGTCACATACTTGCTAAACAATACAAATAATATTATTCAAGGAATATTTAATGAATCATGGATACAATAAATTTGATTATCCCTATGATTGCAACTAGGACACATTTCTATAAATAAGTTCTGATTTAAGCAGTGAAATAAGTCATGCACACACCCAAAAGAAAACAGCGCAGAAGTTAGTGCAACAATGTCTTTTTCTGGATGGTCGGACAGTTGTGATGGACCCAACCAACCAATCACTTGAGCACAAACCACATCATTTTCAAACTAATTTTAGGGTGGAAGAGGATCGAAGTCTCGACCTCATGGATCACTCGATTTTAGATATGAGACCTAAGGCGCCAGCCAACTGCGACACCACCATGTTGTTCTTGGTTACATGCTTATAGTTTCCCTTCAAAAGAAAGAAAATGGTAACTACAATTGCACAACCCAGAGTGAATGATGTCCATACACGACGGTGATAAATAAGGTTTATTATCAGCGTAGATCCGAACTCCCATTTTCATTGGCACATATGTACACGAGATATAGAAACGCTTAAGAAAAATAACCTGGTACTACTTATTTTCTGCACGCGCGCGCTACTTGCCCCAGTCGGCGCTTAACTAGCACGCGGCATTGGTCTTAAAACACGCGGAAGTTGACCGGCACCTCTGAAGAGTACTTGAAGAAGAGAGGCGAGCCCTTGGCGATGGGCTGCTTTAGGACGCACATCCCTTGGTCCACCTCCACCCTGCTCACGTCCAGCGGCACAGCGCTACTCTCAAGACCACCGCACCAGATGCGCACCCCCTTTAGGCTTTGTTTAGTTGGGCCGAGAACCATTAGAATTGTCGCCCAATCCCTATGGATTAGCCCGACCGGGCCCAATTCTCTCTAAATTCTTTTTGATGTATTTGGTTTCTAAGCTCACTCGACAAAAGCCCACACAATTCCTGCGCCACAGCCTGCTTCCCGGGGGCTAACGAACATCCCCACATCCCTCGTGGAACTTCCCAGCCCGAGCAAGACAACCGACGGCGACGGCGTCATCACCTTCCCGTCACGACACGACGCTTCTCCTCTGGACGGCGCCGCCGTCCTTTCCTCCCTGGCTGCATTATTTTCCAACGGCGGCATTCTCCCTGGTAAGCTTCTCCTTCTCCTCTCCCTTCCCCTCTCATCCGATTTTCTAGGGTTTTCGATTTCTTGATCCACGGGCGCTCGTCTGCTGTGCTTTCTTGGCATGTTCCTGCTGGGCGCACGCTGTGACCGCACGGATCAGCCCCGCACCGGTGGTATGGCCACGACGGCAAGCCACCGGGAGCAACTTGGCCATGCTTGCCCACATAACCTGTGTTGCCAC
Organism: Stipa capillata; assembly: GCA_019208055.1. NCBI lineage: Eukaryota > Viridiplantae > Streptophyta > Magnoliopsida > Poales > Poaceae > Stipa > Stipa capillata. Next base: position 132,427 of record JAGXJF010002718.1, on the reverse strand, counting down.
GATGGTGGACAGCAACAGAAGCTTGTGTAATGTTCTATATAAGGTAGTGGCCAAATGCCTTGCCAATCGATTGAGGAAAATTCTTGGAGAAATTATCTCGGAAAACCAGAGTGCCTTCATCCCGGGGAGAATGATTACTGACAACGCGATCATTGCCTTTGAATGTCTGCATCATATTCAAAATGGTAAGCCTTCCGACCGGGGTTTTTGCTCTTATAAGCTGGATTTGTCGAAGGCATACGACCGAGTGGACTGGGATTTTTTGGAAAAAGCTATGGCAAAGCTGGGTTTCTCAGGGCAGTGGATTTCATGGATTATGTCGTGTGTCCGGTCGGTCCGGTACTCTGTCAAATTCAATGGTAATCTTCTTCAACAATTCACGCCATCCAGAGAATTGCGCCAAGGTGACCCTCTATCGCCGTTCCTTTTTCTTTTGTTGCAGATGCTCTGTCAGCTTTGTTGAGGAATGCAGTTCAGAATCTAGGGCTCACCCCTGTCCGTGTCAGTCGTCGAGCACCAGGCATCTCTCATCTCCTGTTCGCAGATGATAGTCTGTTGTTTTTCCAAGCTTCCGCCGAGCAAGCTGCTATCGTTAAGGAAGTGTTACGTGTGTATGCTAAGGGTACTGGACAATTGATCAACCCAGCTAAATGCTCTATCATGTTTGGCGGTAGCTGTACTCATAATGATCGGGAGTGTGTCAAGGCCCTGCTACAAGTGGTACAAACTGATTTTGAGGCAAAATATCTGGCCTTACCAGTTCCAGAAGGAAGACTGCATAAGGGGAAATTTCAGACCTTGCAGACTAAAATCAGTAAACGCTTGGAAGCCTGGGGGGAAAAGTACCTATCGACTGGTGGTAAAGAAGTTCTAATCAAATCTGTGGCCCAGGCTATTCCTACTTTTGTCATGAGTGTTTTTAAACTGCCCATATCTGTTTGCGACGGAATTACGCAATTAATAAGGAACTATTGGTGGGGAGGTGAGGAAGGTAAGAAACGCACCCACTGGATGTCATGGGACAAGTTGACCCTGCCAAAAAGTCATGGGGGCCTAGGGTTCCGAGATATGAGGTGTTTCAACCAGGCACTTCTCGCTAAACAAGCTTGGAGACTTATACAATTTCCTGAGAGTTTATGTGCTCGGCTCCTGCGAGCAAAATATCACCCTCAGGGAAGCCTCATAGACACCGTGTTTAAGGGTGCCTCGTCGCCAGTATGGAAGGGTATTGAGCATGGCTTGGAGTTGTTGAAGCGGGGTATAATTTGGAGAATAGGCAATGGGCGTCAAGTCAAGTGCTGGCGTGACCCTTGGATCCCGAGAGCGGGATCTTTGAGACCAATTTCGCAGCGCCGACGGTGTCGTCTCAATTGGGTTTCGGATTTTCTTGATGAAAATGGCGAATGGGATAGGAATCTATTGTCTACTTACTTCCTTCCAGTAGACGTTGAAAGTGTGCTTCATATTCGGACTTCAAGCCGATTGGAGGAGGACTTTCTTGCCTGGCACTATGATAAGAATGGTACATTTACAGTTCGTAGTGCTTACCATCTAGCAGTCTCAATTAAGTCCCAAATTTCCGCCTCTGGTGCTTCCAGTACCAATCCGAGTGGCTCTAGGCCTATGTGGAATTATATCTGGAAATCCAAAGTTCCCACAAAAGATGAAGATTATAGCGTGGAAAGCAGTTGTTGATGGCCTACCTACTATGTCAAGCAAGAAAAGGCGCAGCTTAGAGATCTCCGATTCATGTCATCTCTGTGGCATTGAGGCGGAGGACTCGTTCCATGCTTTAGTGTCCTGTCAAAATGCAAGCCAAGTATGGGATCTTATGCGTGAGGTATGGCCTCTTCCAAAGCAGAGTGACCTGTTTAACTCGGGACCGGAGTGGTTGCTCATCCTCCTTTCTAAGTGTTCAGCGGAGACACGGGACCTTGTTATCCTGTTGATCTGGCGCATTTGGTCCTTGAGGAACGAGATTATGCATGACAAGTATCCTCCGCCCCTTTCCGTTTCTAAGCACTTCCTGATTAGCTATGCCGAGTCTCTGTTCACGATCCAACAACGAGGCGACCGAGATTTGCTGAAAGGGAAGATGCCAATAACTTCTCCCCATCTTCCGGAGTTTCTATCTACCCAGCTAACGGACTCCCATTTCCCCAACAAGGCCTGGTGTCCTCCTGAGCATGGCTGGACGACGCTGAACTCCGACGGGTCTTTTGTGCCGTCGGATGGTTCAGCCGGCGTCGGAATGGTGCTGCGAGACTCTGCGGGTATGGTGCTATTCACTGCGTGGAGACAAATGGAGCATTGTTCAGATGCTTTTGAGGCAGAATTGCAAGCAGCAATGGAAGGCTTATCTCTGGCTATGGTCTGGACGAACTCCCCTGTGATCCTCCAAACAGATTGCGCCTCTATTCTCTCTGCGATTCAGGTCAAGACGTGTGGAAGCTCCAGATATGCGTTTCTCATTAGGGAACTTCAGCTCCTATTGTCTAGCAAAAGGGCATCTCTAATACAGAAGTGTACCCGCTTGCAGAACAAAGCTGCTCATGTGCTTGCCCACTTTGCCCGGGTCGAGCATTGTAATGGTTTCCTTTTGAATGATGCTCCCGGCTGTGTCCGGTCCCTGCTAAAAACAGGTTGTAATCCTAATATCGAGTAATCTAATCCCTGTTTTCACAGAAGCATGACGAGCTCTGCTGGTAGGGATGGCCGGGCGAGAGACGTGGTCGTCTTGCTTGGGAAGTCGAGGAGGCCGTGCAGGTGCCCTTGGCTTGACATCCTGAGATTTACTGAAAAGTTCAGAGAGATCGCCTTTCAGCTCATCCACCGTCTTCAGAATCTTCTCATGGAGGGGACTCAGCTTCAACACATCCCATGCAGACTGGGAATCTGTGGCACGAGCAGATGTTGGTGCAACTTCTTCGAGATCCCGGGACCGAGGTTGAGCTGCTTTGCCTGAATCTTTCTTCCTCGCAGCATCAGCTTCAGACTTGGCTTCTCTCCTCTTCTCCGAATCTTGCAATTCTGCGGCATTTTTGCTGCTTTCTCTGCAGAAGTTAAGGACTGCCGGGTAGCATAAAGCTTAGTCAGCTGGGCAATGATGAATAATTGCTCTTTTCATAGTGATTGATTAAAGGAAAAGACCCACTTCTTAAATCTTATTTCTTCAGTGACACTAGAGAGTAATTACTCAGTGTACCAATGTTCATATCCTGCAATTTTTCCGCAGGTCAGAAATTTACTGCTTAAGAGAAGACACTCTAATAATTGAAGTACTCTGACCATCTACTTATTAACTTCTGTGCTTTGAGGCCACAGCGACTTTTTAGATGATAATAACATACATAGTACGGTTGAATGTAGGAGTACCTGTTATGTTTCTTTAGAATGTAGGAGTTTTTATCTTCAATTTTGTGTTTTGGCGGTTGTTCTGGTACCATCTTCAGCAATTATATCTGCAGTTTATATTTTTAAGACTTTATCTTGTAGAGCTCTTTTGGATGTGTGATTGTAGCTAGAATTTTGTAGAGCTCTTCTGGATGTGTGATTGCAGTTGCAATCATGTTAATTAAGTTGATGAGCTGCAGAGCTGTAAATTCTCATATGGAGCCATACCTTAGCTTCTTTTTTATTTTACCTCATAAACTTTCATAAAATTCTGTTTAACTGGCTAAAGTTAGAAAAATACTACTCCCTAAACTTATAATACCCGATCACTTAACCTTCGATACGATTTCGGTTGATAAGAGTACATGTTCCATGACTGGGGACGCTTCTGAAGTGACTTGGTAAAAAACTAAACTGATGTCATCCGTCGAAATGTCATGATCGACCTCCAATTTTCGAGAAACAAACACTTCAGTATGTTTTGCATAATTTTTTGAAATGCTTTCAATGCATTTTTCTGCCGAGAGAGCTCTCTTCGATTTGTTTGATTTATTTTTACATTCCCAAAACCTAATGCCTTTTTTGAGAACCCAGAACTCGACACTCCCTCTTGGTCCGAGCTCAGCCTGCATTTCTGCCTGCTTCTTTGCTAGGCCAGCCCGGCTCTCCTTCTAGCCGCAGCCCAACTCTTTTATCTTGGGCCGACACTTTAACAGTTGAATATCTTATTGAGCTGGGAAAATCGTTCGAACTCTCGACGTTAGGCTCAGTATCATTTAGCCATCCACAACGGTGTATCCACCCATTTGTTAGCGCCATACAAATCATGGTAGCTATGCCTATGCTTGCACAACTCAGGGTGACTCATGCCCATGCTTGATGGCCAACCGAAAAATCAAAAATCCCTGGTAGAAATCTCCGAACAGAATCGCATGGTTGTTTTTGATTTTGTGAAAAGAACAGAGAGCTTGATAGATCAAGGAATATTGTTATTACAATCATGCAAAAACAGATCCGACAAGTATGAGCGATAATTGCCTTCCAAAACTCCACAACTCAACTCTCTCCTACCTATCCTTTGCCACACACTGTCATATTTTCATGCATTCTCTTATTTTCAGCATCATATTACGGTTTCGTCTTATTTTATTGGCGTAATTTGAATATTGGTGTTCTTCCCGTTTCCAACATGCACACAATGACAGGACCGGTCAAATATACTCTAACTCTAGTTCTTACCACCAATCGTCCCGTCTAGGTTTACCAAAATTCTGGCTTTTTTGGGCCGCCGATGTCACCTTCTTGGGATTTGGCATCCCCGGACTAATGGTTACCCCTCCTCTAGCTCAGAGCTGCGGATATTAAGCATTTGGCCGGTTATGCATGCTTCATGCTTGTGGACGTCGGCTTTCTGTAGGTGGTGATGCAACTGGTGCAACCCACTAAATATGTTCATTTCCCTCAATATGTTTCCAAGCCTGGCATGTATCACCCTTCCCCTGAACACTAGGAAGCACCGCCACAGAATAAGATAGCGGTAAGTCCACTCCTGATTCTCCTCCCTTTCTACTCTGGTTTTGGATCTTGGATCCAAAGATTTTACTACCGGTTTCAAAAATATCCCGAGAGAGGCCGGTATTTCTGATAACCATGGTTACCGGAAATTTTAAACGGTGTTTGACAAAATTTGTTAAAATTCATCAAATTTGTATAAAATTTGTCCAAATCAGGATTTTTTTTCCGGTATAAACTTTTCACGCGAGAAAGGGGGGGTCTGGTAAAACCGGTTACCGGTTGGTTACTGGAAAATCCCGGGTGGTAACCAAAAATCTGCTTGGATCCCATCCTTGCCGCACCTGCCGCCGCTGCCGAGTTCTTCGTATACAATGCAAGTATGGCCTGGTTGTAGTTTGTATTTCAAACTGGTGTGTCAACCATAGATTTTGCTTTTTCAATCTCTTGAAGGAAACAATTTCCACCTCTCGATGCATGAAAAAACAAAGGGTCCTCTGCATTTTATTGTGATATATTTGTTCACAAATCTGTCGCACAGAGAGCAATGTTGTTAATTGTTAAGGGAGCTGCTACAAATTCGTATGCTGATATTTGTCCAAATCAGTATAATTCATAGCCGTCGGATGTTGGTTTAATGGACGGTTAGATTGGCAAGATTGGACGTTCGTGGAAACATTGTTGTCGTGATATGGAAACATATAGTTAAAATATATGCAACAAACTTGTTGAACCAATGCAATAACAGCATGCATACAACACACGATGTAGATCTGATTTTTAAGGAAACCAATCTCGAAATTTCAAGAAATAAATTCCTAATTTAGTTGGTTCAATGGAGGGTTTGATTGGCCAGATCGGACCTCTGTGGAAACATTATGGTCGTAATACGGGAATATATAGTTAAAATATAGGCAATAAACATGTTGAAAAAATGTAATAACAACATGCAAGACATAACGTACATCCGATTTTTAAGGAAACAAATCCTGGAATTTCAGGAAACAAACTTCGGATTTAGTTGGTTCAAAATATGGTTGGATTGGCTAGATCAGACATCAGTGGAAATATTATTGTCGTGATACGGAAATATATAGTTAAAACATATGCAATAAACTTGTTGAATCAATGCAACAACAACGTCATTATACAACGAAAACAATTTTCATGCGATAGAAATATGTAAGTTTCGAACAATTTATTTTGTTTCCTATACAACAATAGTTTGTTTCCCACACAGCAATAATTTATTTTCCTGGGCTCGACACCGTGACGCGCGCCACAAACACGGCGGCCAGGTCATGCGGCACCGGGAAGAAGAACCGTAGCAGTTGCACGACGGTCGGTCGACGGGCGTCTGTGGAACTTCCTCTTTGCAGCCATTGGCTTCCGCGGAGCCGGAGAGCAAATCATGGCCGGTCGCAGCGTGCTTGCGACCAATGTCAGAGTGGTGCAGTCGGTGTCAGCGGGCGATGCCGTTTGGCCACGTCGTCAGCGTGACAACATAGCCGGCGTCGCCGCCACCATCTTGCCGTGGTGCCATGGAGCCGCTCGCCGCCGTCAGCATGATGCGGCAGCCGGTGCCAGCCGCATCGACTTTGCCATCTTCGTTCGGCGCCCGTGCCTTTGCCCGCCAGCCACCTACGAAGACGTCGACGATGACATGGAGGACGGTGGGGGCACGGTGAGAACAAGAGATGGGGAGAAAAGAAACCCTAATTGGTGACTGGGGGATTTTATAGGAGGGAGTGGACGGTTGGATGAATGGTGCGGGGATGAACGGTCGGATGCTAGGAGGATGAAATTGCTCCAATTGGCATAGCAATTTGTAAAATTCTCCATTGTTAATCACCCCTTGTTTTGTTAGGACATTAAATATTAGCTTTGTGGCCGTGTTTAGTCCATATTAAGATAACTAGGTTAGCTAACTTTAATTTGCATAGAGTAAGTTAACATAGATTTTGTGTTTGGCAACAGACTCGATTAGTCCAAATTATATTGTTCTTACATTAGATTGGTCAGGCATGTACAAAGCGACATCAGCTGGTTCTTCGTTGTGCCAAAGTAAGATAATTGGTTATGTGGAGGAGAGAAAATAAAATTGACACTTCGTAAAGAGTTAAGACTCTACCAAGAATAGAAGCTCTAGGTATCGACCTCATCGCCTTTGTACGCTATTGTATTTAATGATAACTCTGCATATAAAATCAGCATAAGAGATAACACACGGTATGAGTTAACTTTAATACTCTAGATGACATGGAGAGGCCGAAGAGTTGGCAAGTAACTCTATCATTGTGGATGCCCTTAACTTTAATACTCTAGATGACATGGAGAGGACGAAGAGTTGCAAGTAACTCTATCATTGTGGATGCCCTTAACTGTGTTATTATGTTCGATAATCATCTGTGGTTGAATCGCTTTTACGTGCTTTACCATTTGGTTTACAACTTTTGGTATAATCTGTAGAAAAGAGGTCTGAAATCGCTCTTTGATTAACATAAAAATAGAAGAGATATCTACATCCTTACAATAAGTGAAATGTTTCTAATTTATTATGAGTTAGTTAGATTATAATCTAGTTTGCCAAATAGGCTGTTAACTTTTATTATCTTTGTGCACAACAACATATACAATAAATTCAGCACAACACAATTCACAATAAATTCAGCACAACATAATTTAATACTTGCAAACTAAGTCAAAGTTTCTAATTAATTCATTAACATGAACAAACAGGTCCTAAGAACGCGGAGAAGACTTGCGTCACCCTTTATAGGACAAAGATAATGGAGACACAAGACTGCCTCGCCCATTTGACTGACATCCCACCAAATGCCGGCCAAATAATCTCAGGGCAGTCCCAATGCTCCACCATGTACTATATCTAAATCATGCCACCTAAGCAAAAATCTGATGTGGCACCCTATTTAATGAGGAAAGAGAGAGTAACCATATCTTAATCTAGATATGGATCTTAGCATCAAATTCAAGACATCTCATGATTTTTCTCTCACAAAACACATTAAATGAGAGCTCTTTTAGATACAACACTAAGATACAACCCATTGAGCAGGTTGTATCTAATGCAATAAGATACAAGGTAAGATACAATGTATTGGGAGTGCTCTCAGATCTAATTCCTTTTAGATCTGCTTCGGAGCAACAAATAATTTCATTTAGATACACCATTTGTAACACCCCGTTTTGTCATAGGGTGTACCACCAATAAACAACCGTATCCATTCACATGACATTGATTAACTGTAAAGAAAAAGGAAAAAAAAAGAGAAACCAAGAGAAAAGAAAAGGCAATTCCACTATGAATGAACCAACCGCACGACCAGCCCTTTTAACATTGGTATTAAACAAACCATACATTCTGCATAGCTAGTTTCCGGTCATGACTTGGGAACGGATGGTTTCGGGGTAGAGGAACTTCTTGCCGCTGACGGCCACCAAGATCTTCTTGCTGAGGGCGTCGCCGTCCTGGTTGCTGGACTTGGACACGTAGAACGCCCTGGAGAACCAGTCGACGAGCTCCGGCGCGGCGCACATCACCATGTGGAACGGCCAGTACCACCCAGGCCACGTCACGTAGTAATCCCCCCGCCGCACGCTCGCCACCACCACCTCCGCCAGCGTCTCCGTCTTCCCCACCGGCATCGGGCCGACGTTTATCTGCACTTCCAAGGTTACTCGGTTAATTCAGCGGCTATAAGATCGTTTGTTGTTACATCGAAAAAAAGATACGGTGGATTCAGGGACGCATGCATACATCGCGCGCCTCCTCGTCGATGCCGACGCTGCCGTCCTTCTGGATGCCCTTGCCCATGGTGAGGTTGGACACCACGTATCCCGGCATGAGGATGGTGACGCAGACGTGGGAGCCCAGCTCCGCCCTCAGGGTCTCGTAGAACCGTATAACCGCACCTTTGCTCGCCTACAGGGTACATCAATAAAGCGAAACGAATAAATTCAGCAGCAGCTAGGCCTGAGACGTATAGATATATATGCAGATACATATAGAGGTGAGCACAGATAAGAACAAGTTATGATGATGATCCTGGCGTGCACGCGAGAGGCTGGTTATCTGTGTTTTCAGTTTTCCCGGATTCATATGGATCGGTCCGTTCTGTTAGTGAGTTTGGTGCGCCTATCATAGGGTTTGGTGAGCTGAATTTATTGGTAGTAGTACTAGTGCTAGTGTACGTAGGAGAGTAATAACGCGGTTGCTTAATTACGTTGTAGAAGCTCATCCTGGCCGTCGGGACTCTGCCGGCAACCGACGATGTGACGACGATGTTGCCGCGGCTGGCTTTCAGGTAGGGTAGGGCGAAGTAGGTCGGGTACACGGCGCCCCAGAAGTTAAGATCCTACGTACATCGGAAAAACAATCAGAAATAAATGAGGTGTTCTTCTCAGGAAAAATCGTTGATGTGTGTCAAGTCGCTCCTTACAATCACGTCGTGGAAGGCGGTTATGTTGGTGATCTCTTCGAAGAAGCAGCTGGACCAGATCCCTGCGTTGGCCACCAGGTGATTCACTGCAGAGATGAGTGATGCATTAGTATCTGAATTCAGTTGTTTGCATATAGGTGGGGAAGTTTTTGTACTATCCTATTTTATGTGTATAATATTCTCGCTCTACATCCTCCAAATGAAATACCTACAGATTGTCATCTTAACTACTTTGGCGTTAATTAAGAGCTTATGAAACTTTCCGAGGATTGACAATATTTGTGGGACCACTCAGTACAAATAGGTGTAAGTAGCTGGGTAGGTACATTTCTATTAGCTATTATCCCGACTGGATGGAAGAACCGCACGTCACTGCTCTCGATAGTGATTTGCTTTTAATTACTAATTAATGAGGTACATGCACATATCTGTATACTCTGTCCTTATCTGAGAGAGAGAGAGAGATAGAGAGAGAGTTTTCACCAGCTTCAGGGCAATCAAAAACCTCAGGAACTTTGGTGGCTAGCTAGAGGTAATTAAGTTAACAGCGGCTGGATGATACTCACATTTGCCGAAGTGAGCGACGGTCTCCTCGACGGCCCGCTTGGCGTCCTCCACCTTGGTGATATCCGCCGGCACGACGAGCGTGTCCGGCGCGCCGAGCTCGCGCGCCGTCTTCGCCACGGCTCGCAGGGCTATCTCTGTCCGGGCCACCAGCGCCACGCACGCGCCCTTCCTCGCGTACTCGTACACCAGATGCTGAAAAACAAAAATATAATTTATTTCTTAAGTTTGTGAAATAAAGGGAGCAAGAGACAGAAGCAAAAAAATGAACATATGGTTTTACTAAATTCTGTACAGTGTCGTGTATAGCGACGCTGTAGCTAGCTAGCAATCGAAGACGCAAAGGTGTGTACCAAAAATAGTAATGTTAATTAATTATTTTTCCATAAATTAGATAAGAAGTCGTTGTCAGCGTTATATAGTTAGTACCGGTTGCGACCCGTTTAGAATGCAGAAATTCCATGGAACTTGAAAGGAAGGAGAGTTCAATTCTCTGCCGGAAATCCTGCAGTCCAGACGGGCTCTTGATGTGTACAGTGCTACTACTGTACACAGACCACCGTTCGGTTCACGTCAACAATTCAAGGCTACTAGCATTTACTAAAATTGATGGTTCGCTCCAGGTCCTGTATGAATGGTATTTACTCCGGTGCCGCAGAACCACATGCAGCTGGAGCACATCTATGCATCAGAGCTACTGCTTCACTTGAGTTGCAAGTTTCCAGGAGAGGCTGATGGGATCCATGGGAGGCCCATCCTCCGGATTAATGGGATAGCTAGTGAGAATTCAATACTGTTTTGGCCAGGGAATCCAGCAATTCAGCTTGATAGCTAACAGTAGCTTTCAAAGCCTTCACGGTGGTATACTCCTAGCGGCGAGTGATCTCTATCATCAATTAATTGATTTCTCCTATTTGGCCCTAAATTAATTAGAGGGTCCTGTATCTTTTTATATCCGGCTGTATACATCAATCGATGCAAGAGACGAGGATAACATCTTCTTTGTCTAAGAAAGTGAGTATATTTTTATATCATCTGATCTCGATTGGCATTTCGTGCAGCTCTATATACGAGGTTTTGTTGAATCAGCTATGTGCTCTTAAAAATCTATTGCCATTTTTTATATGCTACCAAAGTACAAAATTATTATGAAATGTCACTATCACACAAAAGAAAAGTAGAAAACTACTGGGGTACTAAGGAAAATGGAAATTAATTACAGAAACTGTAGGAAAGAGAAACATTATTAACACGACGGCAATTCTTGAATTTTGTATCGATTCTTGTATTGGCAGGATTCTTTCTTAGTGCCAGCAGTACTCGACTAAATGAATGTTTAGCCAATACGCAACAATTTTGTTGAGATGTTTCTCCCGTGAAATATTTTTGACTAGTAATGTTTGAACATAATTTCCACACTAATAAAAAAATAGTGGCCATGCATGTTTATTAACATTCCTCAGAAATATCTCAATTCTAAACGGAGAAACAAACCAAACCTATCACAGATAACTTTCTAGTATCTATATGGAAAAGATCAAAGTTACAACCATGCACCTACCAAAGAAAGAAATAAAATCTCTATTTAACGCCAACACGTGAAGACGGCGATAGTTTTTGACAAGGTGATCCATGCATGTCACGATTGACGCGATGCAAATGTAAGTTCATAGATCTACATATATATTTTGCCTCCACTAATCATATCCACAACTTTTCGATTTTTAGCTTCGTAGGCTATAAATATAACCAAATCATGCCAACAAATAAAAAGCGAACCAAACTTATTCAAAATTTAAATTATGAAAACCCAATCCGTGCGTCTTAAAAATTACTTTTAGCTCAACCAACATGGACAAATTAACCACAATCCGATGCATGCCAACAAGGGAACAGAAACTAACCAAGGCAGAAGCCGCGTGAAATTAAAGTGAACTCGATCAATCAGAGGGGTGCAGGCGAGTACCAAACACAGGTCTAGCTAGCTCTAGTCTAAATAATCCCTCAAAGATCTACGCGTACGTACGTACGTACGTACATGCATGGAAGAAGAAGAAAAAGACTGTTACGTGGCCGACCGTTTTCCCTAGCAGAATTCGTACAAACTCTCCAGACTGGTCATGCACTGACAGGTGGGCCCAACACAGTGTATTGCAACACCACCATCAGTGGCTTAAGAAGTATTTAAAAACATAGGCGTATGCAGGCAGGCAGGCAGTGACTGACCTCCCCGATCCCGGAGGAGGCGCCGGTGACGAGCACGACCTTGCCGCGGAGGTCCTCGCCGGCGGCGAAGGGCCTGACGAGCAGCCTGGCGGCGAGCCGGCAGATGAAGGCGACGGGGAGGTAGACGAGGAGCACCAGCGCGAGCCCCACGTGCATGAAGCAGCTCAGGAACCCGTTCGTCAGGGCTTGCCTTGCCATGCCGCGTCGCTGGCTCGCTGATGGCCAGCACCCGGCGGCTCTCCGGCGTTGCTAATTAGGCAGTAAAAGGAAAACGTTGGCAGGCTGTTGGCTCAGGTGGTGGAGGCGGAGGAGGATGAGAGGTAGCGGAGATGGGGAGCTAGCCTGTGGTGTGGTATTTATTTATGAGTCCCTGTGTGTGTGTGGTTGAGAGGGAATTGATGGCCGGGTGTGTGCGGGTGTGGCTGCACTAACAGGGCCATGAAATAGTTATTTGCATGAAATATTTCGTAGTAGTATCTTGTTTGTTTATGATGATGTGGTGTGGGAGGCGAGGTGTGTAGTAGTTGTATTATCATACTGTAGCTAGTGTGCATTGGTTGCCTTTTGTGTGGTTCCTGCAACACAAGACAGCGTCCAGATTGGTGTAATATTGAGAGCAGGGAGGAGGCAGGGCGGGAGACGATGACCAGAGTTAATACCCGGTGGCCATGTCGATCTAGGGGTTAGGTTCCCTTCATACAGGACCAATCTATCTATACCTTAGAGTTTACTAGTTTAATATCCATTACAATAAGGTTTCTGAAAGGTTAGACGTGTACAATGTACCCTTCCGTGTCATAATATGTACAATATCTATGTTAGTCAAATATTCTAAGATTTGTCTGTCGATAAAATATTTTTTTACCAATTTTTGTAACAACAAACTCATAAATAATAGTAGATCCATCGTGAAATATATCTTTATATTATATACTTATTTTTATTTGGGTGAACTTATTATTATTAAAATCAATTGTCAAAATATAACTTTAAAGCTATGTCAATGTTTGAAACAATGCATGATCACACATAGGTAGTATTACATTAAGCTATATAGGTACCTATATTACTAGGAAATGTTATTCTCTATAGTGTGTCAGGGAGTATTAGACTGGTTTTATGTCCTCTGTTTTGTAGCTTTAGTAGACCTGTTTTAACTAACTAGACCTCTCAAAGAAAAGAATAACACATCACTGTCAGACAAAAGTATTGCCAGCAACATCGACCTGCCCAACAGTACTGAAAAAACTTGCTAGTTGAATTCAACAGTCGTCTGTGTACGCCTTGTCCAACAGACCATATACTGTACGATTTATTTGAGCAAAAGGAGTTGGTTGGGAAGTTAGAAGAAAATGTTTGATTAATTGCATGCGGCAGACGGTTATGACGAGAAATGCGAGCATTGACCACGATAAAATTATTAAAGAGAAAAATACATGCATCTTTACCTCTCTTTTTTTCTGTGGAGTAATATGCGAAAATATATCGGAAGTTTCACGTTGTTAATTTTTTCTGCCCTTTTTTTTGGGAACGGGGGTTGGGGTCGGTGACTGAGGCTGCTAGACGAATCAGCTGATCAAATTCCAATGAGATGGGGATATGGGCTGGAGCACGCACCGCTGCTAGCTAAGCTCCCAGAAGGTGGCGACTTGAATGCAACGATATGTATTGCAGCAGCAGAGACAGAGCAGCAGGGAAGCTGCCACATAAATTTTGATCCCTTAATGACGTGTTTACCTCTGTCCACTTTATTGCCTACGCGGCCACACCTATTTTGAACGCTTACTGCAGCGAACTACCCTGTCAATCTTGAGGTGAAGTGGTGCGTGATCTAGAGAGTACTAGCACTAGCTAGTATGGTGCTGTGGGTCAGCGGCAGGGTGAGAACATGAAAACGCACCGAAAGAGACCGCGACAGCGTGACGAGTTCAACTGATTTTGACGGGCGAGATCGAGTCGTAGAGCTGCCCATACATACAGCGAAACAGTCCTCCAGGACAAGTTTGACATTTCGTTGACTCGGGCATCACCCACCCATGCTGCTATTTTGTGGGCGGGGGCAATGACAGATTGTGATGGTTTTACGCTGGTAATAGCACCGGCTACTAAAGGGAAAGAATCTTTACTAGGTGTACTTAATGATTAGATAACGGCCACCAAGAAAATCCGGAATCATGGTTTCTGGAAAATGACAAAGATTTGAAACGAAACACCCGAGGAGACTAAGGCCCTGTTTGTTTGAGCTTTTTCTGGCTTCTGCGCTTTGGCTTCGAAGCCAGAAAAGTACCTAAATAGGTGCTTTTGGCTTTTGGCTTCGAAAAGCCTGAAACAACTTTAAAAGTTGTTTCAGGCTTTTTGAAGCCAAAAGCCAAAAGCAGGTAAATAGGTGCTTTTCTGGCTTCGAAGCCAAAGTCCAGAAGCCAGAAAAAGCCTAAGTCTTATGCACGTACGCCGAAAAATCAAGTGAGAAACGCTTGGCTTTTGTTCGTTTCGGCATCGATCCATTTTGTTGAATAACATGTTATACTCGTGATGTCATTTCTACCGTGTTGTTGCCGCCCGGGGCTGAGCGGCGTCGCGATAGCGAGTAAACTTACTCGTGATTGTGGACACCGCGTGGGTGTAATTAAGATGGTTTTAAACTCAAGATATTTTAGCTCTTATACTATTGTAATTTAGTAGAAATATAATTTAAGCAATTAAGCAATCTAATAGTAAGGTACACACAAGAGAGGATTAGAGATTAGGTTTTTTTAGTACTAGATTTTGTATAGGATAAGAGAACCTAAGAGGCTTAAAAGGTATGAGAGGGTTCTGAGAGAGCGACATACTCGTTTTAGGTCGTGCTTAAAGAATTAACAATCAGCCTTGCAAAGTATTTTTTTCTTTTGTTAGTCACCATAATTTTGGTACTCTCTATGGGGTTCATCTACTTCGTATTGATACCGTGTATATTTGTACCTATCACATAAACTCTAATTGGATTAGGGGAGTTGCTGCTCGAAACAAAGGTATCAGGGCATAACAAGTGGTATCAGAGGCAAGGCTAGATCAATCAGATTTGTGAGAAGATTAGCAAGGCATCAGGTAGCATGTAATTAGGAGCGATGTCGACGATGTGGAGCCAATTAGAGAAATTTGATGGTGGTGGAAAAAATTCAACATGTAGGAATGTGTGGTGAGGGATATTCTTGTCCAAAAAAGGCTAAATGATGCTCTTGAAGGGAAAAAACCGGATAAGACATCTAATGAAGCATGGATGGTGATGGAGCAGGAGGCTGTCAATACAATCCGTCTATGTCTCTTCGATGATGTAAAGTACTTCGTGATCAAGGAGAATTCACCGAAGAAATTATGGAGTAACCTAGAAGAATTGTACATGGCAAAGTCATTGACAAACTGGTGGGTGCTAAAGCGGCAGTTGTTCAGCTTGCACATGGAGAAGGGTACATGGTTCGTCGACTATTTCAACGTCTTCAACAAGCTTGTCACACAGCTGACTTGTGTGGATAAGAAAGTCGAGGAGAACGACAAGATCGTCTTATTGGCTTCACCCCTACCACCATCATGGGAGCTTTGGTGATGAATATTCTTGTCGGGTTAAACATTCAAGTTTAATGAGATAGTTGCATAACTACTGGAGGCGAAATCCTTAAAAAAGCCATCGGAATCTTCATCCTTAGGTGATTGAGCGTTGGATACCATAGGTGTTGCAGGCAAAAGCAAAAATCACAAGAAGAAGAATGGCAAGAACAGGGACAAATATATATGCTATCTATGTGACGAGCAAGGTCTTATGATAAAGGACTGTCTAAGTTTAAAACAAATGAGGAGTGCATGCTCAGTGGCGGTAGATGATTCGGATGTACTTGTGTAATCATGAATGTATATTGGATTCAGGTAGTTGCTTCCATATATGTGTGGCGAGGGAGATATTTGACGAAGAATCTCTACGCCTAGCATATAGAACTGTTCAATTATGGATTGCAAGGCGTATGCAGTTATTGAGGTGGGAATGGTTACACTGGAGATGTATAATGGAGCACGTGGCCCACTAGCAGGAGTTCAATATGTTCTCGGCTTGAAAAAGAATCTAATATCTTTCAGTTTGCTTAAAATCCATGGTTGTGAGGTATCACTTTGAGGTGGAGTTAAGCGAGTTACTCGCAATGGACATGTAGTCATGAAAGGTATCTCAAACAAAGGTAGATACAGATTGCTGGGAAATTTTAAAGGTGGCACAACCAATTGGAGGTCTGATACCAATCATGGCTAGGAGAAGGAAACAGTGTCATCAACAGTACATACTTAGATCTCAATTGTAGTCGTGTGCGGAGCTGCAAAGAGGGCTGCAAACTCTACCAAAGCATAATTGAAGGTGCAAACTGTTGGAAGAAAGTAGTCATGACAGGACCAACCATGTGGTACTAGTGAGCAAGTTGAGCCTGGAGGTGGTACAAATCTATGGCATGGAGGGTTATATAAACAAGTGTGGTGTGGTTAACGAAACTATAAAACAAAAGAGCTCTCAGGTTCCCGAACACCAACACCACATCACGATGATGTGCATAAGCCCCTATGGTGGGGGCACTCCCGAGGTTGGAGCAAAAAGGCAGAGCTGACTTGAAGAAAATTCTTGAAGGAGCACAATGGCTTCAAGATAAGAGTTAAGGTAGAGATTGTTAAGGAAAATGACTAATATCTAAACCTATTAGGATTCAAGAGGTGTGTGATAAGGAAACTAGAGAAAATCTAATAGGATTTAAAGCAAAACCTATAATTATTTAGGGTCTTCATTACTTTGAAAGATACTATGTTTTGAACCTATATAAACCCATGAGGGGGTGACCATAAGAACACAACCCAAGCAATCAAGCAATCCAAGAGCAAGATGCAAACGAGAGAGGATTAGAGATTACGTTTCTTTAGTACTAGATTCTTATAAAGGGCAAGAATCCGAGGGTTCTAAAAGGCGTGAGAGGGTTCTGAGAGAGTGACAATCCCTTGACTCTTTTGACTTTGTGCTTAAAGAATTCGCGGTCGGCTTCACCAAATCTATTCTCTTTTGCTAGTCTTTATTATGTTGGTACTCTCTACGGGGTTCATCTAATTCATCTTAATACCGTGTCACACAAAATCTGATTGGATCCAGTGGCTGTTGCGCATAACAAAGGGTATTAGGGCATAACAGGTGGGAAGGGATCCAGATGGCGCATCATGGTGGGGATGGATGGTGTGCTACCAAAAACAGCCCTGGCCCTAGACGGACGAGGATCTTTTTAGGAATAGGAGAATGAACGAAGGGGATGGGGCATGCACAAGATAATGAAGAAAAGTTCATATCGGCAGTTATTTTTTCTATAGAGGAGATGGGGGCAGTTACTTTGGACGTGGAGGTGATGACGGGTCTAGACGAGAGCAGGCCCTACAGCTTGTTTTTTCTGTTGCGAGTGAGCACACTGTATAACGCATACATATTCAACTACGACATATGCGTGGCCGTATGCCTATCCTTCTTGTAATGTCTCTACCACTTCTCTCTCCAACTTCCTATTGGCCATGTTGCGAGAGGATCCAACCTTGTATAGCACTAGATCTAGGTTTCCAGCTCTCGACCCTTGTATAGCCTTAGATCTAGGTTTCCAACTCTCAACCCTTCTATAGCACTAGATCTAGCTTTCCAGTTCCGCTTTTACTTGTACAGTTTGGATCTTCACACGATGATGTCATCGTTTGTCGCCTCCTAGGGCTGGCCACGATGACGTTCCAGACTGACAGGTCAAGGCGCTAGCGATGAAGCCCTTAATCACTTGTATACATGGTAATTGTTGTTTTCATGCTTAAAAGAATTAACTCTCAAATGTTATTTCTTTATTTCAAAAAATTAATTTTTTAGACTTTTAACATTATGTTTAATATATGGTCTTCTTTCCTTAGTTTTTACATGTGTAAATATATAGTACATGTATGTATATGCGCGGTTACTAGTTAATAAGAAAAGCACGTACGAGTTCAATTTTGGCCTATATATGGAAAGCGGACACGGAGTATCCTCAGGGCTATAATGCAAAGTTGATCCTTACACACGAACGCAATTTGATCATGCTAATTATTGGGTGAACTCCCCATTTTATATTTATAATTTACTCATAAAGTAATAGAGTAATGTGGATTTCACATGTGCACTAAACAGTAACGATAAAGTAACGATAAAACCAATAATTTAATTGGTTATGGTAACATCGCTGCCCATATGATCGATACAGACAACGGTTGCCCATGTTTTACAATTAATCAGTTGTCTTTGTCTTCACTAGTTAGCTAGTTTCATGGAGATTCTAGCCCCAATCCTCCGTCTGCCACATCCTCTTCAATTGCCAATAGTTCCGGTATGCCACGTGTCGGTGAGCTATACGTTCTATGTATCCGTGGCTTTGATTGGCGAGTGCTGAGATATAGCTAAGATCATGAAAATTAAGGGCAATAGCTATTCAGGTTGGAGAAATCATGTGGAGGGCTTGCTAAGTCCAACTAGTAATCAAAGTCCTCTGTTAGTTGATAAAGACAACATTTGAAAAAAATAATTTATCTATTAATTAACTGCAACAAAATATTCATATGGACCACCTAAAAATTAAACAGCGCGTCCGAGTGCAATGTGGCCGTCGTGTTGCTTTTACCACATACCACTTAGACTGTTGCCGCCACTGTGATCTAGTGGCAGCAGCAACGGTAAGAAACTACATATTTCTAATATTCTAAATTTGAGTCTGCAAGGCTTTTGACCAATTTATAGATCAAATTTATCCAATCTAAAGTTCTGATTTGTAAGTTGAATTTTCTCGCCCTTTGAATTTTTTGGTTAGAAGGTGAAGCATAGAAGAAAGAGGAGGTGGGTTGAGGTGGTGCCACCTTGCACAATTCTAATTCTTCTCACATGGGTTTAGTAGAAGCCCTCAATTTTACGTCGAAAAGACTATCTTAGGATATAAATAGGGATAGCATGATCGCATCTCCTAGAGACACATCGCAGACAAGCCCATTGTCTTCTCTCTAACGACATTGACAACAGCTCGACATAGTACATGAAAATTTGGTCTATCTCACTTCCATGGTAGAAAACACCCCCTACTCTCCCACCTCCATGCGACATCGACTGCTAGAGCCCTTTTCTAACCACCAGCTCTATCAAGCAGGCTCGTCGCCTCACCCTTCTTCTGTGTGCCCTATCCCAAAGCCAGCGTGTTGATGGAGGAAGCTGTCACTATCACTAACAGAGGTCATTGAAACCGTAAATTTTGATCTTTTGGGTTGAATTTTCATGACTTGAAATGTTTAGATGATACAATTGAAAATTCTGTAATTTTCACTCATTTAGACTCATCCGACGAAAAGTTCCATATTTGCAATCTTAAAGTTGTTCTTCAATTTTGCAAAAGTTGGGGGGAGGGGGGGGAGGGGGAGAGGAGGGGAGGAGAGAGAGGTGCCTTGTGGCATGATTATAGGAGGTCCTCAAGTTTTCTATGGTAAGGTAAAATTCACCATAGTTCTTCCACTTATACTATCTTTTTGGGAGTACATAGGACGCACACAACCTGTAGACACAAACTCACGTCATCATGCACACTCGTGCCCATCCACACTTAACATGTGTGGTTGTGTGTACATATTAAAGTACAACACAGCGTGCCATTTTTTTAGATTAAACCTATCTGAGTTCATGTAAACAACCTCGCTCCGACCACTAAGCCACATGTTGATCTATTTTCATTTTATATTGTTGAGTTAGTACCAACATATTTTTGTTACATAGGCAATGTTGTAATCAAATTTCTTGCTAAAACCTAGCTGAAAACATGACATGCATTAAGACAAAAAATGAAATTTTTAGTGAATAGTTAATATATGATTTTCTTTTTATCCGCACTTTCTTATTTTGTTTCTCCATGACTATATCAAATTTAGGTTTAAGATTTTGTGCACTCAATGCTCTCAATTTATCCAGAACTATGCATGACCATTTGCATCGGATTTTGAGTATGGGTGCACGTAAGTAATGGAAGGATAGTATGCACCAGCTACATCTCTCCTAGGTATTACTCTGTATGATTTTTCTGAGAGTATTACTGCGTATAGTGGCACTGAAGTAACCAAAAGGAAACCTAAAAAACCTAATTGGAGGGCAATATATGGGGCCACATTTTCCATTTTGTTTCCCTTTTGATTTGAAATTTTGTGTCCTCAAAATCTGTCCTGCGGTCAATGCTATCAATTTGTTCATGACCATTTGCACCGAATGGGGTGCACAGAAGCACCGGAAGGGTAGTATGCACCGGATATACCCCCTTCCTCAGGTATTACTTTATAGTTTTTGTAGAGTACTACTCCGTATAGGAGGGCAAAATATTGGACCACATTTTCAATTTTGTTTCTGCATGAGTAGATAAAATTTAGGTATGATATTGCGGTCATTGCTATCAATTTGTTCAGAATTTCTTATGACCATTTGCACCATATATTTGAGTAGAGGTGCATAAAAATACCAGAAGCATAGTACTCACTACCGGAATAGAGATGTTTGCCGTGTGCACACTACTTTGCCGAGTGTTTTCCGTCGGGCACTCGGCAAAGACAACCATAAACCGAGTGTCTACGGAAAACACTCGGCAACAACTCAACACTCGGCAAACAAGCTGTTTGCCGAGAGCCCTCATCTTGACACTCGGTAAACAACATTTTTGCCGAGTGCCCTACGCGTAACACACGGCAAATATAGAGACATGTGCCCTTTCTCCCCGCGGTTGATGGAGAGGCGACGGCATGGTTCCTTTGCCGAGTGTTTTTCGTCGGGCACTCGGCAAACAAGCGGCCCCGTTAGCACTGTTCATGTTTACCGAGTGTCGGAGTTACGGCACTCGGCAAACCTTATTTTTTTTCATGTTTTCTTAGTTTCAATTATAAAATTATTACTTATATAGTGGCTTTGAAACTTTTTATACAGTCAACATACATCATTACATGTATCATGTCAAAATTTGGCATTTTCCGGGGTCCGTATGCTATATTTAAGCCATTAAATGCATTTCTAGGCATTTAATGGATATAATTCAAATTTGAGCTGCAGGTATATGAAATAATCGCCAGAAATGGGTTGAAAAATCTTATTGGTGGTCTTTACTGTATGTTTAGGCCTTATGTAAGGAAAGAAGAGGAGTCCCAGACACCAGGTGGCCGAGACTCGGGCAGCAACATGGTGGTTATTGGCATTTTAATTCTCAAAAATTCAAACGAAACCCAAAAATCACGAAACTTGGCATGGTGTCATGATATGACCCCTGAAGCCTGTGGTAAAAATTTGAAAATGTTTCACAAAAGTTGTCACGTAGACTGCTTACAAACGGGACCATCTCCG
This sequence comes from Stipa capillata, assembly GCA_019208055.1. NCBI lineage: Eukaryota > Viridiplantae > Streptophyta > Magnoliopsida > Poales > Poaceae > Stipa > Stipa capillata. The sequence goes on along the minus strand of JAGXJF010002718.1, from coordinate 110,860 downwards.
AGGAAGAAACTAGGTTTCGAGAGGGAACAGGTCAGGTTTGCATGCGAAGCGACCGCTGTTTCGTTGGTTGGACTTGAAAACTTTTCCACAGTCAACATACACCATTACATGTGACATGTCAAAAATTGGCATTTTTCGGGGTACGTTTGCTATATTTAAGCCATTAAGTACATTTCTAGGCATTTAAATTTTAGAAAATATTAAATCAATTCAAAAATTATGGAAACTCCTACAAAACAACTTATATGTAGTATATTACATGTAAAAAATGTATTGAGGTATATGAGATAAAAAATGTATAAGGTATACAAGTATTGTATTTGTGCAAGTCTTATGGAAGGTCTTTGCCGAGTGTTACACTCGGCAAAGTTTTGTATATTTGCCGAGTGTCTAGCTTCTGACACTCAGCAAACATGGAGACACGTGGCAAACAGTTAGTTTGCCGAGTGTCTAGTCTCCGACACTCGGCAAACATGGAGACACGTGGCAAACAGTTAGTTTGCCGAGTGTCTAGTCTCTGACACTCGGCAAACACGGAGACACGTGGTAACCTGTCTGTTTGCCGAGTGTCCGTGTTCAGACACTCGGCAAACTCGGGCACTCGGCAAATAATTTCTATTAGGGCACCAATCCCCGCCGCCAGTTCTAATTTTTTCCCCGCCCGCCCGTCATGCCGCTTTGCCCCATCCACCCGCCGCCACACCGATTCGGCCCGCCCGCCGCGCCGCTTCGCCCCGCCCGCCGCACCACTTCGCCCCGCCCGCCCGCCGCCACGCCGCCTCACCCCGCCCGCCGCCGCGGCTTCGCCCCGCCCGCCGCGCCACCCGCCCGGTCCCGGATTCGTGCCTCCCCGGCCTCGAGAACCCACGCCGCCGCCCGGATCCGCGTCGCCGCGCCTCGACACCCCGCTCCGCCGCCTACCTCCCTTCGTCGTCCGCGTCCACCATCCGCGAGCAGGTGGTCAGAGCAGAGCTCCCCGGCGTCATTCGCTTCCACCATCCGCTGCTCGCTGCCAGGTTCCAAACATACCCTTCTCCATATAATCTTAAACCGAAAATGGGCACAAACTGTTATGCATTCATCATACTGATGGTGGCCATGAAAAATCTGAGATAGAGAGCAAATCATATGCAAATCATATGCATAGCACACTGTTTTCTTTAATGAATAGATAGGGTAAACCCATGAAAGGCTTGGTATATTTATAAATCATCAATAATACTGTTGGTATATTTACATTTTTGTATAGTGGATTCAAATGCTTGTAAACAACCTGGATGAACTATGAGTTGGTATCTAAACAAACTGAGGAGGCATATGACAAAAATTATCGAGTACATTAATGCCAATTTTAGAATAAGGACCAAAGTGAGATGTTTCAGAAATAACTAGGCTTTGGGCATATGATAGTTAAGAAACACACACACAATGAGATGGGCATATGAGATGTTTCAGAAATAACTAGGCTTTGGAACAAACACAATGAAAATTTGGAGAGAGGTAATATGTCCTAACTTCTAACCACCCCCTTGCATGCAAATCTTATAACAAGTTCTACAGAAAACTTTGGCATAAGAAAAATGGTAACAAAGCTAGGCCCCACTAACCTGAGAACACAAATTATCTAGGTTCATGCCGTTAGTGAGAAGCTGGTTTTGTGAAAACATGGCCTTAATAAATGCATGCATCCACACATACAAGACAAATATGAACAAACACAAAACCAACATAGACATGCATATGTGTAGCACTAAAAGGATGTCACACTATATTTATGTGATGTGGAGGGAGGAGAGTGAGTGAGGTTGTTACTTCAGAGATAGATATATGTGACTTATATCAAGACACTAGTAATAAGTATATGGTTTACTGAAGTAATTCTTGTTACTAAATATGCTCGTCTCGTAGACTTCATTCTCTTATATTAACATTTAAACATTTTTTTGTCTTCTAACAATCTATTAAAGGCATGAGCGAAGCCTTTGGCCCTTTGCTTAGATCTTTTCTGACCTCATAGACTCTCTTTTCTTTTCTACGACTCGTTAATTGATAGTATATCCCAAGTATCAATCACATTACCGATCACGTAACCTAGGCGTCTCCCGTTCGAAGGAGTTATGGTTATAAATATGCAAGTCTTTGCATATCTATAACCGTAACTGTTTCGAATTGTCCACGTTTTTTTGGACAGCCCGAGGATGTGTAGATTGGGTTTGTTTCCATGCTCTACTCCGATCCGAGACAGAGTTTCGGTAGCGTCTCCCCTTTGTTCTCCGGATACACATTCTCTTGGTTTGTTGCCGAGACGTGTATTTGGAGAACAGCGGGAAGGTGCTGCCGAAATTCTGTCTCGGATCGGAGTAGAGCATGGAAACGGCCCAATCTACACATCCTTGAGTGGGATTAGGATCTATCTTTACCTACTAGATAGCTGATGCATGTCTATTCCCAAAATATCAGAGGATGGATGATCGTGAGTGGATGTACGCTGGCCGCTCTAGTCAGGGTTTGTTGAGCGATGAATGGATCCAGAAGACCGATGAATTCTTGGAATTAGTATTTGCTAGTGCTAAGGGACCTCGTGGAACTTGGTGTCCCTGCAGTATTTGCGAAAACACGCGTCAGCAAACAAAGGAGGTCATGGGTCAACACCTTTGTAAGTATGGGTTTATGCCACACTATACCCGGTGGACTTACCATGGTGAGTCCGAACGTGCCAGAGACGAGGTGGTGCGACAACGCACGGACGACTATGATGCCGGAATCGGAGACATGCTAGATGACTTTGATGAAGCACATGTGCCACCTATGGAGGAAGTGCCGGAACCAACCGCAAAGGCCTTTTATGATATGTTGTCTGCGGCACAGCAACCCCTTCATGGGCATTCGAAGGTTTCTCAACTGGATGGCATCGCACGCCTCATGGCTGTCAAGTCCCAGTTTAGCTGGAGCCGAGAATCCTTCGATGTAATGCTGACAGTTGTTGGTAGCCTTCTCCCGGAAGGTCACATTCTGCCAAAGAGCATGTACGAGTCGAAGAAAGTCCTCCGTGCACTTAAGATGCCATATGAGCAGATACATGCTTGTCCAAAGGGATGCATCTTATTTAGGAAAGAACACGCGGAGGCAAAGTACTGTGTGAAGTGCAATTCTTCTAGGTATCTTGAGGTAGAGTTTGGTGATGGTCAGAAGAGGCAGCTCGCAATCCCCGTGAAGATCCTTCGGTATCTTCCATTCATACCGAGAATCCAACGGCTTTATATGACTGCGGAATCTGCCAAACAGATGACATGGCACAAAGAAGGACGTCGATACAATCCTGACAAGCTAGTACATCCATCGGATGGTGAAGCATGGAAGAGGTTCGATCTGATTCATCGTGAAAAAACTCTTGAGGCTCGAAATGTACGAATTGTGATAGCAACTGATGGGTTCAATCCATATGGTATGACGACTGCCTCATACAGCTGTTGGCCCATGTTTGTTATTCCCCTCAATCTTCCCCCTGGTGTCATCTTTCAACGACAGAACATATTCTTGTCGCTGATAATTCCAGAGATTGAATACCTGGGGAAGAAAATGAGTGTGTACATGGAGCCGCTGATGGATGATTTGGTCCGTGCTTGGGAGGACGGGGTCTGGACATACGACCGAGCTACAAAGACAAACTTCAAAATGCATGTTTGGTACCAGTACTCCTTGCATGACCTACCGACGTATGGGATATTCTGTGGCTGGTGTGTGCATGGGAAGTTCCCATGCCCAGTATGCAGGACGGCTCTGAAGTTCATTTGGTTGACGAAGGGTGGCAAGTATTCTTCCTTCGACAAGCATCGACAATTCCTTCCTCTTGACCATCCATTCAGACAAGACGTGCAAAACTTTACGAAAGATGTAGTTGTCGAAGGCTCAGCACCAACTAAGATGACCGGTGCCGCGGTTCGTGCTTAGTTAGACGCTCTCAAGACCAATGACCAAGGAGATGGTTTTGTGGGATATGGTGAGCAACATGCCTGGACTCACAAGCCATGCTTGTGGAATCTCCCCTACTTCGATGATCTCCTTCATCCACATAACATTGATGTAATGCACACTGAAAATAATGTCGCCGAGGCCATTTTTGGCACAATCATGGACATTCCTGAGAAGACGAAGGATAACGTTAAGGCTAGAGTTGATCAAAAGAGTTTATGCAATAGACCAAAGCTAGACATGGCCCCTCCGAGAGGCGGGAAATCGTGGACAAAGCCGAAGGCCGATTTCGTTCTTACAAGGGCCCAAAGGAGGGAAGTACTGGAGTGGTTCCAAACCTTGATGTTCCCTGATGGGTATACAACGAATCTGAAGAGGGGAGTGAATTTAGCTACTTTGCGAATCAACGGGCTCAAGAGTCATGACTATCACATATGGCTTGAGCGGCTACTGCTGGTGATGATTCGAGGCTATGTCCCTGAGGATGTTTGGCTAGTTCTGGCGGAGTTGAGCAATTTCTTCCGCCAGCTTTGTGCTAAGGAATTATCTCACACCGTGGTAGCAGACATGGAAAGACTGGGCCTGTGTTGCTCTGCAAGTTGGAGAAGATCTTTCCACCAGGCTTCTTTAATCCGATGCAACATATGATTTTGCACCTCCCGTATGAGGCACGAATGGGGGGCTCCGTGCAGGGCCGTTGGTGCTATGCAATTGAGAGATTCCAAAAGATTCTTCGAAATAAATGTAAAAATAAATGCAAAATTGAAGCATCCATAGTCGAGGCATACATCCTGGAGGAGGTGTCAAACTTCACGACAAAATACTATGCTGACAATCTTCCCAGTGTGCATACTCCATCCTCTCGTTACAATGCTGGCAACCCCAAAGATGAATCCAAGCTTAGCATATTCAGAGGGCAACTAGGCAGTGCAAGTGGTGCGACTAACAAGACCTTGCAACATGAAGAGTGGCGCACTATTATGTTGTATGTCCTCACCAACCTTTCCGAAGTGGAGCCGTACATGTGGTAAGTGCTCGATAAATTATTTCTCATCTAGTCAGAAGTTTGTGTCTAACTCCGCTTGTTCTCACTGCTATAGGGAATTCAATGAGCAATTCTGGCATGACTCAAGGGAACCTACCCTCGAGGAAGTTTCGGCCCTTCTTAGAGATGGTGCGGAAAATAGCATGCCCGATTTCATTTGTTGGTTCAAACAAAAAGTACTTTCTAACTTGGCTCGTAGTACTTTCTAACTTGGTTCTTACATGCGACTAATACACCAAGCTATCCCGCTTAAACTTGTAGGGAACAACCGACGAGTCTATGAGTGCCGACTTGAGACAAGTTGCTGATGGTTGTGCCTATAGAGTGAGGTCATTTAAGGCTTACGACGTAAATGGATATCGCTTCCATACAGCAAGCCACGAGCAGAGTCGGCCCAATCGAAGAACAACAAATACCGGAGTTTTTACTCCAGGTTCAGATGGGGTTTAGTACTACGGAAGAATTGAAGAAATATACGAACTGAATTTGATGGGAGCAAACCTCTGAATCCCGTCATCTTCAAATGCCATTGGTTCGATCCAGAAGTAGTAAGACGGACCCCTAATCTTGGGCTAGTCGAAATTCGACAATCAACCGTCTTACCAGGAGACGATGTCTATATTGTGGCTCAACAGGCCATGCAAGTTTATTATCTCTTGTACCCGTGTAAAACTGTGGAGCGTCTTAAGGGTTGGGATGTTGTGTACAAGGTACCGCCACACGGTAAACTACCTGTCCCAAATGATGATGATTACAACATAGACCCCAACACATATGATGGAGAGTTCTTTCAAGAAGATGGGCTCATCGGGAATTTCGTTATCGACTTGATGGAAGCTCAGGGCATGGAAATCGACAATGAAAGTGGTGCTGACGAGGACGAAGAAGACGAGGTTGAGAATGCGAAGGACTTGGAATTACTTGAGCAGTTACATTTAGGCAACGACGGTGTTGATGACATTCCTCCTCCCGAGCAACAGGATGATTATTTGAACATGCGTGATAGTGATGATGAGAGTTACGATCCAGCTGGTCCCGATGATGATGATTATTTCTAATGTACTAATTGTTGTACTCTTTCTCATAGCATGTTTTTTTTCATAATGCTTCATTTATTTACATGAATTTGTATCATTCGTACTAATTGGTTTACTCTTTCTTATAGCAGGTGATTGAAGCATGGTGGGCGGTTTGTGGAGATCGTTAGCGTCCCTATACAAAGGGGGGAGGGATGTAGGTGAAGGCTCTGGAAGCAGACCCCGGGGAAGACCTCCAAGAGGAGGCAGGTCGAGACGCGGAGGCAGGTGTGGCGGAGGAGGTCGGTCTGTCTCGCCTGTACGTGCGGCTGAGACTGAGTCTCAGGAGGAGGAGGAGGAGGAGAGACAGGAGGTGGAGGAGAGGCAGGAGGTGGAGGAGGAGAGGCAGGAGTTTGGGGATGAGGAGGAGGTAGAGGTAGAGGAGGAGGAGGGGGGTACCTCTAGCTCTACTTCGTCCCAGGTGTGGTTGCGTGGTCCTTCTAGCCTCCCGAAGCGACCGGTGCCCTTTGATAGACTGCCGCTCATTCGACCAGACGGAGAGAAGTAAATGGCTCTCTGTACTCTCATATTTCTTTTTCTTTTGTATCTTCAATATTTCAACACGTACTAATAATTTGGCTTTACACTTGTGCAGGAACTGGAAGAAGGTTGGAGAGGGTGACCACTCACGCCATGTAAACGGTGTCCTTGGACTTCTGATCAAGGAGAAATTCCCTGGCATGGTCGCTCTGGGCGAAGTAACCGAGCCGGCTTACACATGGGCCCACTACGTAGCCGCGCCGGACGCCCGTGACAGGGAGGGAAGGGAGTTTCCCAATAGAGCTGAGCGGGTGAAGGCCGAGCTGTGGGTAAGTTCTTTTCGCACTACATTAGTCAATACTAATTGCATGGAAATTATTGAACTAATGACTGGATCCGTCACGTCTATATGCAGGATTTCTTTAGATGCGAGGCGGGCTTCGAGGGTACGGCAGCTGCCGTCGTCGATAGAGCTGCCAAGAAGCTTGTGAAGGATATGCACTATGAGGCGCGCGTCCAGGCTGTCATCAAATATCACGCGGAGCACCTTGGAGAGAAGGTGACAAAAAAAGACACTAGGACCAAATATCTGACCCGCGAGCAATACTTGCAGGTAAAGTACATATATCAAGATTATTCCTTAGATTACTAACACTTAGTTTCTTCTTCTTATATATCATGTACTTCATTATTTAGGTGCCTCCAAGGTGGTGTGCCCAACACCTTCCGTGCTGGGAGCAGATCGTGGAGAGGTGGTGCGCTCCCGAGTGGGCGGCGAGTCACGAAGCTGCCCGGGAAAGGCGATTGTTGATGCAAGGCGCACCACACCATCAAGGCAACCTCACCCTGACTGGTTACGCGGCTAGATGGGTATGAATCTTCCCAGTTCTTCTTAATTTCTGTGCGGGCGCCCCCTTTATGAATCTTTTTGCTTTGTGTTGCAGTCGGCACAAAATGATGGTCAGCCTTGCTCCCAGTTCAAGGCATATGCTCTGGCCCATAAGTCAAAGGCGTTGCACGGGGTTGCTTATGATCCGAATGACCCGGCCTCAGCGTACACCAATGAGAATGTCAAGGCTCGCCTGGATGGATACACATCGATGGCAAAGGAGATCCACGGGCAGGACTTCGATCCGAGCGAGCATGACCTTGACGGAGAAGTGGTGATGAGGGCGGGAGGAGGCAAGAAACATGGCCGCTTTTAGATTGGCGACGGCACACTCGATACGGCCTCCACTCCCTCTCTCTCTCAGCTCAGAGCTCGGAGCATGAGCTCAAGTCCGGCTATACGCCCTCGCCCAGAGCCTACACGGCTTGCGATGACCGAGCTCCAGGTTAGTTCTATTTCATTCATCATCCACGGTCTTTATATGCTTTGCATTGGAACAACGATGACATTGCGATGACATACTGTAGGCCCAGCTGGATGAAGAAAGGAGACTCCGACAGGAATTGGAGAGAAGGCAAGAGGCCGAGAGGATAGCGCTCGAGGAGAGGATGGCGGCAGAACGAGCCCAGTGGTACGAACTTATGAAGGGTGTTTATGCTGCAATTGGCCAAACTCCGCCACCGATGCCAATCCCTCCTCCTCAGCATGCTCCACACACTCCCCATACTCCTGTGAGTTCGTTTATAACCTTCTAATCACCATTATTGCCCTTTCTATAGCCATAGAGTGTTCTGTAACTATCTTTTCCTTTGTGCAGCATCCTTTGGTGGGATCGAATGATCCTGGAGCTGGATCTTCGCGAGCAAGCCCAAGCAACCCTCGTGGTACTCCGTCGTCAAGGAATTTGCCCCACTGAACTATCCTGTGATGTTTCTGATGTTTAAATTATGGACTGAACTTTGCACTGATGTTTGTCATATCGTTCTGAACTTTGCATATGTGATGTTTATGATATATGTCGTGGTATGTGATATGTGATATGTTTGTGAGATATGTCATGGTATGTGCGGTGATATATATGCTGTGAGTTGCTGTGAAATATAAACTATTTTGAATTGCAGGGATATTTAAAAATACAAACAAAAAATAGTTGTTGTGTACTTTGCCGAGTGTTACACACTACTACAAAAAAGGTCATCCGCTATATCTTATCACTAACGGGCAGGAAAAAACCCGTCAGGCTTCTCACCTATCACTGACGGGCAGCCGGATACCCGTCAGTGGTGACTCTATCAGATGTTCCATTTCACGGGAGAAAAGTCATCACTGACGGGCGTGAAGTTAGACCCGTCAGTACTGACTTCAGTAGAAACACGAGATTTCACAGAAAAGTCATCACTGACGGGCATTAAGTTAGACCCGTCAGAGAAATCGAGAATATCACTGACAGGCAAAAAGTCGGCCCGTCAGTAATGACTTCAGCAGGAACATGAGATTCCAAAGAAAAGTCATCACTGACGGGCGTGAAGTTAGGCCTGTCAGTACTGACTTCAGCAGAAACACGAGATTTCACAGAAAAGTCATCACTGACGGACATTAAGTTAGACCCGTCAGAGAAATCGAGAATAGCACTGACGGGCAAAAAGTCGGCCCGTCAGTAATGACTTCAGCAGAAACATGAGATTCCAAAGAAAAAGTCATCACTGACGGGCGTGAAGTTAGACCCGTCAGAGATAACGAGAATATCACTGACGGGCAAAAACTCGGCCGTCAGTAATAACTTCAAAACCCGAAATTTTCACTCATCACTGACGGGTTAAAAAAGAGACCCGTCAGTGAAGTTAATCCCGCCAACTCGGAAATTCAAAACCCAAAACTTTAGAATCCCGCGTGGTATATAATACAACTCAGTGCAGCACACTCAGGGCACTCCATTCCACTCAGGCCACTCCACTCTATCTCCCTTCCACCCTCCTCTCTTCTCCTTCCTCAGCACCCTCCTCAAGCACCTCCTCAAGCATCCCACCGTCGGATCCTCCTCTCCACTGTCGGCCCCTCCTCCTCTCCAACTCCATGGAGTCACGGTGAGCACCTCATCCTCCTCCCTCCTCTCCTCCCTTCCACCCTTCTCTTCCTTCTCATCCTTCTACTAGTGCCTAAATTTTTTATTTTTAAATTTTTTTCTCGTATTTTTTTGTAGCAGCTCTACTCCCTCACGATTCGGAATCTACAAAAATTACTGCATTTGGAGCTCGGAAAGAAGTTCAACGGAGGGAACGGAGGGTTCGGTAGCGTCGATTCTTCGTTCGGAGGGTTCGGTTGGTGGAATTTGGAGTGAAATTTTTTTATTTTTACAATTTTTTCTCGTATTTTTTTCTAGCAGCTCTAGTCTCTCACGGTTCAGAATCCGCAAAGATAATGGCATTTGGAGCTCGGGAAGAAGTTGAACGGAGGGTCGGAAGAGGCGATGTTTCGTTCGGAGGGGAAAAAGTTAGTCTTAGAGGGCGAATTTGGAGGTGAAAAAATGTACAGGTCTTTACTTGTAGGTTTATCAGATGCGCCTCGTCGATACGGTCATTTTGAGTGGTCGTAGATCCAAAACAGATACCGTATGCAAAAGTTATAGCCATTTTAGTGAAACCCTACCCGGTACTGCCTGGGTAGGGCTTTTTTTTGCGTCTCTGAAAACATCATCACTGACGGGCAAGAATACTTCACCCGTCAGTGATGACTCACATCACTGACGGGTTAGATATTCTACCCGTCACTGATGACTTTTTTTCGCGCATCTAAAAATATCATCACTGACGGATGGATTGTTTGACCCGTCAGTGATGACCTTTATCAGTGACGGGTAATTTATCCGTCACTGATAATACGAGTCACCACTGACCATTAGTTGCTGACGGGCCAGGTACCCGTCACTGATAAAGGTTTTCCGCCCGTCAGTGTTGACGTTTTATGTAGTAGTGACACTCGGCAAACAACAATATGCCGAGTGCAACACTCGGCAAAGATGCCACGTGGCGCAAGCCTGTGCAATCTGGCATTTGGGCTGCCAGAATGCACAAACTTTGCCGAGTGTCCCCAAAACGGCACTCGGCAAACAGGAGATTTTGCCGAGTGTCTTAACCAGCGCACTCGGCAAACTATGGCTTTGCCGAGTGTCCCCACAAAGGCACTCGGCAAACAGGAGACACGTGGCGGCGGCCTGTTCAATCTGGTATTCCATATTTGTCAAGTTTTACCGAGTGTCATCGAAAAAACACTCGGCAAACGGACGCCACGTGGCCGAGGCCTGTTCAATCAATTTTGTCAAGTTTTGCCGAGTGTCCCCTCTCGACACTCCGCAAAGAGGGGTCTAACGGGTGTCCCGACCGTTTACTCGCTTTTTTGTGCCGAGTGTCTACACTGACCGTCGGCAAACAGTTTGCCGAGTGCCCGACGGAAAACACTCGGCAAACATGCCTTTACCGGCCATGTTTACCGAGTGTTACACTCGGCAAAATGTTTGCCGAGTGTATGGTCCCCTTCGCCGTGTGCTTGTGGCACACGGCAAAATGGGGGAATCTGGTAGTGACTCATCGGATACATCCTCTCCATATCACTCCGTAGTTTTTTTTTAGAGTATTACTCCGTACGGTGGCACTGAACTGAACTAACCAAGAGGAAAGCAGAAAGCCCTAATCGTAGGGCAATATATTGGACCACATTTTGCACATTCTCACGGTTGGAGAAGTGATGAACTGCAAGAGTATCCAGCAACCACCTTTTTAAAAGGTGTTCCTGTGCATAAAGTACTCTACCTAATTAATTTATGTCAGATATTTAAATGTACAAAAAGAAAAAATACGATCAACTTTCCTGTAATCAAGAGAAACCGGAGCATGTTGCCCCCGTTGTTCCTAGACCTGTCACTTCTGCTATATCTGAATGAAATGAGTACGTACGCGGACAGCTAACAATAAGGTTAGTATGTGTAGTACTCAATGCAGTACGTACAGTGACATATGCTTGTCCATTCATTCTTGATCTAATTGCTCATCACGTCTGTCATCTGGCTGATTTGTCTTGGTCGAGACAGTTGCAGGATCAAACCGTGTTCTTCATTGCACAACTGTCGGATCAGCTGCCAAATAGTGACCTACAGCAAACTCGAACCTGTATCGCAGGGATGGGAATCATAGAAATTAAATACCTGATAGTTGCAATTTGTTTAGCCCCATTTGTTACAGCAGTGATGCAAGGAAAATGTAGTGCATAGAAAACAGAAGTATGCACCATATACTGGAAGGCTTCAGATCTATCGTAAAAAATCTATTGCTTCCATTTCAGATTCTCTTGTAGCTAGTGGTTTAACTTCCTTGCCACAATTTTTTATTTTGGACTTAATATCTAGCTCGAATTTAATTATCTAAGAAAAAGACTAGATTTGTTCCTCAAATATTGCATCGGTTGAATTTACACTCTTAACTCCGAAATGCCTATCATATAGAAGAAGGGATTTAAAATAGAGATTTTTCAACTATTGGCATGTGGAGCCTGTTGTCAAGTGGACTATGAGATGACAAAATGATGATGTGGTAGCCACATCAGTTAAAACCACTAACCAAATCAGCCTTGATCTAATTTGAACGGTTTTAATAGTTGATGGTACAACTAAAATGGTTTTGGAGTTTAGGTGTAAATGGTTTTGGAGTCTAGATTGTAAACTAAATCTAGGCAATAGTTCAAGGATAAAAAGTAGACTTTTTACAATGGTAGGTAGGTCCCACTTGTCAAACTCCGACACATATAACTTGGTAGTGTGGTTTATTAAAATGTTTCTGGTAGCTATACTGAATGATATACTCGTGATCCGAATTTACGTAATATTTTCCCGGTCTTATCTTTCTTTTGTTCCCTTTGTTACGAGGTGATGGTGTTTATCCTATCATGAGACAGATTTAGGCTGCTGTTAAAGTAGCATATAAAGTCATTTCTTCTCTGCTCTCCTTAATAAATCAAGATGATTGGCACGGTAAGCATTTGAAGTATGTTATATGCATAACTAACAACAAAATGTCATAATTGTTCATGCTCTTGGAAATATTGCTAGAAACTCTACTGGGGACATGGGGTTTACCTCTCGGAAATATGTCCCAATATGTTCATCTGCAGACGAATCTCCAATTCTGGCTTGTATCGATGGTCTCCGGTTGCTTGTTTCTCAAAACTCTGTGCCGGTTATTCTCCAGGTTGATTGCCAATCAGTTGTCCATGTTCTAAATTGTGTAATGACACGTTAAATATGTGTCGAATATATATACGAGTTGATTACATATTGGACTTTAGGGAAGTTTGTATTATAATACGATGCTACAAAAACTATGTATAGAGTATGGATAGAGTAGGAGTTGGACTTTTATACCTGGATTTCTAATAAATAGAGGCATCACACAACGTAACCATAAGTGAGCGAGAGAGAAGCGACTCACGATGGCAAGGAGCGCGGTTAGATCATGGAGTTAACATATTGTAATAATACCGTAGAAGGCTCCTTAAAATATAGGCATATCTGATGAACCTTATTAACAAATTTTTGTATAGTCTTAGTGTGATTGCTTATTTTATATAGATTATTATGCGTCTCCGGTTGTAATAAGTGGTATCTGAGCAAGTATTTGTGGAGGATTCGAGCTTGATCTAGGGGAAAGGAGCGGAAGAAATCGTCGGGTCGCTTGCGCGGAAGCTGGTGGCGAGTACCGTCGTGGAGAAAAGAGTGCGTCGAAAGCGATCTAAGAAGAGCGCGAGAACCACGGAGATCACGGGCAGTGGCCAAGGCGCACGGATCTCTTGCATGGAAGCTGTGGCCATGCAGCAGGAGTTAATCGAGTGGCTGAGCGGATTCAGGCCATCGCGAACATTCAGAAGCGCCGAACGTGTCGATTGGCGTTGTCGCGTGAGGATTTTTCGTCGTGTTCAGCAGGCAAGGATCAAGAGCCGTCAACGTACATCAGGAGCAGTCAAATCGCAGCAGGCCATTAGCAGGCCATTAGCAGGCCACAGAAGTTGTCTGATGGCAGAGCGGCAGAAGTGTAGGAGATCGACGGTGTTGTTTAGTTGCAGCTGGTGACGACAAGCCATCGGAGACGCAGGATTTGTTGGAGAACGAAAAATCGGGAACAAGGCCCGTGGATAGAGAAGGAAAAAAAGGATCGCGTGCAGACCCAAGGCAAAGGGCGTGAGTCCAGAGGAGTTCTGTTTAGATCAAAATTTTCCCCTCGAGATTGTTAGGTGCACCAGGAAGTCTACCAGGAATTATGCGAAACTCGGGAGGTGTGTTGCCACGATCAAGAGGCTCGAAGTCAGGAGCAATCGGTAGTAGCTGTTTTTTAGGAGTTGTTGGCACCAGCGAGAAAGAAAAGCAAGAATGCAGCCGGAGGAGTCTAGAAAGTTTTAGCTAGTGAAGTCATCAGCGAGCGGAAAGTGATCGGGAGCTACACATAGGCGGACGGTGTTTGGTAGCAGAGGTGCAGATCGGTAGGAGTTTGATAGCTATTGGTTCGATAAGAGAGGTGCTGGACAACGTGTGTATAAAACCCGGTCAAGAGGCTAAGAGCAGTGTGGTGAGGAAGACGGCGTGTGCATAAGGCTCGAAGGAGCTTGGAACGTGTCATGCAAGACCATACATTTACGAGACGTCAAGCAATACACAATGATGTGCGGGCAGACACAACACAAAATGGAGCATGGTATAGGTCCAGGAGTGCAATGTTTGCATCGGAGAGGCTCGTGGTGTCTAATACAGCAAGGACGTGGATCAATTCAGTCTCCGTGCGGGCAGGAATGAGGAAGCCAAATCGAAGGGTGTGGGGTGGCGTGGGTAACTACCAGGAGTCGTGTTGGAGGTTGATCTGGAGTCTGTGAAGCTATTCTACTCTGGATCGGGATGAAGTGTAATCTCACTTGGTTCGGAGTCGGTTTCGTTTTAGGTTATCAAATTAGAGGAGAGAACTTCGAGGGTGTCTAAAGACACAGGCCAAGGGAAAGGCTATGGTGTACAAGTTTAGAGAATCTGAGGCTACTTTAGCCATGGCGAGAAGCACATGATCTCAAGGTAAAAAGTACTCAGTGGTCCGGAGGTGAGGCATAGGACATACATAGTATCATTTGCGACAACTGATGGAGCAAAAGCAGTGGGGGCTGAGGAGGTGTGGGATCGCTACCCAGGGATACTTCGGTCAGGACTATGGAAGCTTGACACGGGCGAACAACAGTGAGGTGTGCGGCTATGGGTGCACGATGGTGCACAAGCGGTGTGTCTGGCCAGAGGGATGGTCTAATCAGGGTTGACGAGATGATGTTGATGCTTTCTAGATTCAACGTGGCAACAACTTATGGGTCCAGTGACATCGGACTTTGGAAGACAATGGTCAGAGTTGCAAGATTTTGAAGGATGTCAAGCCGGATAAGCGCAAACCAAAAGGGAAGGACTGAGTATCAAGGCGCTCGGTATGACTATGTCTATCGAGATTCGTGAGGACTATGTAATGGACGGGAGTTCACCGAAGAGAATCTATGAAAAGTTATGAGGCAACTATGAATCTGACTCGGCAAGATTACTTAAGATATGGCTGTGAGGTTACTTCAATATTAGATAGTCGGTCAACATGAGCAAGGATATTGGGTTTAGATAACTCTTTCATGTGACGCCTAATAGTGAGTGGTTCACTTTCATATAGATCTGGGAAGAGGCTACCGGACTAATGACATGGTACATAGTGTTGTCTTGATATGGTGACTTCAAGATTGATGTATAATGGCGTTGAGCGGATACTCCGAGAAGTTCGGTACTTACTAGGGCTGGAGATGAATTTAATTTTGTTGGATCATTGATTATGATGAAAGGAAAAAAGAAGTACAATTAAAGGTAGAGTCATGAAGGAGTCAAAAAGTAATGTTGGGAACTCATGGAGACAACACGTCAGATACTAATTCAGGTTTGTTGAACGGTTCAAGTCATTGAACTGCAAAGGTAAAATCTCGAGTTCAAGAAGTATATATATCCATCAAGGTGAAGTTTATTGAATATATGTACGAGTTGATTACATGTTGAACTTTAAAAAAAGTTGTAATATGTAATAGGATACTACAAGAACTATGTGTAGGGTACAAATAGAGTAGGAGTCAAAATTTTAAAAACTGGAGTCTCTCATAAAAAAAGGCACTACACAATATAACTGTGAGCAAACAAGAGTGAAGCGACTTCGGTCGGTATGAAACACGGTTAGACCACGGATACTTACAACAATCTATAGGATAGAATGGATTTCAGACATGTAAGCTTGTTGCTGAATGTCGTTATTAAATTTCGTATTGTCTTGGTGTCATTGTTTGTTCTTTCGACAGATCAACGTGGTCATCGGGTTGCAACATGACAACAGATCATACTTGGGTACCGCTGTCATGCAGGCTAAGGCGTTTATGTCCGTTTTACCAGGGGCGAGAGTTCTTAGGATTAGCAGAGATTATAACTCGGTTGCGGATGGTTTGGCAAAGATACGTAGGAGAGAGTTGAGTTGTTAAGTTTCAAAGCAGTTGCCTGTGTCCTGTGTGTCAGATCTGCTTTTGCGCGATCCTAATAAAAATATTCATTTGATCTATAAAGCTTTCTTTAAAAAAGTCATAATTGTTATGTGTTGTTCACTCGCTGTCACTCACTTGCCCATGGTACCTGCAATTAAGTTATCTAACTCAATACGGATGAAACGAAACCATCAATTGCTAAGGTACATATTTATTTATTTTTAAAGAAAAATAGCAAAGGTTTCTAGTATACAGTCGAGCTCTTTCAAGACCAAACAGTTTCATCAACCAGTTGGTGATGACCTGCACTAGCTTAACATCGCTGAGTCCAGCATCAATAAAAGCTTAGCTTACGAAAGCTGCGATCTATTGAAGACTAAATCTTCTTACGAATAACAGTATGATGAATTTCATATGCGGAAAATATAAACTTTCCACGTCCGGTTTTAGCCTTTACTAGCGATCTAATCTTGGCCATCCCATGCAAAACGTAGGGGCCTTCCATCCCTGCACATTCGAGACAGTAAGAAGATAAAAGATAGCTGACCTCAGCATGCTAAATACTAAATCTGAAAACAATTCAAAATATTATAACTCTCAAACCGTCAGATTTGAGATATGGTTTTTGTCGTTCAAGTCCTCTGAACGAGGACCTCAAAACTAGATCTATAAAATTATGTCCTGTTAAATTTATTTGACCATTGAACTTATTATGCCATAATACATGAGTTACATGTTACCGATGATGAGTTATCAGGTTCTCGAACCTCGCTCCCACATCCTAAGGTACGTATGTGATAATCTCTCGAACGGGTACGCCAAATCGTCCACTGTGCTTTGATAGATAGCAGGGAGGTATTAAGTTCCACAAGTTTTTTAACTGGTTCATCACTCTCTTCCAAGCTTTGAACTATTGTAGAATGCGTTATATTTCATCTTTCTCAAACGAGTTTAGAAATATGGAGAATACGTTGTTATGGCCAATAACTATAAAAAAATAATTTGACTAACTAAGAAATAATTAAATAACATTACAACACCATCTCAAGAATACGACCTTAGAAATATGTGGGCACATGCATTATGTGCAAATAACCAGATAAAAATAAACTGCTATCAAGTAACTCTATATTAAGAATTTGGTATCCACATATCACTAGTACAGAAACATTCATCTGTTGTGGCATATCCGAAGCGTTTAGAGAAAAATACCATGAATAACATATATCAGAGACGATCAGTACAAAAAACTGCCTCTGACAACGAGTTTGATAGAAACCGCCTCGGATAAGGACCACATCCGAGGCAGTCAGAAAAAACAAAACGCCTCCAATATTATCCGAGGCGGTTCCCCGAGACGAACCACCTCAGATAAGGTAAAATCCGAGGCGGTTATATACTGCCAACCGCCTACGATAATTGAGTAAAGGTCGGAGGCAGTTGCTGGTATATAACCGCCTCTATACAAGTGAAATCCGAGGCGGTTATGTGGATCTAACCACCACTAATATGTTGCACAGTATTAAATATGAGGCGCGAGTAGACAAATGACCAAAGAGGAAGATATGTCTTAAATGTGGTGATTTGCTGGTGATTTTTGACCTATTTCCTGGCGATTTTTTAGTGGAGAACCTACATTTGGAAGAGTAGTTGGATATAATACTTCCTTGTTGATAGCAAAAGGTTAGTGTTTTGTTTTTGAAGCATTTTATCCAATAATTTGGTGATTTTGCTTTGTTTCTTGGACATTCAGAATATTGAATTATATGATCATAATTAGATTCGTGGAGATGTTTGATTCATCGTATAGTTGAATACATAGCAATTGTGTGTCAAGGTATGCAAATTTTGAAGGACTATGGGGCTAAAATGGAAAAAGCAAAGAATGCATAGCAAGGAATGTTTTATTTTTGTCGCTTAATTTTTACATACAAGAAATGATACTTTGGTTAGTTATACGTTAGTAATTGAAGAGAGTCGACACATATAGGTTATTTATATTAGTCATTTAGTTAGGTTAGTTAATTATATTAGTTAGTTAGTTTGTTATGCTAGTAATTATATTAGCATAGCAATTGAAGAAATATTAAAGTCATGTCACGAAGTCGATGCACTTTATACTTGTAACTTAAATTTCAATTTTTCATATGCACGCTTAGATGAATAGATCGTGGATTACGGAGCTCGCAACACAGAGGCGTATAGAGATGGAGTGGGAGCATTTATGGCAGATGCCGAGGCGGACATGTTGAGAGAGGGTAGAGTAGACACGTATTGTCCATGCCTAAATTGTGGTAACGTAAGGATTTTTGAGCTTCGTCATATCGAATTCCACTTGTTCAAGAGAGATTTTAGGAAAGGTTATTCAAGTTGGACTAAGCATGGTGAAAATCAAGCCATATTATCAGATGATGATATTCTTGCCGATGAAGAAGCAACCGATATTTCATTTGATATCGGTTGTGATTCACACTATCAGATGTTTGATGATGCCGACTCGATGCCTGACTTGGAACATATGTTGCATGATTTCGAAGGGCATGAAACCGATAGAGAGTACCAACAATTTATAGACTTGATAGGGCCTTGGAGAAACCGCTACTTTCAGGATGCAAGGCTAAGTTCACATTGTTATATGGCGTGCTTGAACTATTGAAGCTGAAGGCAAGCAAAAGTTGGTCCGACAAGAGCTTCAGCGAGTTGTTGGGCCTCCTAGTGGACATGCTTCCGAGGGAATGAGTTACCCATAAATACATACAGAGATAAGAAGGTGCTTTGTCACTTGGGACTGGAAGTTGAAAAGATACATACATGTTGGATAGACTATATCCTATACCGGAAAGAGTTTGCGAAGTTACATTCATGCCCTATGTGCAAGGCTTCTCAGTACAGGTTCCGTCGGGCTACTCCGCCAACATAAAGAGGCTCATCTCGATGCAGAACTTAGAAACTGATCAGCATGCTGTCTCATGACTGTCATGTTATGACAACACATATGCTCCCAATTGCAATCAGAAATATTCTGCCGCCTAACGTCCGAGAAGCAATCACGAACCTATACTTCTTCTTTAACAAGATTTCATAGAAGGTGATGGACATATACTTCAAATTGCCTTTATTCCGGTGTCGTTGGGTCAATCTCCAATCTACGAAGGTCGACAAGTATGGCTTGACCACAATGGACCTTGAACGGGTGGGTTTAAAAGATGACCCATTTATTCTAGCCAATCAAGCTCACCAGGTCTTTTATGTGACTGACCCGGCGAAGAAGAATATTAACATTGCCATGTAAGGTAAAAGGAAGATTGTCAGAGTTCAAGATGTGGTAGACGAGTAGGGATATAAGATATTTGAAGATACACCTCCGATCGCGCATAGCATAAGAGACGCGATTAGCAGTGAACCTAATGAACCATGCTACATACACGACGATCATCAAGAAGGGCTAGAGTTCGAAGAGGAAATGCTTCGCCAAAGGAAAAAAATGCAAGCAAAGGCCATGAAATAATTTGAGATGTTCATATTCATTTTGAACCTAATTTGAGAAGTGTTTATTTTGTTGGTTGAAACACGCAAGAAATGTTTATGTGCAAATGCAAATGGTGATATAGTTGAGATGTTTATGGACTGATGATATTTGAGTTGTTGATGGTAATAGTTTTGAAATTGTGAACTGAAATGTGCTGTATATGAAGGGAAGTGTTGAAAACTAAACTAAACACCTGCCTATACAAATTATCCGAGGCGGTTATAACCACATAACTGCCTATATTCATTTTGAACCTAATTTGAGAAGTGTTTATTTTGTTGGTTGAAACATGCAAGAAATGTTTATGTGCAAATGCAAATGGTGATATATTTGAGATGTTTATGGACTGATGATATTTGAGTTGTTGATGGTAATAGTTCTGAAATTATGAACTGAATTGTGCTGTATATGCAGGGAAGTTTTGAAAACTGAACTGAACACCTGCCTATACAAATTATCCGAGTCGGGTATAACCACATAACTGCCTCCTTTATAGGATATTCGAGGCGGTTATGCTGAAGAAACCGCCTTCTTTATAGGATATCCGAGGCGGTTATGCTGAAGAAACCGCCTCCTTTATAGGATATCCAAGGCGGTTGGACCACATGAAACGCCTCGGATATCTCCTTATTTGAGGCGGTTAGATCCGCTTAACCGCCTCTTTTATGTCTTATCTAAGGCAGTTAGATCCGACTAACAGTCTCGGATGCATTTTCGTATATGAACCAAAACCGAGCCCTCCCCTTGCTAGCCTATACATAACCATAACGGAGCCCTCCCCGTAGTGCTGCCTCGTCCTCGAGCGGTAGCGACCTCGTCCCCGAGCGGCTTCCTCCCGAGCGGTGGCATTCTACCCGAGCGGTGGTGGCATTCTTACCGACTGGCGGTTGCTTCCTTCCAGAGCAGCGGCGGCCTCATCCCCAAGTGGCCCACCTCCTCCCTGAGCGGCGCCTCCCGAGTGACCTCCTTCTTGAGCGGCCTCCTCCCTGAGCGACCTCCTTCCTGACCTCCTCCCTGACCAATGTCCGCAAGGTATGGCTCCTCCTCCCCCAAAGTGTAATGGTGTATTTGTAATTGAACATGGCTTGATCCCTTTGAATGATGTAATGTTGTGATGTTTAATTAGGACCTGACATGGCCTGATGCTTTAGACTTTGTAATGGTGTATTTGTACTGCTTGTGAACCTTATGTGCGTAGGAGCTTTTCCTTTAGGAACTCATGATGCTTGTGAACTGATTGTATGTGTCAAAGGTGCTTTTGGTTATTACCTTGTTGTCTGATGGTTGTTAGCGGAATGTAGCCTGATGTAATGTTGCCTCAAAGATGTTATTTCGTGTCCATAAGATTGATATAACTTGCATGCAAAAATTGCTAGTGATTCAAATTGAACCAATCAGTGACCAAAACACATCAAATTTTCATGTTGGTCATGATAGCAACCACCACTTAGACTTAACTAGTAAAACAACAACTGATAAAGTAGTGCTATAGAGGAACTTTTTCTGTTGGTCATGATAGCCTCATTATTCATGTTGGTTACGTTCGCATATTGTTTATTTCACATGTTGTTTATGGAGTTGTTTAGACATGGTTAGGGCTATGTTCGCATATTGTTTAGACATGATTAGAGAGGTATTTGTAATCCAACAACCCAAGCTAGTTCGTGAGTATGTCGAGGTTGTGATGTTTCATCCTTATTAGAATGGAGACAAACTCCCCACTGCCCTCCCCTACGATATCGCCGTCGTGGTCGCGAAGACCATCAACATTGTCAGGAAAGGCTCCTCGCAAACCAAGGAAGCCTTCGGAGAGGCTAGAGGGCAGATGGGTAGTTGAGAGACTAGATTCAGTGACAGGAGTTCCTAAGCCGGAAGAAACCCAGAAGAAGTGGCGGACCACATGCGGTGTCATCGCCCGTTCAAGGGTTAAGATCACCCTGGCCGATTGGGGTGAGATGACACGAGAGGAGCGGTCGCCCTTGTTTGACGAAGTGAAGCGATCATTCAGATACCCTCCCAAAGTCGAAGCTAATTTCCGCTGAGCTACTCTATTAACGACAGGGAAGTGTTTGAGGAATTTTAAGCACTGATCGGTGAGAGACTATCTTAAGCCTTGCCAGGCATACCCGAATGTGTCGGAAGAAGACTGGGCGGATTTCTGCAACTTGAGGTCATCAGAGGACTTCCAGGCAGAAAGCCAGAAGGGACAGGAGCTAGCCAGTAGAGACAACCAACCACACATTCTCGGCACCTTAGAGTATGTCGGTGCTAAGAAGAAATGGGCAAAGGAAGACGAGGAAGTGGAGAAACATGGTCTACAGCCGGTGTTCTCCAATTTCAGTGACAGTCACATCCGGGACTGGTGCAGGGCGAGGACTAAGGTGAATCCTCATGGTGAACGCGTATGATGAAACCCAGAATACAAGGAGGTCTGCCAGAAAATGGTGGGGCTAAATGAGCAGGCAACTCAAGGCACGTTCACCAGGGGTTTTGGAAATCTCGCTACATAGGGCAAAGCGTTCACCGACAATACATAGGAGGCACAGAGGCAGAGGAAGAAAGCAAGGGCCGAGCAGATAAAAGCAAAGATAAAATCCTCCCTTGAAGCACAATTTGAGTAAAGAATGAGAACCATGGAGGAGAGGCTATTAGCACAGTACCTTCAAGACAGGGTGGCAGTCGCAAGCCCGGGTGCCCCCGACAGTAGCTGCGCCTCGGGTGCTGACGAGTGTTCTCCCATCGACCAAATTGGGGGGTCCAACACAGTGCAAGATGCAGATACCGTTCGCTATGACGAACTTTGCAATGCACGCAACCTATGGTCAGGTGTGGCCATCTCCTCCTAGAACGTTGTAACACGGTGTCCCGTTATCGCTAAGTTTTGCACAAGTGCAAGTGGAGTCAATCAACCCGACCTTTGCTAACTGTCCCTTGCCGAATGTGTGAGAATCGGATGAGATGCAGATGCTAAATGACGTGGTTGGGTTTTTCGTTCAGTGGCCAAAGAAGGACATAGTCCTCGAATCAGCACCGAACGCATCGTCCAATCCTCCATGTTCGCCGGGCGGTGGGATGATGAGGTTTTCACCGGTGGTTGCTCAGTCTCCACCAAAGGTTTCCAAGCTGCTCACCCTCCCCTATCCAATGCCGGCAGTACAAAATTTGGAGGTTTCTCATCGTTCGCTACCCCTTCAACTCCCGGCAGTACCTAATGTGGAAAGCTCATGGCCTTGTTGTGTTCAAACAAAGAGTCAAGGGGCCACATCGCAGCTAAAAGTTTCTCGGTCGAAGAAGTTTCTCGGTCGAAGAAGTCTGCTTTGAATTTGGTGGTTAATGTTGTATATCCTATGGCGGAGCTAGCTCGCCAATACGTGCCCGGACAATCTATGTTGGATGCTAACGTGAACGTAGGCATAGCCTGCCGGATGCTTCATGATCATTACCTCGACATGTCCAACAGGCTGTTCCCAAATACAGTAGTTAGCATCATAGTCTACTTCAAGGAGGAACACTTCAAGCACAATCTAGGAAATATGTTCCTGGTGGAATTCTCTAACTTGTTCAACATGTTCCACTTCTGTGACCTAGACGCTGGGCTCATGAGATGCTTCACGCTTTAAGTTCTTATAACACATCTTCGTTTTGTTGTATTACCACTAAGGGCATAATATAACTCATTATTCTCCTATACCCAGATATATGATTGATCTAAGCGAGAAAAGAAAGATCCACAAATCTGTGGGGTTCGGCGACCCACATTTGATCTCGGCACAAAGCATCGCGACAAATAGAAACCATCGCCAATAATGTCTAGTGTTTAATCATGCTATTCACCCTGAGTGTAAGCTTCATGTTTTCAGGAAGGGGCGAAACTCATGACAATCAAATAGTTGGAAGATATGGACATCGCCCAAATCCGGTCGCACATGGCTAACTTCCTAAACAACGATGTCATTAGTGTCGAAGGACGGTTCAATTACTCAGTGGCAAGCTAGGAAAGTAGGATTGTGATTAGTTAGGTTTCTAGTTCGCAAGCATCAAACTTTGTAGTTATCTTTCAAACTTGTGGTTTCGAATGATAAATGCACTTGAAAATTTTAAATGTCATGTTTACTTTTTCTCTCAGTGCTAATGTATTTGTGGGTGTGAAGTAATTCTAACTTTTTCTTATGAATGTCACTATTTAACAAATGGGACTTCTTCTTTATCAACAGATATCATACATGGAGGCTGCGACGAGTCATTGTATATCATGTCAACAACTTTAGAGAGGTGTATTTTTTTTGAATTGATCAATATCTTGGCTGTGAATTGAGTATATGTCACAAGTGAACAACTTGTGTAATATTATTTATATGCGTATGTATGTGAATGTTCAAAGTTTATGCCTTGTGATCGATGCGAGAATGAATGATTGAACAATGTGATATATATATTTGTTGTATATGTGTTGTGCTTTGTATATTTCATATGAACTACTTTCTTTTTCAGGGAGGCTAGTCAATTAAGTTTGGCCAAACTTTTCTTACTCAGAATGATCCCTCTATTCAAGTACCTAAGAAAATTTGCTCTTGACCATAATCTTAGCACTACCACAGAAAACACTTTTACAGCCAGTTCAAAAAGGCTATCTCAGTTGGTTTCACATCCGGCTGTAGACAAGGGGAGCTAATAATCCATGTTATCTCAGTCGGTTACTGAAGCCGGCTGGGATAACAAAAATTTGAGTCGGTTGAACCAGCAAAGCCGACTTAGATACAACATTGTATTAGTCGGTTCAACAAACCAAACTGACTGAGATAAAACAGTATCTCTGTCTACTATCTCAGTCAGTTCTCAGATGCAAACCGACTGAGGTAAAATTGTATCTCAGCAGCTTCATCCAACTGGACCGACTGTGATAATATACTATCTCAGTCGGTTCTGTCGGATGAAATGTCTACCTTATTGAATTATCCCAGCCGGTTTTTGTGGATAACCGGCTATGGGACAGTCAGGCAGAAAACCTGAATTCTACCTGCCCTGAAACTGTAACATCCTGAAATTTACCAAAATTTTCAAACATTTAAAAATTTCTTGTAAGAGGATATCGCTCATAATATTATAAAAGTGTGTATGTTCAAAATCTAGTTTTTGTCCAAATTAATCCAATAGGTTTAGATTAAATTTGGGTTAAAATGAGAGAGTAAATTAATTCCTACAATTTGATCTTTGAAATTTTGCCCATGGAAATATTTTTATTTGACTCATTATAATCCAATTTAATTTTGAGATTTTTGCCTGAATTTTTAGAGGTTTTTGGTACATTTCTTGCATTATTTGGATTATGTATCTTTTTCCCAAATCCAAAAATAAAAAAAAAGAAAATTCCCCCTCACCTCCTCTTGGGCAGCGCACCGGCGGCCCAATACCTCCTCCTGCCGGCCTGCAGGCCGATCTGCCACCTCTCAGCCGAGCGGGCCCCCGCCTAGGCCTTGCTTCCCCCTGTGGGCCGAGCCAGCCTGCCAGGCCAGGGGTGCCTACGGGCTCCTCCAGCCACCTGGGCTGCCTGCCTAGGCTGTGCCTGGGCGTGGCCGGCTGCAGTCGTGCTAGGTCGCTGAGAGCACAACGGCCGAGCGTCGTGGTGCAGCTACCCCTGCAGCACACGCGTGTGCGCCACCACGGCGTGCACGTCGCGCGAATGGCCCCACCTCCCGTTTGGTTACGTGACAACCCCATTGTTGTCGTTTATAAGTACGCAATGCCTCTTCCCATTCAGCCCTTTCTTCTCTCGTTGTTCTTTTCTCCACCGGAAAGCCACTCGAGTAAACAGTACATGAGATCCCATCTACTGAAGGTGCCGCTGCTGTGTGCCTCAACGTCATCACCAGAGCTTCGTTGGAGTTGCCAGACGTTGTCACCGCCAGAGTCTCGTTGGGAACCACCTCGTCGCCGCCGCCATCTCTCCACCGCCTCTCGACACCGTCGGTCAACTATTGCAGTTAGCCCTCATCTCCTCTTATTTCTTTGCTTTGTAATCACCTAGCCAAACACGTGCTGCAGTAGCACAGCCAACCGATTCATGCAGGCCATGCACGCTTAAGTTGATTGATCAATGCTACATCTGTAGTACTAGTCCCTATTACCTTCTTATTTATTTTTGCAATCACCAAAACTCTTAGCAAGTCAACGATTTTAGGGTTGAACTAGAGTAATTAGGACCCAATGAATCCACTTGTGCAATCGGTTTTTGAATCCGACCATCAGATTTTAAATTTATTCGAATTTGGATGAAATTCAACCAAAATTTGAGTTAACTTTGTACTGGATGAAAATTTTGAAATTATTTATTTTCCAGTAATAGCATGTGTAGGACCTACATTGAATTTTCCTATGATTTTAGTAGTTATACACGATTTTATATACCTGTTTTTGTCTTTGTTTTAATTATTAAAAATAGAAATACTTTCTGTTTTGATAATTTAATTTTCTTTAGAGTTATACATATTGCTTAGCTATTTGTGGTAAAATTAGGTAAAATTCTAACGTTGTTTGATCATGCTAATAAATCATATGTCGTTTCTAGATCATATTCGTGTACTAAATAATAGATTGTTATTTATTCTTTTTCTATAGAATTAGGAGAGACATAATTAACTGCATTGATCTCGGTAGCTATGCCACCCATGGAATTTAAAGAGCCTAAAGGAGCATGGGTCATATAATCTACTGAACGTCGTTCTTGCCAAGGTTGTA
The DNA here is from genome assembly GCA_019208055.1 of Stipa capillata. Lineage (NCBI taxonomy): Eukaryota > Viridiplantae > Streptophyta > Magnoliopsida > Poales > Poaceae > Stipa > Stipa capillata. The sequence continues at coordinate 84,566 of JAGXJF010002718.1, read as the reverse complement.
TGTCTTTTTTCAACCTCCTCAAGTCCAAACCGTTGGGGGCCCCTTAGAGGTTCTAACCATGGAGCACGAAGGTCCCAAAAACGCATCGTGTTATTAATTCTATTTTCATCGTTAACCATGACGTGCCCCGTATTAGTACCATGCTTAGGCCCTAGTTTATTTTTATATGACATACTAGTATGGTTAGACTTTATTTTGTTGATTAATAATTTTATTGATTTTTTTGAGAATATAATGTTATTGATTAAATAATCCTGATAAATGTTTTCAGTTAATATAAGAAATAATTAAAAACATTATTTTTGTTTTAATTTATATTATTATTAATGTGCCATGTTGCTAGTATTAAATAACTTAATTAATCTAATATTATATTTATTTACCTATTAGTACCCGGTTATGACCCCTTTTTAGGGACCCCAAGTTAAGGACCATCTTAGGGTTAAAACCCTAATCTGATCTTCGACACATCATGCACGTCATCGATTTCCATCTCCCTTTTGCAGTTGGATCTTTATTTTGGATGGTTATTTATGTTTGTTCCCTTTGTTTTCCGTTACGATGTTTAGGGAGTGACACCGACGACGCCGGACTCAACTTCAAAGAACAACAACTCGACAACAAAGGCACACCCCCTCTTCTTGATCACGTTGATCCTATTATTTGTAAAGTCATTATATTTTACTATTTTCAAACATGCATGATGTTTTATTCCTGTAGCTAGCGTGTCGATTGACACACATGTACCTTTATCCGTTTGTCGCTCTTTTACCTGTTGCCCTGAGTAGATTATTTTAATATTCAGAATAGAGTAGAGAAATGTTTAGCTGTGCTTAATTATTCCTAGGATGCTTTTACCTTGCCTCCTCGGAGGAACGATCTTCGGATCATTGATATTATTATTGAAACTTTGTTGAGCTCGCTGAGCTAGGGCCGGGTGCCCATTGTTGATCCCTCCCTCTCTCTCTCTCTCTCTCTCTCTCTGTTCTCTCTTTTCTACTCTAGGTGAAACTTACCAGCTAAGAGGTGCGGGCGACGGCTGAATCATGAGTTGAAAGAGCAGATGGTCGTTCCTTATGAGTTGAGGTGACCATTGGTCGTCTGTATCGAATAAGGTCAAATTCATGATTTTGAGAAGTTGGAAAACAGTACGACAACATGCTATATGGGCACTAGTTTGGTCAAGTAGGTTAGACGAGTCTTGGTGTCAACATCGCTGTACAACAGAAGGGTGGACGTAGCTACGAGGACAGCACAAATGGGGGCCATACGCAGGGTAAGCGGATGAACGCTCCTCCGTGTCGAAACCTAGTGGGCATGTCATATCGGGATGAGACTAGCTAAAAGACCTCGTCACGGTCACCCTGCCTACACACCAATGGGCGTGTGTACAAGCCCGATCAGCTTGGCATAATGGGATGATCGTGTTATGTGGATAAAGTGTACAAACTCTACAGAGTGTTAAGCTAATCAATAAGCCATATCAACGGTCACGGATGTCACATAACTCATTCCTGATAAAAAGACCTGTCCTTCTCCCCCCTGCTATTTGCCTCTCCCTAGTTTTGGAAATCTGATTAGGTGGTTGGAACCGATGGTCCAGTTTAGGCTGGATACCTTACTCGCATGTGTTGGTCATAGACCCTCACATTAATGTGAAACCCCTGAAATAAAAACCCGATTTTACATCAAAGCCGCCTTCGAAATTATCGTAGTATTCAAACCCAAAAATGCTTTTATGCAAAATAGCCATACAACCTTCCTTTGTAGCCTCATATACATTGGTTTAGTGTTTCCCTACGAGGGGGCACGCTGAGTACACGAAGTACTCATCGACATGTTTTGGTTATGATGGTGGACAGATGACTACGCTGCCGAAGACATGGACGGTGACTACTACTACGATGATCCCAAGGAGTGAGGTTACGTTCACTCCGTCGACTGCTTGTGGCTGAGGTGGAGCCTTCAAATTTATCGCTTTCTTTTCCACTGCTTTATTCTCTGTAACGGTCATACGACTGAGTATTTTGTTAAAGCCATGTGACATCTATTTCGTCAAGACTATGTTGTAATAAATTTGACAGCGCAATGTTATCATTTCGATTGTGTTCATCAGCTTGATCTTGGATTGATGATGATACACATAGGAGGTCTGGAAGTCAAGTCCGGACTCTCACAGAAACAGAAAAAACAGTTTATATATCCCAAATTTTCCAGCTCTCTCCCAGATCATCCTAGAATATAAATAGTTTAGAAATTCACATGCATATTGACATTCATACCACATTTTAATTCACAAACTCAAGTAGATAGAAATTCATAAAATGAAGAAGTTCACATTTGAATTTAGTTCACCACACAGTTGAATATACAAGTTTGTATCAGATTTGAGTATTAGACTCAATCGTCAGTTTCGTCGTGGTGGAACTCACCATCTTCTGGGATGAACTTCTCAACAATGAATAGCGCCAACTGCTCTCGAATCTAGGCAAAAAAATTTCTTACCTTGGTCACTTCGGTTTAGTTGTCGGCAGCTCGACCCATGAGAAGTTTTATGTGGTGGCAAACATTGAAGCCACATAAATGGGACGCGTGGGGCTGCTGGCGGCATCGAAAATATATAGAATGACTCGGTTTAATTAAGTTCTATGTAACTCATATAATGAAGCATAAATGTGTGGCACTGGATACATACCGGAAACTTGAATAAGTGTTGTAGCGCATTAGGGCCCCCCACCTTTGCTTTTTTCCCTCCGCATCTTAGGAAAAATTGGTAGACTCTGAATGATGGCAGAAAAGTTTGATTAGAGTAGTGACCTAACATAATAGAGTTAGGTGATGTAATTTGTTTACCCATCGAGTATCCTGCCGACCCTTTTGAAGCTGGTGTCCTTCTTCAGGTAAGAGTCCAAGTAATAGACCTTGCCCTCATTAAGTGTAATAACAATAAGATTTCAGTGGTAGCTACATTGTCATTAATCCCAAGTTAATTGATGTTGCGCTGAAGGTATAAAATGAACAAGTATGTAGCATTTACTCTCTATTGAAAGGATAAATGATGAATTTCTAGCATGCGATCCTCAACAACTCTTTCAACATCATCTATGGATTGCTCTGAGGCAAGGTGTGGGTCAATGAATCCTATCTGTTGATTTTCTTCTCTCGCCCTGACAAGAGCATGTACATATACGATGAAAGAGTTATGTATTATGGACAAGTATAGGTATTGTACTAATATACATGGAGCACAAGAGTAGGCACTTACAGTGTGTAGCATCTAGATTATACATGAGGAACAAGTCCTCCCAAGTCACTGAGAACTATCACCCGTGTTCGTGGAACAAGTGCTCACGTTTGAACTTCACTAAGATACTTGACACACGTTCATCTTTCTTCTTCTTGAAGTCATCCACGTAATGCCTGTGCAACGTTGCACAAGCCCACCCAAGATCCTTAAGAATACTCTTAGGATTCTTGACCAGTGCCCGGCCTTTTATGTACGCCCAACAGGAGCGGTCGGGATACTCCCTCCAGCGTCATATATCACTTGAATTTGTTCGATGGATATTTGTTTGCTACGAGGCAGGCACATCAAGTCTTTTCCCACGCCTTGCTTCAACGACGGAGGGAGAAACATCTGTAATTCACATAGTCTTGATCACCCCCTCTTGCAGAGCCTCTAGTTCATCGAGACTCATGACCTTCTTAGACAGTGTGTTGAAGAAACCACACAGATTGGTGAGACTCCGTCGAACATTATGTGGAAGAATATTTCTAATTGCCACTTGGAGCATTTGTGTCATGAGAACATGGCAATCATGAGATTTCATGCCAATTAGTTTCAGATCTTCTATTGAAACAAGTCTCTTGATGTTTGTGAAGTAGCCGGAAGGTACTATGATACCATGTAAGCATTGACATAATTCTTTTTTCTCTAGTCTGGAGAGGGTGTAACAAGCAGAGGAAGGAACGTCTTTCTGTTCACGATTTTCTACGGTGCTAACTCCGATCTGATCTTCATATCTTCCATATGGAGGCGTGCGTTGAGACCATCTTTGGTTTTATTTGGCATGTTCTATAAGAGACCCATTATGATGTCGCAAAAATTCTTCTCTACACGCATGACGTCGATTCAGTGACGGACCTCTAGGTGTTTCCAGTAAAGTAAGTTCTAGAATATTGATCTCTTCTTCTAGATGTTCTTCTTAATGGGCTTTTTCTTCGCCCTACCTCGACATTTGAACTTTTCCTTTCCAAGAACGACTTTTAGGTCCTTGACCTAATCATAGATCTCTCTACCGCTAAGTTTCTTTGGAGCCAAGCCTTTGTCGATAGTACCATCGAATTCATGAACCATCAGTCGATACTTGTGATCCTTCCGGAGGAACCGACAGTGATGCATGTACTAGGCATTGAACATATGAATTGGGACCTTTAATAGTCTGCCTTGAACAGTTACCATAAGCAGAATAATCATTAATGGTTAGGAATAGCATGCAACATAACGTGAAGTTTTCCTTCATGTAGGCATCCCACACCTGTATCCCTTCAATCCAAAGAAGTTGCAAATATTCCACCAATGGTGTGAAGTGCACATCAATGTCGTTACCGGGTTATTTTGGACCTTGGATAAGTATTGTCATCATGATGTACTTCCGTTTTATAAACAACCAAGGAGGAAGGTTATACATGCAAAGATTCACGGGCCATGTGCTATGTCGGCTGCTCATGTTGCGGAATGGGTTCATTCCATTAGTGCTCATTGCAAACATTCCTACCCCCTTCACCAAATGTAGGATACCTCCTATCAATATTTCTGCACTGTAAAAAGTTTACAGGGTGTCTCAGAATTCCACCATCTATACGCTCCTTTGCATGCCACCGCATCAATTTAACCTCCTTAGGGTTCGCATATAAGCGCTTCAATCAGGGAATTATAGGCATGTACCACGCAACCTTCACAGGAATCCCCTTCCTCCCATCCAAGTCATCCTCGCCATCATCGGCGTCACTTGTACGCTTGTATCGAGATGCTTTGCATACCAGACATGCCCACAATTATGTATGCTCTTTACGGCATAGGATATAGTCATTTGGACATGTATGTATTTTCTGTATGTCCATTCCCAACGGGCAAACAACCTCTTAGCTCTGTACGTAGTCTTCGGCACCTTCCTCTATGATCTTATCTTCACCATGACAGCTCCAATATGCATACCCCTTCATGAATCCCATCATGATCAAATATGACTGGATCTATAAGCGGTTCGTGAAGCTCTTAAGATTTTAGCAACTTGTGCATGGACAACAGATCCACCCGTCCCCTCTATTTAAACTATCTTGTTTAGCTGCTTCTAAGAATGTTGAGATGCCCTTGATGTAATCTTTGCACGCACGGTTCTCGACAAACATCCATTGTTGATCCATCTACAATTAAAGTGCCCATATGTTCAAAATTAACTCAAAGATTGTTAATTCATATAATATAAAAAATAATTGCGATGTATTCATATGTCATTGTTTAACAGTTATACCTTACTATACTATAAAATGATTTTCTTCAAAATTAATGGCCTGAAATTTGCAACTTATCTAACTTGTGTAAGAACTACCTCTTGCTACTTGCATTTGAATGTTGGCTGCTGCTCAATTCGAACAGCATTTATGGACCTGCCACATTATCTTAGCCGGTTTCTTAAGAAAACTAACCAAGGAAAGATTTTAGTCGGACATTGCTGGTCATGAAGATCGAGATGCACGCTCTCTCAGTCGGTTTCTACTGAAAACTGAGACAAGTCACACTTTATAATCTGTTTTTTTTAGAAAATCAACTGAGGAAAGATTGACCGGTCGTGCTCACAAAGATCGAGATGCATGCTCTCCAGTCGGTTTTCGCTCCAAAAATTGCCACATGTCACTCTGCAGTCGGTTTTTAATAGTCACCAGCTGAGGTGTCCATCCAATATAATTCAAAATTTGAACGGACAAAAAATTTCACAGTCGGTTCGGAAGTGGGAACCAACTGAGGTATAAGCTTTAAGTTGGTTTGGGTGGTAAACTGACTGTGCCCATTCGTCTTCAACCATCAATTCACATGTGAAATTGCTCTCTGTATACCGTCGTATCGCTCGATCTTCTCTGGCACTGCTTCGCTCCCTCCACCTCTTCCATAAATATTCCGCCTCTGCGTCTGCCCAATCCATTCCCTCTTGCTCCTTTTCTCCTCCGCCATGGCTAGTCTGTCGCTGTCATCAGCGCCACTACCCGTCCCGTCACCCTTCGCGTGTCCTCAATCAGTGATTAGTTGGCCACCCAACTACTCATCCGATGAGGACTCGCCGAAGGCAGTGGTCTCCTTCGATGAGGAGACTAACCACTCAGTCGATTGGATGCCGCCGACCTTTGATAATGCCTATTGAATGGCCAGTGACTTCCACGACGGTGTGCCGCTGCCGGGCTCGGAGGAGGAGGACAACAATGGTGCGGACGACGGTGACGGTCCAGTGCACCACGAGCAGCAGGGTGCCACCGCCGCCCGAAAGGGCTACTGTACCGACAACTACTGGGAGCACACCGATGAGGACGACGTCAGCTGGGAGGACACCGACTAGGTGACAGCAGCAGCAATGGCGACGAGGCACGATCGGGCCCGCCCAGGAGGAGGCATAGGCTTAATTAGATAATTAATTAGTCTACTGATTACTACTATGTAATTATTACTACTACTTGTATTAATTAGTCTTTAAATATATGTTCTATCGTGTTGAGAAATCGCAAATATATGTTCTACTGTGTTCCGTTCGTTCGATCATTGCATGTCCAAAAATCGCAGAAACTATTAGTGCTGGTTCTCCACAAATACCGACTACCGAATGGCTTCCAGCCCGTTTAGAACAAAAACCGACTATACTGGAACATACATTACAGTTGGTTCAAAAAAATGAATCGGCTGTATAATTCATATAGTCGGTTCGTTCTGAAAGCCAACTGAGATGTCACATTATCTCAGCCGGTTAGTTTCCTGCAGCTGGTTTTCAGAGATGAACCAGCTAAGGTGGATATCTTTCCTATCGGTTTTCCAGTAACCGCTTGAGATATGAGGTCTAGGATTGTCATTTTTGTGGTAGTGTAGACACCATAAGTGTTTGCAGCGGAACTGAGACAGAAAATTTCCTAAGCTTGGTACATCGATTAGACTGAAAATTATCCATTCGAGTAAAGATTTCATCTAAATATGTCCATTTTAGGGAAAAGCATAAAGTCAGACACCCTCTGGATAACCTCGTGCTAAGTGACTCGGGCCCCCTTAGGGATAGCTTACGCTTGTGCATAAGCCGGCTGTCCAGATAAGCCTTGTATAAGCTTCGATGAAAATAAGCTCTGTCTCTTAGGAACAGCTTATAGATTTGAGTTTATTGTGTATGATGAATGGTGCAAAGTCTAAAACACCCTTGAACTAGTTTGTTTGCTGTTTAATAGGTATAATAGTTGTTTTGATGAGTATGTTTGCTGTTTCACGAAATTTTGCAAATACGTAGTGTATTCTTATATGTACATGCAGGATGTTTTTTGGAAACCTTTTGGAAGTTTAAAATGCACTTTTTGAATTTTTCAAAACAAAAAAGAGCACACATGCAGTCGACCATTTGATTGCATCAACGAAGTATTCTCAAAGACTTCATCCATCAACTTGTTTGTTGTTTAATACATATAGTCGTTACTTTAGACTACGCCATATAAATAACTTGCTTATTGCACACAGACAACAACAAAAATGGAAAAAGAACAAATAACTTGTTTTGAATATGCACATCACAATCTCAATTGCAGTTTTCAATCTCAATTGAAGTGTAAACAACATCAGCAACAACTCTTCCTCTTACAGTGACCACTATAAGATCTCCTTTTCTTTATTTCTTCTTCTCATAGCTGCTGCAAGCCATCAGATGGATGTGTTACAAATTCCTAAGTATGATCAGATATTGTAACATCCCAGTTTTCCGAAACCCAAAAATTAGGGCCAACAAAAACTTTTTGATAATAATGTTGATTAAAATACACCTAATTAAAAACTTTCATTTCAAATCATGCTTCTATTGAAACCCTAAAGTGAGTCAACCAAAAACCTTTCCCCTCTGTTCTTATTCCGTTGACCTCCGCTCTGTTGAAACTCCATCCGGCAAACTTTTCCAAACCGGGCATTCCAGTGCTTCCATGCAGGGGCATACGTCCTTGCATTCCTGCCACAAAAATACCTCCGGCATCCTTCCCCCTTTCCAGCTGGTCGGTGCAACTTAAACCCACCTCTGCTGCAACGTGCCTACTCGGTACTTCTACGAAATTGAAACATATACACACCCTGAACCTTCTCCGAATGACCTGAAATTTTGCCACCACCTTCGCCTTGTCCCATCGCGAATATATGCAAAAATATACTGCTTTTAGAGATGCGCACATCCACCAAACCCTAATCTGTTCCTTCCGAGCTGCGGGTCAAAACCCTAACTCAACGTTCGGCTCTGCCACAACTCCGTGCATATATACATGGATATATCAGAGACACCATTCAAACCACAGCTCACTAGGACATCGCATGTCCATTTCACTCACATGCAAACCCTATATATGCAAAAATCATCAAGTGTATGTGGGCATATACACCCCGCCACCTTTTCTCTCTCCTAGGATATATATATACGTATATACATCTCCATCACACTTCAATGTATAATCTGGGATCCACCCTTTTCCATAGACATCAGGGCCATCCATGCCACCCCTCATACCGTCGTTCGAATGACCGAAACCTGCGATCCGTAACATCTCTTGATAACCGGATAAAACCCAAATTCCAAAACCCGCACTGTCTGCGCGCCAACACATAAAGCGGTGACAAACTAATCCATACTTCAACAGCGTCTGCAGTCTGCTCTCCTCCCTATTATTTAAACCCTAGTGCTCACCCCCGAGCTACCACAGTGTTTATTATCTAACTCTGCCTCCTGCTAAATACTCATGAGCGGTCTTTTCTCTTTCTTTCCTCAGTGCACCTAATCCCATGAAAACCACCCTGACAGCCTCATGTCCTGTTGTTCCCAATTGAATGCTAACCTATGTCAAGTAGTGTCAAACATGAACAGCTTTCCAATGCAATAGCATCCGGTGACTAATTTCCTCTGTGCGGTTTGACCTCTCTTCTGCCATGCCTGTGCCGCACATGCACCACTGATCCCTTTTCCTCCTACTATTACCTCTCCCGATGCAGCGTGCCATCTTTTCTTCACCACAGTCCATTTCCTATTGTTCTACAGCACTAACAGCAGCAGCCAGCGCCTAACACAACTACTGCCATTAATGCACTAGAGCACCTCCCCTGCTTCATCTTCTCCTCGGACCAAGCTCAAACCTGAGCTTCTCCCAATTCCCCATTCTTTCACCTGCCCCAAGCTCCATTTGTTCAAGTAGCCCAGGCTCTCTCCCGAGCTATTGTTCCCCTGCCCTCTTCCTCCTCCAACCCCAAGCTATCTTCTCCTTACCTCTGTTCTTTTCTTCCCCATTCCTTCCTCCCCAGGATTCTTCTTCCCTCCTTTGCACCCCTATACTCGAGCTGAGCTGCCACAGTCAACCCGAGCTCCACCTCTACTGAGCACCTCCTCTCCCCTTCTTCCCTACATCTTCTTCCTAGCTTCTTCAAGCAGGGTCGTCACTCTGGTTCACCCCGTCAGCTCCACAACACCAGCACCTCCCATCTCCTCAAGCTCAAACTAGCACCAGCAGATCTGCCAGCTCCCCGAAGCTCTCCGGCCAGCTCATCTTCCCGCCGCCGCTCCTCGCTTTCCGCCTTTCCCCTGCTTCCGGCGAGCTGCCGCCTCCACCCTCTGCCCCGGGCCGCCTTGCCACCTGCCCAACCGCCGTCGCAGCCTCGTGCGCCACCGCCGAGGAGCTCGCTCCCCGGGTAGCCGCTCGCCACCGGTGGCCGAACCGCGCTGCAACCCCGAGATCCCGACGGTAAGCCGCCGCCGGCCGGACCCCTCTTCTCCACCTGCCTCCCACCGCAGCTCCACGCCGGGATGGACTCCGCCAAGCGCCCGAGTCACCGCCGCCCCAGCACCTGTGGACGGGGACCCCAAATCCAACTTCACCGGCCGGGCTCCGCCTCTCGCCGCCGCCGGCCGAATCCCCGTCGCCCCCCACCCATTTCCAAGCCGCCACGAGCTCCGGCCATGGACTCCCCCCCCCCTCACCGGTAGCCCCCTATTCTCCTTTTCCCCAAGCCCTGCCGAGCCGCCCCACAGCTACTCCTCCCAAGCGCCATGTCTGAGCGCCGCCCCTCCCTCCAAGTCAGACGAGGACCTCTCGCCGCCGCCCAGCGTCGTCCTACCCGGCCTGAGGCTTGTTCTCGGCCACGGGACCCCTCTGTCCAACTCGCCTCGCTGTCCATCGGACCACCGCCGGCGAGCGCGTTGTATAGCCGCCCTAGACGACTCAGTCCACAGCGGTTCAGCCGAGTGCGTCTTCCCCACTTGAAAGCGTATATACCGTTTCTTTCCCGCTCAGTACGCCTCCTTCTTCCAAAAGCGTATTGCCTCTGCCATAGACCCAGGGCCAATCCCTTGATGCGAAGACGTTTTCCTGGATGACGTCTTCGACATCAGCCCTATAACCGCAGCTGGAATAACTAATGAACATCCGCAGTAAAACCAACATTGGGACAACCTGTTCCTTCCCAATATTAACTCAAATGACTCCACCCTTTTTCTTTTCCTGTAATCATATAAACCCAAACCTAACCACCCATATCAAATTCATAATCTTGAGATTAATTGAATTCCTAGGATGGATTCAATTCTAGTATAGCTCTAGAATACCTATCTTTTCGCATATAGCTCCGAAAGACCTAACCACTCCTCCTAACAACCACTAAAATCATATGTTCAAATGTAGGCTCCAGAGAACCTTGGTGTTTAAAACCCTGATATGTAACTAAAACAATGAAGAGGTACAAATCTTAGCATATTGCATGCATGAGTATGAATATAGATATGCTATTAACAATTTAATCTCTAACAACTTTTTAGCCAAGCTTCCGAGAAACTGTTAAACATGAGATTCTAACCTCTAGACCCAACTAGAATATAAGAACCAGGGATAACTAAAAACCCTAATACATTATTAAACAATGAAGCTAGGGTTTCTAGTCCTATAAAGAACCTTTATCTCATATGAGGTAAGCACCTTCTCACCTTTTTAAAAACTCTAATAAACATTAAGTCAGAGCAAGATTCTTCCAAGAACACTTAAAGGATAACAACCCTCCAAACCAACTAGGACACGGAAGCTGAAAATCAAACTAGATGCTAGTGTGTTATCAATGATAAGGTTTCTAGTTCTAAGAAGAATTCTTTATTTCATGCGAAATAAAGTTCCTTTCCACACCTTGTAAATACCCTAACGAACCCTTTAATCCGAAGCACCTATTTTAAGGATCCAGGAGCGTGTTAGTTCTTATTTGGTCCTTCCTCGCACCGCTGTTTATTCGTTGCTTTTCGACGTGTAGTTTCGATGGTACGACGAATCATGCGAAGGAATCGGGGAAGCTGCCGAATCGAATTCAAGATTGAGACCCGGCCAATATTGCCAGGCAAGCTATTTCCCACTTCGACCATGTCGAATCCTATATTTGCAAATTATATTTACTTTGATTATGAACCATGCATGCTATGTTTATCAACGATATTTTATGTAGTTAGCTATACCTGATAGATGCATTTGAGCTAGGGTTGGCTATCCGATTCCTTGTAACCCTAATTGATTTGTCGATTGGTTTCCAACCGACAAAAGTCTAAGGTTATAGGCAGTAGCCATTGCTTAGCCCTGCTATAGTTAAAACTAAAATTTTACTCAAACCTCCGGGTATGGGAAATCAAAACCTGTGGATAACGTATGTTATCCGCGGTGACTTTCAAAAAGAAATGTTGCCAAGATTCAAAATAAAGTTGGAGATGATTTTGATTCGGGTAGGAAGTAAGGTGGTTTGAAGGAAGATGAAGTAGCGGAAGGCTATTCGGTGATTGATGATAACTGAAGTCCTACTCGAATCAGCTAAGGACCGAACCTAAGTGCTGCTGAATCAGTTCCCCCACCGTACGTCCACATGTCCTTTATGGGAAGGACTTGACTCGGTAACCCGCCTAATATTAGGGTTCGGACCCGTAGGAAGTAAGAAGTATGTGCTAGGTAGGACGTTGGGCCCCTAGAGAATCCCCACGGCGCTATTTGGGTCAAGATTCTAAGATAGTGAGCCCCAAGACGTGGGTAAGGATTCGACACAAAGATGAGTGTTTCTCCGAATTGTGGTGTCAGGTTTTCTGGACACAATCAGAGTTAGGGTAAGTCTCGTCTAGCGGGTCCGACTCTAGTATGAAAGCAGGCGAAAGGTCTCGTTGTAATAACCCTGGCAGTATACGTTGCAAAGTACTCCCAGGGTGACTTACATCTTGTGGGTAAAGCCGTACAACCTGTGCAGAGGTTTAAAAACTATTTGAATAGCCGCGTCCTCGGTCATGGACATGAACTGATAAGGCCACACACTGGTTAGACTGAGCTTTGGTTGTGAAAGCTGGGAAATGGGATTAAGGACGTGGGCATGATGTGTCCACAGTGGGCAATTTAGGCCATGTGTCGGTGGTAAGGAAATTGCCGAAGTAATCCGCCGTATTGCCGGGAGGGACCGGAATACGGTTTAGTGTTGGAAGACCTAGTTATCGAATAGGTGGAAGCTACCGTTCGATGGGTGGAGCCATTGACGGGGAGTGGAAGCTGACGGTAATAGGTTATGAGCTGTTAAGCGGTGTTTACCGCATGAGATGAGATGTGATGAGATGTTTTTCTTAAAATATTTTAGTTTTCGAAATGCTTTTACAATCTACTTATGTGTATTTAAAATAAGAACTTACATTTCCGCACAATTTGCAACTTAGGTTAGAGCTATCCCTTGATCTATTCCCTGCATGAAATATTGCCGTATATTTCCTCCTGCGGGAATAGCTTGCGAGTACATTCAATGTACTCACCTGGCTTGTTGATTTGGCCAGACGAAAGATGACATCAATTCCGAAGATTCGTATATGAACGCAAAAGCTAGGGCGTAACCCCTGGTCAGTTGCCTGTCGGGTATGGCATACTGATGGGCCACCTTTCCGCTGGATTTCCGCTGCAAGTTTATAGCCATTGGGCTACAGGTATCAGACATTCGACCTTTACGGTCTATGTGCCTAAATTCGTATGTATGTCGATGATATACAGGTTAACTTGTGTGTACCAGCTACTGATCCAGGGACCGGTAAAGTAATCACAAGGGAGTACCCGGCTTAAAAACCGGGTACGCCACAGATATATAGCACCCCTTGTGCGAATAATTTGTTTAACAGAGTACCCAATTCATTTGTACTGCTACTATGTATATGAATCAAGATCATTTGACACTACGGTATGAATCAAAATTCCCAAACATTATGATTATTAGTGCCCATGAATCATGCTCATCTAGTGAGATCCACAATTCACAACAATGAAGCTTTGCACTGCATTGGAAGGCTACCTGCTCCTCCTTTCTCCTCTGTTCCTAGGTGCGATTGGTGGCGTCGGCAAAGCAGCACAGGGCGGCAGTGGGACTTGTCCGGTAGTGCTGGTCGTAGGCAAGCTACCCAGCACCAGACACGGGGAGGGCAGAGTAGGGAAGGCCCTGCACGAAGGCCGACACGGAGAGGAGGACGTGGGGTTGCCAGCGCAGGGAGGGACCCAGCAGGGAGGGCGATGCAGGGTCGGATCTGGCAGGGAGGCCTGCAGGAGGACGGATCCAGCGGGGAGAGCTATCGACAAGAGGTCCTGCCGGTGGGATCTAGCAGCACGAAGGCCTCTCAGGCGATAGGGGAGGCGGGGGATGGAGGGAGGTAGCGGGGGAGGAGCTCGGGCGGTGGGAGAGGCGGGGGAGGGAGGGAGGCGGCGGGGGAGGCGGGGATGGATGTAGACGGCGGGGGAAGAGCTCGGGCGGGGGAGGCGGCGAGGGAGGAGTTCGGACGGCAAGGGAGGCGGCAGGGAGGAGCTTGGGAGAGAGAGGATGAGCGAAAGGGCAAAAAAGTTGCTACTTCTACTCATATACTCGATGGCATTTCACTGTAAATTCCATATAGTTCAGGGGCAAAGTCATAACGGACACGTAGAAGCCTGGGAAGCCTTCAAATCAAGGCTTCTAGCTAGCAACATGGATTGAGGTGATCTTCTTCCAATAGCCATCCATAAGCTTTCCCTTAGTAATAGCTTATGGCTTATTTGGACCTATAAGGTAGCCATAAAACTATCCCTAAGGGGGCCTAATTTCCCCAAACAAGAGATCTCTGAAAGGATACACCCAAGGTACAGAACTCAACACCTCAGCAAGATAATGATAGACTTTTTTTTTAGGTTCATGGAGCTTACATATTATCTTATAGAATATTTGACAATAGATAGTATAGTATCCCGTATACGAGGAGGTATCTGTATGCAATTCCCTGGATTATCGGAATGAGAATACGTATCCGGTAAGGATCCCCAGGATATGAGGTAACCCCCCGTAAGGAGGAAGGACACCCCTTAAACTAGGAAGTCAATCCTGATGTTTAAGGAAGCCAAAGTCCTACGCGGGCGCAAGTCCGTGTCCGGTACGACTCGGTGAGCCCCCTATAAAAGGATCAGCAATCCTATAGGGGAGGGAAGGTCTTTCAAGTCCCAACAGGTCTTTTTAGATCATAGAAGTCTAAAGCCTAAAGCCATCCAGAAGCCCTTGCGATTCCCACGAGAAGACCCGCAGCCTCGAAGGTGTCGAGCCCTGCGGAACTAGTCGAATTAGCCTTCGATTAGGTCTAGGGTAGCCACTAACATACACATCCTTTGTAAGACACTCTTTGATCAATATATACGGACAGTACGTAGGGTTGTTATCCTGAGGAAGGCCCGAACCTGTATAAAAAGAGTGTTTCCTTGCTGTCAGATCTCTTGGCCTTGTGCCCTTGGGGTCCCTACCCAACAATTATCTATGTCTCACGACTACCGTAAGATTAGCAGTTTACCAATCGTCGACAGATGGCGCCGACCGTGGGGACCTCTCCGGCTCAAGCCGTCAAGGAAGTATCGGAGTCAGCAAGATGTGCAACTAGTCATGATCAGCCCATGACGCCGACTGCACGGCCCTCCCCGGTTCGACCTGAGAAGGAAGAAGCAGGTTTGGCGGGGGATCCGATCGCTCTCACGCGACGTACCGGGTACTCAGATCTGGGCTTCTACGACAACTTCGGCCAGATAGATCTACACCCAGCAATTGACCGCGTAGATCTTGGAAAATATGCCACTGGCTAGTATTCAGATTGCGAAGCTGATCACTTTAGGACAGAGTGCGCCAGGGCCTTCGGGGGAACGTTGGTGCTGACCGACGATTCATAGGCAGGAGCGACCAGCCCGATGTCCAGACTGTCGCCTGCAACTTCTGATCAACCAAACGATCAAGATCTCAATCACAGTATCCCTCCCGATGAGGAAGACACGATGGAGTGGAACTACACCTGATCTAATCCAGTCCCTCGAGTGGTTCTCGCGATCCATGATAGTCGGGAAGATCTCGAGGACTCGGATCAGCATGGGGGCTCACAACATCGAAGCCCGACGGCTACTCCCCGCAGGAAAGGAAATATGCCTACGGCAGCAGACGGAACCCCTCAAGGGACGGGGATATATGTGTCCCGAACTACTCGAAGACTCGCCAAGGTGCACAATCTGCTGTCACGACCACCGGTGGCAGATTTGATGACACCCGATGGAGTACAGTGGCTACAACAGCTGGGGGCTGAACTACAGCAGGCCCAAGCCCAAGCCGAGTCTTCTCGACTCCAGTCGGTGACACACAGCTCCAACCGAGGGAAGACCCCTCTCCGAGTAGGGAAGCATCAACTCTCGAGTAGGGAAGCAGACTCCGACGCCGCTGCGCGCACCCCCGCGTCAGCAAGACCTCCACCGCAACTAGGAGCGACGATTTTGGAAAACACCCCCTCCAAATCAAAGAGCAGGTTCTATGACTAGTTCGAAACTGGGGCAAAAAGGCCTTTCTCCTCAGCAGGACAATGGCTCCACAGGAGAAATCGTCCGATCCAGGTCGCTCGAGTTAGCAGTAAAGAGATAGTCGAGTCCCCTGAGAGAGTTCCTCGTGCAAACAACTTTGGTAAGATCGCACAGTCATCATCTCTCCGAAAGCCAGTCCGTCTCAGGTTGCGCCAACTCCAGCCTCAGGTCTTCAAGCTACGAACAAGTCGATGATAAGACGCTCCGGGTGCCACCACCCAGCACGCGCACTTGACAAGCTTTTTCAGCGGGTCACGACAAGAGCACAAGAGTCTCTAGAGCAACCAATGAAAAACTTGAGACTAGGGTATAATGTTTTATTTCTAGTTTTTCCTAGCAGTTTTTTCTTACAGTACCTTCTTAATGATACTTCAGTCAATTCACAGTTTTTTAAATATTAACTTCCTAGTTCGATATTTATTTTTTTAGACTGTCTATCCGAGAAACTTCTCAAATAAGACAGTCAGGGCTGGATAAGTATGTGGCATCAGGCGCACATATGCGCGTACCAACGATTCAACTTGCACAAGGGGAAAGGGTTCCACGCTGCAACCGTCAGGGATGCGAGGAAGACCCCTTAACGTGTCTATAGGTGACAGGGGAAGCCACTGAGCCCCCCACCTGACCAGACCTAAGGCCTGGTCGACTAAGCTCCCTGGTTCCATAGTAACGTTCCCCGACCACGAGTAAAGTAAGAAGAGAAGGTGCGAATATGACTAGGCCAACAGAACCCGCTTGCTTATCCGCATCCCTGACTACTTTGAACAGAAGGCGTCATGGATAGAGTGCAATATTGTCACCAACAAGGCAAACATGGAACTTACTAACTAGCGTCCAATATCCCTGCGACAAGGGAACGCGAGTTGCTGCTATGGCCATGATAGACTATACGAAGATCCCTTATCGCGTTCACTGATGACGATGAGCCAATGAGACCTCCATCCGACTAAACCTAAGGCCTGGTCGATCGCAGTCAGTGGCATACGGCACAACTCGTAAGCCTACGTCAAGGAAAGTGGACGCAAAGTTTGACTAAATCTACGAGAACCCTCATGTCCAACAAATATTCACAGAGCAGTAGAGTTCAGGTTTTTAGAAAACAAAAACACTGATTAAAGCACAGTTACTAATCACAGCGTATTACAGAGTTATTTAGGCAGACTAGGTGCCTGGACACGGTCCGCAAAAGCATTAGCCACACCCTACATTACATCAAGCAGCAACAGAACAGGTTGTCCAGGTCTCCCCTCTGGACCAGAGACGACTCAACGAAGATGAAGGCGCGGAGGCTGGAATAGTTGTAACTTCCCCAACCGGAGAATGCCTGTAGTGTGCACTGCAGATTGACTTTCCAGCAACGAATAACGTGGCCGAGTATGAGGGTTTGCTTGTCGGTCTCCGAGTCGCTTCTGCACTTGGTATCCGTCGCCTACTCATGAGTGGGGACTCACAGCTGGTAGTGAGACAAGTGTCCAAGGAATATCAGACCATAGACCTAAACATGGCGGCTTACCTAGCAGAGGTGAGGAAGCTGGAGAAGAAGTTCATCGGACTCGAGGTACGGTATATCCCGAGAAAGGACAACTGCCAAGCCGATAGTCTTGCCCGCCTGGCTTCCTCACGATCTCCATATCCATCTGGAGCCGTTGTAGAAAGGATTTCGACGCCGTCCATAGCTTCTCACGAATCCATGGATGAAGGAATGGCCACCCTCAAAACAGAGCATCATTCAAGGACATCACCAGGTATTGACGCTCCAAGGGGAGTGGAGGGTCGACTCGTTGCTCCCCTCCATCCTGAGGATTCGTGGATAGAGCTCATCCGCAAGTACATTCTCGATCGAACTACGCCTGAGGATGATACACTATTTGAGCAGCTTGCCCAACGTGACAGGATGTACTCCCTGGTCAACGGAGTCCTCTACCGAAGAGGAGCTCACGGAGTGCTCATGCAGCGTATACCTCAGAAGCAGGGTACAGAATTACTCGAGAAGATCCATGGAGGGGTGTGCCGGGCACATGCATCTTTTCGAACCCTGGTCGGAAAGGCCTTTAGACAAGGATTCTATTGGCCGACAACCCTCTGTGACGCGAGCGAGTTAGTGAAGCGATGCTGTCAGCATCAACTTCACCACAGATGCATTCACCAGCCTGCCCAAGCATTTCAGACAATTCCCTTGACATGGCCCTTCGCCACATGGGGCCTGAATATCTTGGGACCTTTCCCAGTTTCGCCCGGGGGCTACAATTTCCTGTTTATCACAATCGACACGTTCACTAAATGGATCGAGGCTGAACCAGTCGTACATATCACGTCGGAGGCTGCCAAGCGGTTCATAATGAAGAATGTTGTGACCAGATTCGACGTCCCGAGTAGGATTATAACCGACAACGGCACCTAGTTTTCTAGTGCAGAGTTCATCGAATACTGCGCCGGCCTCGGTACCACAATATGACGCCTTGGTCTCACACCCACAAAGCAATGGGCAGGTCGAGTGCGTCAATGGACTTCTCCTCCAGGTCATGAAGCCCCGTGTCTTCGATCATCTCTCCACGCACGCAAAGGCATGGGTGCGAGATCTGCCCTCAGTTCTTAGGGCACTTCGAACAACCGCCAGCCGTGCCACGGGGAAACACCATTCTTTTTGGTCTATGGGGCAGAGGCCATGATCCCCTGCGAGCTCGTGCTCAAATCACCACGGGTAGAGCTGTACACGGACAAGGAAGAAACCCCTCGACGAGAGGACGACCACAATTTCTTTGAGGAGAAATGGACTCAGGCCTTACTCCGAGCCACCAAGTATTAGCAGGACCTCCATCGTTACTATGAACGACACAACGCTCTCTCCAAGTCGGCGACCTCGTTCTATGACTCGTTCAGAATAGGAGTCACAGCAACAAATTCTCCCCCAAATGGGAGACCCTCATACGATAGCCGAGGTTACTCGACCAGGATCATTTAAAGTTAGCCATGAACGATGGCCAAATCTTGACAAATTCCTGGAACATCAACCAACTCTCAGTCTCGTAAAAGATTCAATTTTCGCCTGACCGGAGCACGGTTAACGGCACGATCTGTTCCATCACATTAAATACGGACAGTTGCTTTCCCTGCATGCGAGATGGCGCGCAAGGGAAAACGAGGGTCTGATAAACCCACGACCCCGATGAGCACGTTACGTTTTGGTTAACGTCAGCCGAACAGTAGCGCAGAAAGAGGAAAGATTCTTCATCACCACGTGAAAATTCCGCCACGACGGTTCGATTTTCCAGAAATCTACCAGGCGAACGTGTGTCCGTGATCGACGGATCAGACTAAATCAAAAGATGCTTCTCGGGCAAGCTAGCCCAGAAAAATGCCTTGGACTACTCGAAGGATTATCCCGACAAGGACACCGCGACTATCCGGTAGAGATAGTGCCTACTCGGGAATGTTGTCGACCAAGTACTTGATTTCGCCTGCTCGGAGTTGTTTCCCGAAGAGGGCAGATTTCCTACAGAACAGTCATGACCTCACTTCATGTACTGATGGGGGGCTTGACTATAGATATTATAGTATCCCGTATACGAGGAGGTATCCGTATGCAATTCCCTGGATTATCGGAATGAGAATATGTATCCGGTAAGGATCCCCAGGAGATAAGGTAACCCCCCGTAAGGAGGAAGGATACCCCTTAAACTAGGAAGTCAATCCCGACGTTTAAGGAAGTCAGAGTCCTACACGGGTGCGAGTCCGTGTCCGGTACGACTCGATGAGCCCCCTATAAAAGGATCAGCAATCCAATAGGGGAGGAGAGGTCTTTGAAGTCCCAACATGTCTTTTCAGATCATAGAAGTCTAAAGCCTGAAGCCATCCAGAAGCCCTAGCGATTCCCACGAGAAGACCCGCCGCCTTGAAAGAGTCGAGCCCTGCGAATCTAGTCGAATTAGCCTCCGATTAGGTCTAGGGTAGCCACTAACATACACATCCTTTGTAAGACACTCTTTGATCAATATATACGAACAGGACATAGGGTCGTTATCCTGAGGGAGGCCCGAACCTATATAAAAAGGGTGTTTCCTTGCTGTCAGATCTCTTGGCCTTGTGCCCTAGGGGTCCCTACCCAACAAGTATCTCTATCTCACGACTACCGTAAGATCGGCGGTTTACCAATCGTCGATAATATTATTTGACATAATGTCTGGATAATTAAAATTAGAAGTTTCAGACTGGAGTGTCGACTCTCGGTGTAAATGCATGAACCCTAAGCATAACATAGCCATGCTAAATTCCATGATCGAACGCCATTACATTGGGGGATGAAAACATTACTACCTTCATTTAAAAATAGGTGACGTTTTAGAAAAAATGCAATCTACTGCTAGATTAAAAATATGTAGATTTATGCGGTGAAAGTAATATCATTATATTTTTCATGAAAAATCTTTTTAAAATAGAATTTCCTAACACACATATATATACGCAAAATAATGGTCAAAATACGTGTTGGAGATCACATTAATATCTAAAACAATGACTATTTACGAACGAAGAGATTACAAGTTTAGGTCTCTGCATATTGATTTCTAGTGTTTCTCATCATTTATTGTAGCTGCTTTTGTTTTGCGTTCATCTCAAGTATAATCGAGTTCGGTCATATGTTCGTAGGATCTCACAAATACTTTGAAAATTTTGAAGGACTTGTAAGCATAGTTCTTAAGAGGTTCTCACCGAGTTCATTATGATTTGATACATGCTAGGTCATTGTGGATATAGTAAGACTAATATTCTCGTATATGCAATGCACGTGTTTTCCAATACATATCACGTGCAGTATGTGATCATCTTGAAAATATAACAACTATAACTAATATGATTTGATACAAATTCATAGATCCCAAAATAGTTGATACACACATCATCAGGCATCCATGGTTTTAAAAAAAGACATTTACAAAATAAATGTCTTTACACTATAAGAATTCTCCATTTTCCCTGGTGAAGAATATCCTAGGGAACAAAGATAAAACTGCAGGGGATTGGTTCCTCTAGCGTCATTCGTAGAGATCATGTACTTGGGAAAAGATGGACGGGAAAGGAGACTTCTCCTACAGGTTTTACCCAAAAACCTTGGGAAAGAATGGTTTCCTACAGCTTTGTATTGTAAGGAAACATTGTCCACGTGGCACATCTATCCTACCTGGAAAGTTTCTTTCCTTGGGATTTTGCGTGCCAGCCTAGGGGAAGAATCAAACAGATCCCTACTATTTCTCCTTACTAGTTCAAAACATTTCCGAAGATTTGTGCACACTAGGGAAAGTATTCAGAAAGGAAAATTCTACCAAAATTCTTCCCCTAGGAAACATTTGGGTGATAACTTTTCATTTCACACAACTTTAAAATTTTCACATAGTGAGGAATATATATAACTCAAATACAAGACCATAGTGACCCAAAGCAGGTTCATGCGAAAGTTAAAAATGGTAAATGTTTGCAGTAGATCATCAAATTTTTTCTGGCATATTTCCACCAAGACATCATTGTCAACATCAGTCTACAAGGATTCAAAAATCAACACCCATGCATAAACATACCACATCCACCCCACTTGGTATAAATGGTCAGCAAGGTTTCAGTTCAGCATGGTGACAACAAAATGCTATACCTATATATTATCCATCTACAAAAAGAGGAACTTGTGCCACTTGCAACAAAAATATGCTTCTTGGAGGTACTCTAAACAGGGGCAGACATCAATATGGTGCAAGATCATCCAGAGGAGGTGAGTAATTCTTAATAGCACTACTAGATGTATTAACATAACCTCCGAACATTCCTCGTGTGATCCTACACAATGTGTCATCCGGATTCTCTGCACCAATAGCTGAACCGTTCGTTTGATTCTGCAAAATTGTATATATCAAGTCTGAAATCGTTTGCAATATAACTAACAGAATAATGTTTTAATTAGTGACAGGTTGTTGAATAAATCATCAGAAGCTTTAAAGAAGTCTCTAGTAGACCTATCTCAATCTAATATATACATGCATGATCATTTGATATTGTGGTAGAGTAAATAGATGAGAATACAAAGGACTTGTTTCAAGGTTGCTATGGCCCAAATTTATATGATGAAGAAAAACATATATGTGGGCACATGGCAATGTACTTATTATCCAATACCATAGAACTCTAGCAAAAAACATAAAATAAATATAATAGGAAGTCCAAAGCATACATTTTCAGGAGATTGATTTTGAGAGGTTGAAACTGCATATGCAGGGTGTAGGTGGCGAAGGTGGCGGAGGTGGGACCACACTAGAAGACATTCCAGTAGGCTCAGCCACAATCTGCAATCATAAGATTTATTGCAGAAAGGTTAAATGTAGTTTAATGATGATTATACAAAGTAAAAAAATGGTAAATAACATATTGCACCTCCACGAACCTCTGGATGTTGGAATTGTGGCTATGTACACTACTACTCTAGTCTAACAAGGATTGTGCATACTCCTTTGCCAAACAAGCATTGCGAGATTCCCTCCTTCTCTCACGTTCCTCTTCTTCTCGATGTTGATGATTAGAAGCTGCGGAGGAGATATGACCACTCCTTACCTCAACGAAGGCCTCTCTATCATTAATGATCCCGTTAAATGTAGTCTATTTACCTTGTGGTCTACGAGATGAGCAATCATACAATGCTCTTGCATCCACAAGAGAGTGTAGCCAATCAAATCCCTCTCCATTTAGATCAATAGACTTCCTTCTATACTTCTTGTATCAAATAAAGCAAGATGTGTAAGGAGTAATGTAGAAGAAGTACAATTGTTCAACAAAATAAAACAGTAAGCTATCAAGATAAAATTACTAGGCATGTGTAGTGCCTTCTTCAGTGTTTAGTAAATCTTGGGGATTTGGCTTTTTACGTGTATGAACCCATGCCTCGATCGACGTTACTTCTCGCCCTTCTTTTGTAGACTTCATAAGGAAGGTCTCAAATTAAATGCATACAAACAGAAGGACTCTCCATTACAAAATGACAAAGACTGTTGTTTAGAAAATACAAAATGAAAAAGGTTTAGGTACAGACCAACTTCTAACATATCGTTGCCATAGAGTTGGATCCACCTTTGTGAGGCTTATATTTGGTGGTGTATCGATTAGCATGATTTGTCTCAAATTTTCTAATCCAATCTGGATTGCACCATTCACCGATCAAAGCGGTCCGAGTTGAATCAGTGCACCAGCTAGGTCTCTGTGCTTGATAGTTAGCCCTTGTCAATTACTTGTGCCCAGCCATCTTGTTGCACATTTTTACTTCTTCGACATCCCGATAATGATCCACTATGGCTTGACTTGAAAATTTGGGCATAGTACTCGAGCCCTATTAGGACCTGTTTGCAATAGTCACCAACATGCAGTCTTGCAGCATTTTCATGCTCAGGTTCGTATCTAAACCGTAGCAGGATAAACACAAAGTTTGGTGAACACACAGGTTCTCAACCATGGATAAACACAACGTTTGGTGGAAAAAAAGAACCCAGGTTGCATTAATTAGACATAGGACATGTTTGCTAGTATTGGTCTATCCTAGCTGGATAGAAAGGGCATGTTGTATATGCAAATGATTAAATCTAGACTATGTTAATTATCTAAAATAAAATGCAAAGATTAACAAGGTGCAAAATTGTATCTTTACCCAAAAACCTGCTTCAACCTCGTTAGCTTTGCTTCGCCCATCTGTGTCCTTTTCTGCTTTATAGTGCTTCCACGTAGTTTCCACCACTGACTTGCCTCAAAATTTAACAATACCAAGATGGTGGGTCTTCAATAGACAAGTTAGGACACTCGTTGCTTTTTTTCCTTGCCTAGTCTTGGGATTTCAAGCCAATGCCTTCAAAACAAAAGAGTGTGAAATTAAAACACATCACAAGTTTATGAGGCTGAAGGGCAATCATAATAGATTTGCAAACTCATGTTTTCCCTTCAGGCCAAATAATTAATTAGGTATTTAACATAATTACATCTTATGCTAGCCTAGACTCTCAATATACTTTTGAGAATTGCTACTAGTGAACATACATACCTTATGCCTCAATTTTAGCTATTAGAACACCTCTCCTAGCACTTTTAGTATTTGTACATTATTTATTATTTATTTATTTTAAAAGATTATTTATTTCCTAAGTCAACTAATTGCTCTGTTTAATTATTTATTGCATCATAGAGGTTCATAACTATTTGAGAAAGATAGTTGTAAATCTCAACCATCACTTTTACTTATTTTGGTGTGATTTCAGATTTGGACTAAGTGAGATCAATTAGGCTTCCTTGCGGGTTCAATACTCTTTGTTATTGAAAACACTATAATTGATCATGTGCATTTATAGGTCATCGCATGGCCATTCTGGTGTTCAGTACATCAGTTGCTTGTTATGGCGAAGTCAAAGTCACTAGATTGCGGGTGCAAGGTTGATGACGACGATGTTATGGACGTACCGCGTTGACGTGTGGGACTCGATGACATGTGTTGAGTTCTAGCTTGCTTGTGTGAAAGATCATCTAGACCCCTAGTTGGTTTTGATGGTTAATGGCAACTCAAACTAGAATCTAATGTTTACAATGAGTGTAAGCAGGATTAATAGGTTCCAGGAAGAAGTGCCATCAAGGAAAGGATGACCACCCAAAAAGTACAAAGGTGGTTTCCAGGACAAGGGGATGACTGTGCTAGGCAGTTGTGCCATAGCTGTGAAGAAACAGGTGCTGTGCAAAGAGTTGCAAGCAAGGTGATGGTGGCTTGATGCATCATGGGTCGTGACTGCAGCTGGTGGCAGGTAAAGTCTAGATTTGCTAGTTTCCTTGAGTCCATAGGAAACACCCGTGCTATCAAGAGGGATGAAGCAGTAATGATTTATGGAGGGTTCTTTTGCTCAATGCTCAGAGTGTTGGACAGTAGCACTGATGCTTTGAGGTCAGTGGCCATGTATCAACAGTTTCTGCACAAGTGTGAAACTGGTTAATGCTAGCACTCTACAGCGCTAGCGGTAGAAAAACCCTAGAGCCTAGAGTCACCTGTGTGACACAGCTGTGTCACAGGTGGTCAACCGCTCTGTGACTCAGGTACATCTCTGTACCAAGGGGAGAGCTTGTAAATACTAAGGGACTTGCACTGCAATAGTTTGTTTGCCGACTCATAAGACTGTTGGAGGTTCTCTCCTTATTAGAGATCAGATTTAGTTGTGCACTGAGGGCATGTAATGTGCCAAGATCGGGCTGAGTAGTTAGGCTACGTCAGTTAAGGGTTCACCTGTGTGTGCCTCCAGTGACACAGGTGTCGATCTGTCTGAGCCGGTTACCGTTGTGCGTTGTGATTGCTATGTCACCGGTGTCTGTCACCGGTGACCCACTTAATCCTACGTGGCATGAGTATAACGGTCACGTACCTGTGAACCCTATAAATAGAGGACTAGGGGAGGTCTTCGACCTCAACCTTGCTCAACCCAATGAATAATATTCGACCGTTGGAAGCCTCTCACCCTCTGAACAAAAGCCAAACTTCCTAAGAGTTAGTTCAAGAGAGCTAGAGCCTCTGAGCAAAGAGCATTGGTTCCTCCAAGAGTTCTTGATGCTGAATCTGTTACTCTTGGAGTGTCTACTCCTAGACGGGCGTAGGAGTTGTTGGTATCACCCAAACTTGTGTGGGCTGAACCAGTAGTCTGTGAAGGTGATCTGAAGTCTACCTGCTGTAAAGCTAAAGGACTTCCACAAGCAAAGCAAGAGGCCTGATTACTCAGGTACTCGGAGAACACGCACAATTCAGTGCTGGTGATCTCTTCGGAGTAGCCTCTCCAACGGAGACGTACCTCTCTGAAAAGAGTAAGGGAACTTTGGTAAAAAACACCTTGTCTCTCTGAGTACTTCTTATATTGTCTTTTAGTTATTGACTAGATCTGCATGCTTGTGTGTTCTTAGATATACATTGTTTATCTATGATAGATCACTTTTCACCTATGTTAGTATAGCTGTGCCTCAGTTGTTGTATATCATATCTCTTACCTATGTCAGCCACCTGTTACACAGCTATCTGTCTTGCTTATCTGTTTTTGAGTCATTAGCTCACCTGTGTTACATACCTGTGTGATAGCTACGTGTTAATTTACATAACATATATTGCCTGTGCCATTCACCTGTCGCACAGCTAGCTTAACCTTGCAATCTGCTAAGACTTAATTAGATAACCTAAGCTAAAAGAAGTGAATTTAGTTAGCCTCCTATTCACCCCCCTCTAGTCGGCTCCTTTGGTCCTTTCAATTGGTATCAGAGCAGGTTGCTCTTTGATTTGGCCAAACAGCCAGAGTTTAAAGGATGTCGGGCTATGAGGGTAAAATATCTGTCTTTAATGGAACTAACTATGCCTTCTGGAAAAGAAAGATACAAATGCATCTTATCGCCATTGATTCAGATGTGTGGGGAGTTGTGTGTACAGGCTACAGGTTGGAAGACACCATCATCCCTAGCATAAATGACAAGAGAAACATTCAGAACAATGCTAGGGCTGCCATAACTATATTCATGGGTCTGCAGGAGCATGATTTCAACCGAGTCAGTACCATGGACTCTGCCAAGGATATCTAGGATACCCTGGAACAGATCTATGAGGGCGCAACACCCTTAAAGAAAGTCAAAGAGAAGCCTTCTGGAATCAACACTAGAGAGATTTGAGTACGAGCATGGTGAGGACATCAACTCCCTGTTTTCAAGACTCACCATCATTACCAACCAGTTGAAGGCTCTAGGCTCCAATCGGGTAGATGATGAAGATGTGATCAAGTAGTTTCTGTCAGTGCTTCCTAAGGCCTACAGAACTCTTGTTCTGATGCTGAAAAGAAAAGGATGGGTTCGACTAGATGAAGCCAACTGAAGTGTTAGGAAGGATACTAACACATGAAATGGAAATCAAGCAAGAAGGCAAGCAAAGCTCTTCCCCATCTGTCAAGAAGAACATTGCTTTGAAGACCACTACTTGAACTTCACAACTTGAGAGTGATAGCAGTGAAGAACTCGATGAGGAGATGACCAGTGGAGAAGAGAGTGAACATATCCTCCTCACAAAAAATTTTAGAAAGTTCTACAAGAAAAAGAAGCAGTTTAGGGTCAAGTGACAGATTCAAAGGAAAGATGTTGTTCAAAGACAACAAGTGCTTCGAGTGTGGCAAGGAAGGCCACTTTGCTGCTGATTGTCCAAACAAGAAGAAGGACAACAATCAATACAAGAAGAAGGACTTTCATGGGAAGAAGAAGACCTTCAACAACAAGCACCCAACTTATTCCAAGAACAAAGCCACTGCTAGAGCTTATATTGGACAAGCTTGGGTGTCAGATGATTCAGGTTCAGAGGAAGAATCTGAAGATGAAGGACAAGTTGTTGGAATTACCATCAGCATGGTTGATGTGCCCAGCTGTGACATAGCCAGGTCACACAGCTCCAAGATCAACTCCAAGGCTGATCAGACGTCATCTACATCTGCCCCTTTGTGCCTCATGGCCAAAGAAATCTAAGGTACTTACTGAAGATGACTTTCCTGATTATGCTGAACTAATGGGCATCCTAGAAAGAACAAATAAGGCCTATGGCAAGGAGAGGAAGGAGAATATATCCTTAAGGGATAAACTCAGGGAACTGAGAGAAACATGTGATGAGGTTTCAGATGATAGGGAAAACCTCAGGCTAGACCAGGAAAATCTGGAAATAGCTCATGAAAAGCTCAAAGTAGCTCCTGAGCTTCTCATTAAGGAACATGAGGAACTTAAGGCAAAGCATTCGATGTGCACTGATATATCCTCTACTATATCTACTGATGCACCCATTGCCTGCTCATGCTGTTATTGAATCATGCATAAACTGTGCTAGTCGTATAAATGTTCTAACTTCCACAGGTTGTGTAATTGGTAACTCAAAAGAGGCTTCAACCTCTACTGCTACTAACTCTGTGGATGCAGCTGAGCATAGCAAGCTCAAGGAGGAGCTAGAAGAGCTTAAAAGGCTTATGAGAAAAGGCCTATGCACTGCCAACATTGGCATGTAAAATTATCAGCTGATTAGAGCTGAGATGCTTAGGAAGAACGATGGCCGAAAAGGCTTGGGTTATATTTCTCCTGCAAATAAAGATAGACCGCCTACTATCACTAACCTTAATCTTGCAGAGAAATTTGTGAGACAGGCAGCCACAAATAACAACAACTTTGTTGATCATATGCAGAGAAACAAGAATGTAGTGAACATTCCTTCTAACCCATCCTATGTTCTGCAAAAGGACATAAAAGGGAAAATAGTGGCCAAGTATGTAGGTCGCAGGCACTTAACAAAGTGGTTGCCTGCCATTTGGGTTCCAAAGGTGACAGTTGCCTGTGTCACCGGTATCTTAGACAGCTATGTACCCACTAGTGTCACCGGTAACTCACACAGCCAACTAACCTTTTTGTCTAAGGTTGCAGGTGATAGACAGCCAAAAAGGATTCATGTTATATCATCTGTTGCTAAGGTTGTCTGTCGGTTTACTAATCCGGCAATAATGAATATGGGGCGGCGCACGCACAGTAGATCTAGATGGGTGTACACGGGACACAATGTTTAGACAGGTTCAGGCCCTCGAGAAGAGGTAGTACCCTACATCCTGTGTTTGGTGGATTGTATTGATCATATCTCGTACGAGGGTATGTGTCTATGCCTATGCTCAGAGCGTTCTTGTGCTCTAGCTTGCTCTTGATCGTCTCTAAGCCTGTGCCGATCCAAGGATCCCTACTCGGCCTTATATAGACGACCGGGGGTAGGGTTACAGGAGTCTGGATCGGCTTACAGATATGTTTCCTAATCGGTTACAACTGATACCGAGGTATACCGAGCAGGTATTAGTCCATGTCTTATACTCCAAGTCGATGAGGCGCCCTCGTGTAGAAGTCGGACTCCGAGTAGTCGGCCTGGCCCACCCTATGTCCGGATGGCCAGCTTTGTCCTCCTTGACGATACCCGGGTGCCATGTCATCGTCACTGTCAATTCTAGAAACAGATCTTCTAACTCATTAACTGCTGTTTTTGCCTATGGTAAAACTGCTAAGGGAGTCAAACAAGTTTGGGTCCCTAAATCCCATAACTAATCTTGCAGGACACTACCTCCAGTGGAACTGACTGGGTTGTGGACAGTGAATGGCATTGGTAAAGTTGCCATATCTGAACATCACTCCTTATCTAATGTCATGTTTGTGGATCAGATAGGCTATAGTCTAATGTCTGTGTCACAGCTGTGTGACACAGGTATGAAAGTTACTTTCTATCCTGATGAGGTTATAGCCTCCAAACTATCTGATGATTCCCAAGTCTTCAAAGGATGCAGGTCTGGAAAACTATATATTGTCAATTTTAATGAACGGCCTGCAGCAGCTCCATGGTGTCTCATGGCCAAGACCAGTGTTGGCTGGCTGTGACATAGGCGGCTAGGACATGCAGGGATAAAGCTTCTCAACAAACTAAGCAAACATGACTATGTCATAGGCTTAGAAAAAGTGAAGTTTGAGAAGGACAAGCCCTGCAGTGCATGTCAAGCCGGCAAACAAGTTAGAGCTGCTCATCGTCCCAAGACCATCATGACCACCACCACTCCTTTTGAGTTCATTCACATTGACCTCTTTGGTCCTACAACATATGAGAGCTTGGGAGGTAATAAATATGACTTTGTCATAGTAGATGATTTTTCTCGCTATACATGGGTGTTCTTTTTGAAGGAGAAGACACAGGATTACAAGAAATTCAAGCATCTCATTGTTAGAGTCTAAAATGAGTGGAAGGTAAACCTGGTCAACGTCAGGAGTGACAATGAGACTGAATTTAAGAACTCCAAGGTGGAAGCATTTTTGGACAAGCATAGAATCAAGCATGAGCTTACATGTCCATATGCTCCACAGCAAAATGGTGTAGTGGAAAGGAAGAACAGAACCTTGATAGAGATGGCAAGGACACTATTAGATGAGTACAAGACTTCACCAAGATTTTGGGCTGAAACTGTCAACACTGCCTGCTACTCCATCAATAGGCTATATCTACATCCACTACTCAAGAAGACTCCTTACGAGCTGAGCTGCTCACCAACTCTAAGCCAAATGTCTCATACTTCAGAGTATTCGGTTGTAAGTGCTACATCCTTAGGAAGGGCAAACGCCTTACTAAGTTTGAAGCTAAATCTGATGTTGGTATATTCCTTGGTTATTCTACTAACTCCCATGCCTATAGAGTTTTTAACACCTCCACAAAGGTTGTTGAAGAATCTATAGATGTGGATTTTGATGAGTCTTATGGCTCCCAAGGAGAGTAAGTTGCTAACTATGTCATAGGCAACTCTAACAGCTATGACACAGGTGGTTGACCCAGATCCTCTTGTGATCAGCAGGCTGCAGAAGGATCACCCTGTAGACCAAATCATCGGTGTCATTAATAGGGGAGTGACTACTCGTTCTCGAATTGCTAATTTCTGTGAACATTACTCTTTTATTTCTAGTATTGAACCCAGGAACATAAAGGAAGCTCTCATGAATGCTGACTGGATAAATGCTATGCATGAAAAGCTGAATCAGTTCGAGAGAAACCAAGTTTGATCCCTGGTTGAAAGACTCCATGATCATAATGTGATTGGAACAAAGTGGGTCTTCGGGAACAAACAAGATACCAATGGACAAGTGGTAAGGAACAAAGCCAGACTTGTGGCTCAAGGGTTCACACAGGTGGAAAGCCTGGACTTTGGAGAAACATTTGCTCCAGTAGCAAGACTTGAAGCCATCATGATCCTCCTTGGATATGTTGTTCATCATAATATCAAGCTTTACCAAATGGATGTGAAGTCAGCTTTTCTAAATGGTAAACTTTCTGAACTAGTATATATTGAACAGCCTCCTGGATTTGAAGATGCTAAGAAACCATATCATCTTTATAAACTGCACAAAGCACTCTATGGCTTAAAGCAAATACCTAGAGCATGGTATGACACATTGAAAGAATTTCTGATCAAAAATGGATTTAAAATAGACTTAGTAGACACAACTCTATTCACTAAGAAAAATAGAAAGGATTTATTTGTGTGCCAAATTTATGTCGATGATATAATATTTTGCAGTACTAACCGTTCCATGAGTGATGAGTTTAGCCAGATGATGACCAAGAGGTTTGAGATGTCTTTAGATGGTGAACTCAAGTACTTCCTAGGACTTCAGATCAAACAACTCAAGGAAGGAACCTTCATCTCTCAAGAAAAGTTCACCAAGGACATCATCACCAAGTTTGGCATGAAGGAGGCAAAGTCTATTCACACTTCCATGCAAACAAATGGTCATCTAGACTTAAACATTGAAGGTAAATTTTGGTGTTCTAGATGAAATACTTGTCACCTAAGTCATCCATCTGTGTCTCAGGTGAATGCTTTTGATCTCCATAGGTCATAGGGTCTCTTCTTACTCAACTGTGTTACAGGTATTCAACTCAGCTGCGACACAACCACCATATACCCCTTCGGCCTATATAAAGCGTCGCTACGTTTCCATAGAATCCTCGTCCAACTCAAAACCCCAAACTTCCGTTGTGCACAAAAATCTCGAGTTTTCGTCGAAATCGTGGATTCCGCCCTCGAAAACTTTTTGACGCATCGGAGAAAACTTTCCGAGGAGCTCCAGCACAAATTCCTCCACGCATTATCGAATTCTCAATCAAAGTAAGCCTCTGTCAAACCTTCTTTGCGTTCGCCCTATCTTTGTGTCCATGCAAGCGCTCTAAAGCTTAATCCAGTAGCGCATTGTTCTTGTCTAGGGTTGGTTTAGCTCTTGTTCATCCTCCAGAATACATCTAGCTTGAAATTGAATGGCAAATCCTAGTTAAACCCTAGTTTTCTTAAATCTGTCGTCCGCCTTCGCACGTAGCTGTGTCACCGCTAAGGTCTCACCTGTCACACAGGCATGCCTGTTCAACAGGCTGAGATCTCGGTTTGTTTCTAAGTCTTCACCGGTGTCACCCTCTCCTCACACAGGTGTCTCACACAGCTGCTATCTTCTGCATCTTAGTAACACCTCTCTTTCCTACATTCTTTCTTATCTATCTTGTTTCTCCAGATGTCTTCAGATTCTGAGAGAGCAGACAGTGGCCTCAAGTGGTTAGATCCAGAGAAGTCAAGCAAAGAGATGAACATTTCAGACTCGGATTAAGAAAGAGAAAAGTTGAGGCAGAAGGAAGAGGCAACTGAGAGAAGAAGAGCAAATCAAAGAGCTTACAGGCAAAGAAGAGCTGCTACAAAGAAAATAGCTGCTTTAGTCTACTCTGACTGATACAAGACTGAGATCATTACCATCTCTGATTCAAGCCTCAGGCCTTGAATTCATATGTAATCTACAATAAGGATATGACCCAGAAGTCATCAAATAGTTCTATGCCAGTGTGTGGGTAGAACAAAGCAATCAGGATGTCATGCTCTGGAGAACAAGAGGTCAGCTGCTATCCATAATAGCTCCAGAGTTCAACAGTCTATTTCATGCACCAGTGGAGCCTGGCATGTCGAATTTGTTCAAATTAGAGCCAGTCTCAAATACTGACAGAAGGAAGTTCTATCCTAGAAACTTCTCATTCCCTGCCAATGCCCCAGTCAATCATGTTTACTTCAAGGGGATCACAATAACTGCCAAGCATCTTGTGAAGATCCTAAATGTCACCATTCAGCCTAAGGGAGGCAACACAGATGCCGTCTACAATCCAATCTGGCAGGTGTTGGTGCACATAGCCAAGAATCAGCATTTTGATATAGCAAGATATATCTTTCATGAAATAGATGCTGTTCAGAAGGATAAGAAGGCTAAGCTGAGGTATGGATCATACATCATGTACATGATCGTTCAACGAACAGGTCTTCTAGAATCAACATTTGACATCTCAGTGAAGACATCCATGTTGGGGAACGTGCTACGCAAAACAAAAATTTACCGCGCATAATCCACCCCAAGATCACTATCGAGGTGCAGGCAACGAGATCATACCTTCGACGATCAGGTCAATGCAGCGGAGAAGTTGACCGATGTCAATGAAGTCCGCAGACTCCCGCAGCTAGGTTATACCTCCCAGCCGCGAGAGCGATCTCCTCACGAATAGTTCGCCTGATCGAACGCCGAAGTATACGACGTCTCCGAGGTATCCACGCGTACCGGATCAGCGACACCGCGGTAATGTGTGGACCAGCACACAAGAACAGCGGGGATCTACGAGAAGGAGAAGCAGCAGCGCACCAGCAGCTGTACTAGATCCAATCTAGAAGAGAGAGAAAAAGAAGGCTATGGCCAATCTAGAGATGGCCGGCCTAGGGTTTAGGGCTACTTCTGGGGCTGCCTCTGGGGCTGCTCGGGATGCCCTTTGAGGTGCCCTGCCCCTCTATTTATAGGGGTTGGAGCAGCTCTCCCTAGGCAGGTGGAGTCCTACTCCAGCAGGGACACCCTGTTGGAGTTGGAGTCTAACTCCACCAGAACCTTCTAGAACCTTCTAGAACTTCTAGAACCTTCTAGAACTTCTAGAACCTTCCAGAACCTTCCGATACTTTTCGGAACACTTTCGGACATCACCGAAACCATCCAGGACCTCCCGGAACACTTTCGAGATCATCCGAAACACTTTCAGAACCCTTCTCTCTCGTTCTCCATAAATAGTAGCATTCCTAAATGTCGCTAAAATGTTAAGCGTGTGACCCTATAGATTCGAATATATGTGGACATGTCCGGAACACCTTCCGATCAATAATCGTCAGCGGGATTTGGACACCCATAACGACTCCCACATATCATCGAAAATCTTTATCGAGCAAACCTCGTATGACCGCATATTATCCTTTTGCCTCACGATACGTTACACAACCCGAGGCGAGACTTTGACGGTATCCCTGTGATCAACTCCTTGATCACCATACCTAGTTATCCTCGTTACTGGTTTGTACTCTTTTCTCATTTCCGTATTCCGGTATCCCCGTGACTAACCTTTTAGTCACAATACCTGACCAGGCGATGCTGGACACCGTAATACCGAGTGGGCCCAGAGTGTATCTCTCCATCGCCGGATGGGCAAATCCCAATCTTGAGATATCTAGAACCACGATATACTTTCTGGTGTACCTGAAAGTCACCTTTATAATTACCCAGTTACGGAGTAACGTTTGATGACCCCAAAGCAACCATCTGGTATCCGGGTCTACGATATTCTCATGGTCTAAGGACACAAGTAAACGTTAACACATAATGAGAAGATACTGACAACATATTAACGAAGTGATCTCGCAGTATCTCATAAGGGGGTCTATCCAACACCATTGTTACCCTAACAATGTGATCCCATTATTGCCGGCATCCTTGTTACATTAACAATGCCCATGATCAGGAAAACAAGACCATCAACAATACATGAGCTAGTCTAGAGGCCTGACTAGGGATCTGAATGGTGTTTATTATTCCACACATGCAATTAGGTTTTCCTCTGAATCTCATATTCAAGAACCAATGCAATTCTAGCATAGAACATAAACTTAATCATGAACATGAAAATAGAATAATAACAACTTTATTATTGTCTCTAGGGCATATTTCCAACAATCCAAGACCCAGCTTAGGCCTCAGGTTGATGACCATTCTGATGAGGTTGATGTTCCTGCTCTTTTTGGAGACTCCCCGGACATAGCTGTGCCAGTCCCCGGTGACACAGCTACTCAAACAGCTCCTCAGATGCCATCACCTCAAGTTCAAGTGCCTACCGGTGTCACCGCTGATCCTCCTGTAGCTGACCCAGCTGAACTAGTATCTATGACACAGGTGGCTGATGATGGCACTCTATCCTCCTCTCTGATGACCTAAACAGCAGCCAGAGCCAACCAGAACAAGGTCATGCCAACTCAGTTTGTAGTTCTACGCAGAGAGAATCTCCAACTCCGAACAGAAGTCAACAGTCTGCACTCCAAGGTTCACCAATTGCAGACTCAGCTCTCAGAGGTTCTCCAGCTGTTGAAGACCAAGCTCTCCTGAATGTTTCGTCTCTTAACCCCTTTCTGGTGTTTTAGTGTCAAAGGGGAGAAATATAAGAGGGAGAGTATCTATGGAGTATTTTGGAAATAGGGGGAGTGTTATATATATTTTGGTGTATCAAGACCTGTTTTATTCTAAAGTCTTATGTCTTGATAACATTAAATCAATGTTTTATGTTCTGATGCAGTAATGTCCTTGATATGTGTAGATGGTGTTTACTCTGATATAATTCTCCTCACATATCTTGCCTATATATACATATGTTTGCTCTGATCACAGTAAATATGAGTAAATGCTCTGAACATGCTTTAATCTGCTGATTAAATTGAGCATTGCTCTGACCATGAAATTTTATACTCTGATCATACTAACTGCATCAATATCAGTTCAGTTAAATCAATATCTTATGATCTATCAAATTCTCTGAACTGATAAAAGTGTATGTTGTAAGAAAATACTACTCGCACCTAAAATTAAAACCTGTGCATGCAAATGTTAAAGGCAAATCTTTTGTGCACAGCTTCAGGGGGAGTATATTCTAACAACCTACACATATATCACTCATTCAAATCTTCGTTTGAGGTTGTTGAATGGGTTGCCACTAACCACCAAAAAGGGGGAGATTGAAAGATCATCTAGGCCTCTAGTTGGTTTTGATGGTTAATGGCAACTCAAACTGGAATCTAATGTTTACAATGAGTGTAAGCAGAATTAATAGGTTTCAGGAAGAAGTGTCATCAAGGAAAGGATGGCCACCCAAAAAGTATAAAGGTGGTTTCTAGGACAAGAGGATGGCTGTGCTAGGCAGCTGTGCCACAACTGTGAAGAAGCAGGTGATGTATAAGGAGTTGCAAGCAAGGTGATGGTGGCTTGATGCAGCAAGGGTCATGACTGCAGCTGGTGGCAGGTAAAGCCTAGATTTGCTAATTTCCTTGAGTCCATAGGAAACACCCATACTATCAAGAGGGATGAAGCAGTAATGATTTATGGAAGTTCTTTTGCTCAATGCTCAGAGTGTTAGACAGTGGCACTGATGCTTTGAGGTCAGTGGCCATGTATCAACAGTTCTGCATAAGTGTGAAACTGGTTTGTGCTAGCACTCTGCAGTGCTAGCGGTAGAAAAACCCTAGAGCCTAGAGTTACCTGTGTGACACAGCTGTGTCACAGGTGGTCTACCGCTCTGTGACTCAGGTACATCTCTGTACCAGGGGAGAGCTTGTAAATGCTAAGGGACTTGCACTGCAATAGTTTGTCTACCGAGTTAGAAGACTATTGGAGGTTCTCTCCTTATCAGGGATCAGAGCTAGTTGTGCGCTGAGGGCATGTAATGTGCCAAGATCGGGCTAAGTAGTTAGGCTACATCAGTTAAGGGTTCACCTGTGTGTGCCTCCAGTGACACAGGTGTCGATCTGTCTGAGCCGGTTACCGTTGTGCGTTGTGATTGGCTATGTCACCGGTGTCTGTCACTGGTGACCCACTTAATCCTACGTGGCATGAGTATAACGGTTAGGTACCTGTGAACCCTATAAATAGAGGACCAGGGGAGGTCTTCGACCTCAACCTTGCTCAACCCAGTGAATCATATTCGACCGTTGGAAGCCTCTCACCTTCTGAACAAAAGCCAAACTTCCTAAGAGTTAGTTCAAGAGAGTTAGAGTCTCTGAGCAAAGAGCATTGGTTCCTGCAAGAGTTGTTGCTGCTGAATCTGTTACTCTTAGAGTGTCTACTCCTAGACGGGCGTAAGAGGTGCTGGTATCACCCAAACTTGTATGGGCTGAACCAGTAGTCTGTGAAGGTGATCTGAAGTCTACCTGCTGCAAAGCTAAAGGACTTCCACAAGCAAAGCAAGAGGCCTGATTACTCAGGTACTCGGAGAACAAGCACGATTCAGTGCTGGTGATTTCTTCGGAGTAGCCTCTCCAACGGAGACGTACCTCTCTGAAAAGAGTAGGGAACTTGGTGAGAAAACACCTTGTCTCTCTGAATACTTCTTATGTTGTCTTTTAGTTACTGACTAGATCTGCATACTTGTGTGTTCTTAGATATACATTGTTTATCTGTGATAGATCACTTTTTACCTTTGTTAGTATAGCTGTGCCTCAGTTGCTGTATATCATATCTCTTACTTGTGTCAGCCACCTGTTACACAGCTATCTGTCTTACGTATCTGTTTTCGAGTCATTAGCTCACCTGTGTTACATACCTGTGTGACAGCTACGTTTTAATTAACATAACATATATTGCCTGTGCCGTTCACCTGTCACACAGCTAGCTTAACCTTGCAATCTGCTAAGACTTAATTAGATAACCTAAGCTAAAAGAAGTGAATTTAGTTAGCCTCCTATTCACCCCCAACCTCTAGTCGACTCCTTCGGTCCTTTCATTGTGTTTTCTTGGTGGTACTTTTGTTCTAGTTTTGCTATGCAATAAGTCAGTTATAATTTGTGATTTTAACCTATTTTTCTCTAATTAATTAAGTAATTTTTTATCTTCTATAATGAATCCGTAGAGCTTTTGTTTGCTTCAGCAAAAAATAATATGCAGTATCCTAGGACCACGGTGGCCAAATTATAACGGTCCCATGCATGCAGCTCCCTGGCTCGAAAGAAAATGGAGCTCTTGCTACAAGCTGGTCAGCCTGCGACCGTAATACACTTCATGCATTAGTGAGTCTGCAATTAGCAACCGCATAACCTGTGGTCTAGGCTGCTTGATTAATGAATGCCATCAACAAATTACAAATGCACTATTCCCATCAAGTAGAGAGTGCAACAGTGTAAAATTGTCAGTTTGCAGGGATAATGCTGGTAACTTACATAGGCTCAATTTGGAACAAAGAATTTGTGTCAAAGTTTTAATCTGCTGTGAGAGCAAATGACTAAAAATCCGTTCGCTTCCATTTGAAACGCATAAATTTCACGGAAAATAGTTCAGTCTCACAGAAATTAGAAAAAATCTCGTGTTTAGCATGGCCGGAATGTCTGACCCTCTAACCTCTGTTCCTGCGTTTGTAGATACTTTGGGTTACAAAATTGTCCATGGATCACTTCAGATATAATAGATGAGATTTGTGATTTTACGTAAGGAAAACACTTCCTACCTTCTGCTAACACGTTCGACGCTCATCGCCCCTGTTTCTTCTCTCACGTTGCTAGCTTTTTCTTCTAATAATAGAAGAAAATACTTTTCTTACATCTACATCAGAAAATACACAGAGCCAACATTTATTACAGTATAAAAACAAAAAAGATTCAAGTATTACATAGCCTAAATTGAGGTCGCTACCTAAACTGGGATATAAATTCTCTGATAACCAAGTCCAACCTCATTGTGCCAACTACCATCGCTTCCTTGTCGTGCAACTGCTGCAGTGAAGATCAAGATCACAACTAGTTGGTACATAAGAAGATAACCTAGAAAAAATTAGATGATTTCTCTTTATTAAAAACTATATCATTTCTGCACAGCTAATCAATCAATGGTGCAGCCACACCCACCAAAATAAGAGAGCCCAAAGGACTAGCCTCCCAGTTTCATGTAACCAATCCCAAAAATATGAAGGATACTATACGGTGGAGGAATATTGAAAGCTATGTAGGCCGAATGACATGCAAAACAAGTTAAAGAACAATTAAAGAAAAGGTGCTAAATCGATTCGTCCCAGTTCAAAAACAACACTATTTACTCCCTTGCCAGTGTGCCTAGCAAAGTTGTCCTTGGTTAACATAACCCCTCTACTCAGATTACAAAGAAAAGATTTAATCTCTAGAGGAATCTTAATCTTCCATAAGTATTTGCATCGGATACATAGAATGGACCCAAAAAGGCTCAGAAGCATGCAAGTTCTATCGAAATAAAAGACTCTCAGGTGTGTGGACAACATTAGAACCAGTTGGATTAACTCATTCTAAGCATCTAAATTAGCGCCTATTAAAGCTCCTGAAAAGGACTTCATAACCGTTATTAGTCTGAAATGTACCAAACCAAAAAAAGTCATTTTTAACCTTAATCAATCATTTCTAAAAATGGAAATCATATGGCTTGCTTTGAACACAAGATAAAGGTTTATCTAGTAAGTACTTGCTATGAATCAATACTTGCCACACTCCATCTTCAGTTAAGAGTTTGAAAAGTCATTTGCTTAACATTTGTTTTTTAATCCAATATTGGATACCAAGTCCTTCTTGGTCCTTCGGTTTACAGAGGATGCCCCATTTGGCAAGCATGAATTTACGTTGCTACCTGCCTAACTTCTTCTCTCTCCCCCTTCTTCCATGACACACACCATGATGCGGAGCATCCCATGGTTAACACGTCGTTAAGCTATTCAACTCCAAGTGACACGTGTATGGATCCATATGTTGCCAAGACATGGCATGAAAAGGTGAATCTTCTCATTTACACGTGTCCATCTAATCCTACCTTGAATGGTATGCTACCTAATGCGTTGACTCTATTCTTGCAAAGGTATGAAGGATCAAACAAGGGGAGGAGCGAAGCCAAGTGGAGGAAGAGCTTGGACTGCCTGGAATGTGTGTCCGGACATTCCAGAGGCAATGATCCGGATACTCCGGATGCACAAGCCAATGAGCACCTCTCAGGACGGTACCCGGATACTCCGGGACCAAACCCGGACACTCTGGAGGGGTACCCAAGAGCAGCGCTTTCCAACTCCACACCTGGACATTCCGGGCCTCAGCCCCAGAGTCTCCGGACGAGTCCCACCCGGAGCATCAGCTCCAACCCTCCGGACGTGCATTGACTGGCGACGTCAACATGTCCGGACATTCCAGACACACTGTCTGCGCACAATAATTTGGGCCCGAGTCCCAT
Source organism: Stipa capillata (assembly GCA_019208055.1). Taxonomy (NCBI): domain Eukaryota; kingdom Viridiplantae; phylum Streptophyta; class Magnoliopsida; order Poales; family Poaceae; genus Stipa; species Stipa capillata. The sequence goes on along the minus strand of JAGXJF010002718.1, from coordinate 44,522 downwards.
GTAACGAATTACCTTCTATCTCAAGGGTTTCGGGATTAGGGCTATAAATACCCCCACCCATGCTCTAATTAGGGTTAGACTTATTGTTTAGACTAAAGAGAGCTTTGCTCCTAATCTAGAGTTTTATCCCTCTAGATTTGGAGTTCCACCCTAGGCCTTACTTTCCTTTGGATTGTACGGATCGGCGCGTGCCTCCGAGTGGTAAACGTGGCATTCAATCAAGAGGAAGTGTTGAGTTGGTTCCTAGTTCCCAAAGGCTTTCCCATTGGGGTTTGTTGTTGGGGCGGGTTTCCATCTAGGCTTTCATAGTTATCCAATCCAATCCGTGAAAATCGGGAGCCACCGTATCAACTTGGTATCGGAGCTCTGGGTTGCCGCGGTTTGGATTTGTATCCCCTCTTTTCCCTACCCCCAATTGCTAGTTTTGTTTTGGTTTTTCTTGCCTATTTCAAAAATCCCACAAAAGAGCCCGATTTGAGATCTAGATGCGATTTGGAGCTTTGGGTGAGCTTTGGTTGGTTTTGATCCACTAGATCGCTGCTTTACTTGTTGATCTAACCTCCTTTTGCGTTACCTTGGCCTATTTTCCAAATCTCCTCTCCGATTTGTTGTTTTTCGGTCCGCCCCTATTCAGATCTGGAACATCCCGCACACCCGGAGTATTTGGACCACGTACCCCAGAGTCTCCGGCCTATCGCAGCGGAAGATTTCAGTGCTCTCAGGACGTACCCTGGAGTATCCGAACCCTTTACCCTAGAATCTCCAGCCTACCCCGGAGTATCTGGCCCATCTTATCCGGAATATCCAGGCAGCCAAAATCAGGCTGCACCGCGAGCACTGTTTCGGCTGTAACTTTCGCATCCGGACTCCATTTTTGGTGAACTTGGACTCATTTTGAAGCTATCGACGAGCTCTACATCATCCAAGTGGAATCCCATCATTTCCTTGATACCATCTTTGGAAGCCACAAGGAAAGGTAACATCTATAAGAAAAACTTTTTCTCTTTGCATTTCTTTGCGAGCCATTCTACCCTTTTGCGTATACCTTGAACCTATGAAGGCTAGCTCATCGATGATTGCTTGGGCTTTGCACACTTGATACTACCTAGAGAACCTAGGCAAAATTGTAAGTGCTAGTTGTTCTTGTAGGTCTTGGCACAAAGAAAGAAAAGGAAGGAAAAGGTTAAAAAAAAAGAAGAGAGATCAAAAGAAAAAGACCAAAAAAAGAGAAAGAAAGTGCCTTATCTTTTGTAGGAAAGCGCAAAACTCGAAAGGCTCCAAGTAGACAAATGGTACAAGTGTGCAAATCCGTAGCCCTATAAACTTTGCAACCGAGCTAGCGTCTTTCTTTGTATTTGTGCAACACGAGCCTATAGTCTTCGCTAGGAACAACTTGTACTAGCTCACTTTCTTGGTTGCACAAATCCCATTATCATTGTGTGTGAGTTGTCTGAGCTTCATTTATATCCTTTGAGATCGACTCTTATTGCATTGTTTCTATTGTGGATTATTACTAATTTTTGCAATACCTCATTATCCAATTGCTTTGTGTGTGTGTTGTGCTAACCTTTTCTGAGCTCCACATAAGCCATTGTAAGTGATAGTGTTTGGGCCTTGGAACCTTGTCAACTACCTCTTGAGGGCCACCAATTCCCACAGAGACCGTCGATCTTTTCATCCAAGGAAGGGTAGACTTCGGTGGTAAGTGAGGTGAGAAAAGAGTGTAGGGTTCCATTTCCATATACACCACATACATATCCTTTGCGCTTGCATCATTAACCATGTTTAGGTTTGACCACGAAGTGGATACCAAGAAGGAGAGATAAGGACAAGGGGGAGCGCGACACACTACATCGTCATTTCGAGCCTCGTGGCTCTCAACAAATGAGGCGAGTAATCCACGTTCATCTCCATCAAGGGACTTCACCGATAAGAACCTCAACGTCTGAAGCCCCAAAGGCTTGAGGAGAAGCCAGCATCAACGGACGGATGAGGATGGAGGAAGTCGTACAAGCACACACCATCAAGAAGCTCCTCAACGGCAAGGTTGTCAAGATGGTGAAGCGGACAAGCTCGGCAAGCCGAAGACCACCATGCCCAAGTCCCTCAAGGCCAAGTGTCAAAAGAAGCAAAGTCAGAGTAGCACAACGAAGCTACCCAAGACTCGACCTTTGGAGGCGAGTATGGAGTTGGTCGAACATGGGATTTTTTCTTCGACCAAAGAGGCACATGGAGATGAATGCACCAAGAATACCCCCATCATATCAACTTGCAATAGAGACGAGATGCAACCAATCCTATGTGAGGATGAGAGCCACATGGCCAACTTGAGAAAGAGTGATAAAAAGCGAAGGTTGTGTGACTCCACCAAATGTGAGATTGAGTGCATCATCATTGAGGGTGAGAGAGAAACACCCCAAGAAGTAAGAGGGGTAGTTGATAGGTCAAGTGGGGCCATTTCTAAAACTAACAACTTAACCTCTGCTTCTAGTATTGTTTCTCACTTGGTGTAGGAATTAGAAGCCCAACCAGCGCCCCTTCCCAACAAACCGACTCTGCCATTGGAGGTGAAAGAGCTCCCCACGAAGGGAGATGGAGAAATTGCCACCCCGTGGTTATGTCAAGATGAGGAATGTGGCTCCAAGCTAGGAGGCAAAGTCACCACCCACACCTACTTCAACTGAGGAGGACATCAAAGGTAACATTCAAATTGTTGATATGATTGTCTCACAATCAAATGTGAAAAATGTTGATTGCTTGCATGATGTAGATGAGCTTAATGTTTCTTCTCATGTCATTTTGACTTGCCCATGTGATGAATTGATTGCAAACCATGTTAATCACATGGAGTTAGTTAGACATGATGAAGTTTTTTCTAAAATCACACTTGCTCATTCCATATGCTATATCATGTTTGAGGAACCTTTGACTTTGTCATGTGCTATGAGTAAGATTTCTGAAATCACATCTTTGAAGTCTTTTCATAGTACCTATGCCTATCCTTATAAATTTAATTTAATCGGTAAATATGACATAGATGACAAGTTTATGGTTTGTGGCATGAATATCACTTGCAATGAATTTGCCATGTTGAAGTTGCATATTTTGGGCAATCCATCTTAGATACCATGCCATCAACACTTTGCCATGCATGATGATGATAATGCCACATGCGTTGCAAGAAACATGATAACTACTTGTTCTTTCCATAAGATCTCTTGCAACTATGTTAATATTTTAAATGTGCCATGTAATGAACATCATCAAATTGCCCCTTTTATTGCAACAAATATGTTGACCACTTGTTCTTTCCATAGATTTTTTTTGCAACAATGATCTAATGCTTGAAAATATGGAGTATGATGAGAATAATACAAAGAGCATACATGGCACTCGAGAAACCATGATGCATAAAACTAGGGATGCATTGAGTAAAAAGATACACGCTGCATATTTGCCATGCATCTTTAGCTCTTTTAGTGTTGAACAAAACAAGGGACATGTCATGATGGACGATGTATACATATACCATGTATACACATTATATTTGCTATACATTTTGTGTGCTAATGGTGGTGTGCGAAAGAAGAAATACGTCATGACGTATGACGTGTTCATCTACCACACATACACGTTGTTTGTTTGGTCTAGTGATGGTGTAGGAAACAAGGTCTACATAGCAACGGCTGAACAACGTGAGCTGACCAAAAGAAGTTTAAGCATCCGCGAAATGTTCGAGCCAAGCACCGCTACGCGTCAAGAGCTAACAAGGAAAGCATGACGGAACCTCACCAAGGTGAATTCTTTCCCTTGTGACAACCCTCTCTTAAGCTTTAAGGATGGTCTACTCTTTGATTGTTGTTTCTTCTTCATTGTCAGCTTGATGTACATCATGGAAGGAGAAGGAACACCATGGAGTACCAACTTCAAGGCAGACGAAGGTGCGAGGCATCAACGGGAAGAAGCTTGGAAATCAGCCCTCTTTGGCATTGAAGGAGTAGGGTCGAGGACGACTCCTTTTCAAGAAGGGGGGAATGATGCGGAGCATCCCATGGTTAACACGTCGTTAAGCTATTCAACTCCAAGTGACACGTGTATAGATCCATATGTTGCCAAGACATGGCATGAAAAGGTGATTCTTCTCCTTTACACGTGTCCATCTAATCCTACCTTGAATGGTATGCTACCTAATGCATTGACTCTATGCTTGCAAAAGTATGAAGGATCAAACAAGGGGAGGAGCAAAGCCAAGTGGAGGAAGAGCTTGGACTGCTTGGAATGTGTGTCCGAACATTTCGGAGGCAATGGTCCGGATACTCTGGATGTACAAGCCAATGAGCACCTCTCGAGACGGTACCCGGATACTCCAAGACCAAACCCGAACACTCTGGAGGGGTACCCGAAAACAGCGCTTTCCAACTCCACGCCCGAACATTCCGGGCCTCAGCCCCAGAGTCTCCGGACGAGTCCCACCCGGAGCGTCAGCTCCAACCCTCCGGACGTGCATTGACTAGCGATGTCAACACGTCCGAACATTCCGAATGAAATACCCCGAAATGTCCGGACACACTGTTTGCGCACAGTAATTTGGGCCCAAATCCCATGTAACGAATTACCTTCTATCTCAAGGGTTTTGAGATTAGGGCTATAAATACCCCCACCCATGCTCTAATTAGGGTTAGACTTGTTGTTTAGACTAAGAGAGCTTTGCTCCTAATCTAGGGTTTCATCCCTCTAGATTTGGAGTTCCACCCTAGGCCTTACTTTCCTTTGGATTGTACGGATCGGCGCGTGCCTCGGAGTGGTAAACGTGGCATTCAATCAAGAGGAAGTGTTGATTTGGTTCCTAGTTCCCAAAGGCTTTTCCATTGGGGTTTGTTGTTAGGGTGGGTTTCCATCTAGGCCTTCCTAGTTATCCAATCCAATCCGTGAAGATCGGGAGCCACCGTATCACACCATGTAGCTCCTCCTTGGTCAACAACTTGTGCAACTTGTTCTCTTCTCCCTCCAACGAGTTCTCTTGTCAGGCAGTGGTGGCGTGAGGTTACGGCTCACCTGTGGGGTGCGCAATTGTGGCAGGCAATAGGCTGTGCAAGTGGGTGCGATGGTGCTTCACTAATGAATATTATGTTGATTGCTGGAGGAGAGGGAACAGGTGGTGGAGGAGGGGAAGGGGACAAATAGGCGTGGTGCTCGCGAGAGTGGGAGGAGGCATGGGGTACAGGAAGGAAGGCGAGAGTAGGGGAGCTTATCAAAATGCGTGTTGTTGCACAATCTCAAGACCGCTAAACCAACATTTTAGCCCCCCAAACCATTACCGACAACCGTGAGGTCCCTGAAATTTGTATCTAGACACCTGGGTTCTGATACCACTTGTTGCGTAATCTTGTGCCCACTAAACCAGCATTTCAACCCCATTGCGCCTTGACACACTGCCTTTGCCGCTGCGATGTCCTCAGGTTCACATGATGAGAGTGCAACGACCTTTTGCTTCTGTAATAGCCAAGTAATTATGTTTCCTCTAAGGAAGAACGCCACTTCCATTGTACTTTTACAATCATCAATATCACTGCTCATATCACTGTCGATGTATCCCTCAAGTGTAGCTCTTTGCATTCTTTAGCCCAAATCAAGCATCCCTATAACATACCTTAAGATGTGTTTTATGGCATCCATTTGCTCAGTAGTTGAAGGCTCCATGTATCAGCGCACAATTCCGACCGAATACGCCAAGTCTGATCTTGTGTTCACGAGTTATCTCAAGCTTCCAGTGATGCTTCTTTATGTGGTTTGATCAACTGGCGGTGATGCACTTTTCTATCTTAGCTTGAGCCTTGGCTCTAGGGGTGCTTATGTTGGATTGCAATCGCTCATGCCACAGTTCTCAAGGATCTTCTTCTCGTGTGCTTCTTAGCAAACAGAGATACCACCTACCATTTGATGTACTTCAATGCCAAGATAGTAACTCAATAAACCGAGATCACTCATCTTGAAGAGTTCCATCATCTATTGATTGAACCTCACAATCTCCTCCTCACAGGCTCCTGTAATCACCAAGCACTACCACAGAAAAGGCTTTTATAGCTGGTTAAAAAAGGCTATCTCAGCCGGCTTCGTATCCTACTGTAAGCAAGGGGAGCTCATAATCCGTCTTATCTCAACTGGTTTCTGAAGCCGGCTGGGATAACAACACCTGAGTCGATTGTCCAAGCAAAGCCGACTGAGATAGAACACCATCTCAATCGGTTCACAAAATCTAACCGACTGATGTAAAAGAGTATCTCCGTCGTTTCACGAAGTAGAACCGACTGAGAGATAATACTATCTCAATGGGTTCACTGAAGCAAACCGACTGAGGTAAAAATTGTATCTCAGTCACTTCATCCAACAGGACCGACTGTGATAATATACTATCTCAGTCAGTTCCATCAGATGAAACGACTACCATATTGAATTATCCCAGCTGGTTTATTTGGAGAACCGGCTCGGGTATTATTTGGGACAGGTAGGCAGAATTCAGGTTTCTACCTGCCCTGAATCAGAAAAAGCAATTATATATCCCAATTTTCTCAGATCTCTCCTAGATCATCCCAGAACATAAATAATATAGAAATTCACATGCACATTGACATCCACACCACATTTGAATTCACAAACTCAAGTAGATAGAAATTAGTAAAATGAAGAAGTTCACATTTGAATTTAGTTCACTATACAGTTGAATATACAAGTTTGTATCACATCTGATTGTTGGGATCAACCGTCAGTTCTGTCATGGTGGAACTCGCCATCTTCATTGATGACTTGCTGAACAATGAACCTCGCCAACTGCTCTCAAATATTGGCAAGCTCTTTCTGTGGCAATTGAGTGTCGGAAATATGTGCAACCTATTGGTACGAAGATCATAGTGCAGCCGTGTAGAAGAATATAGATAGAACAGTATTGTAGAAAAACTTCACTTGCCACAGTGACTTCAGCTTTGGCATCGGCAGCTCAACCCATGAGAAGTTTTATGTGGTGGCAAATATAGAAGCCACATAAATGGGATCTGTCGGGCTAATGGCGGCACTGAAAACATATAGAATGACTCGGTTTAATTAAGTTATGTGTAACCCATATTATGAAGCGTAAATGTGTGGAACTAGATACATACTGGAAATCTCCAGTAGTGTAGTAGCTCATTAGGGCCCTCCTCCTTTGCTTTCTTCCCTCCGTGTGCTAGGTAATATTGGTAGACTCTGAATTTCCACTTGCTACTTGCATCCAATGTTGGCTGCTGCCCAATTCGGACAGTATTTATGGACCTGCCACATTATCTTAGTCGGTTTGTTAATAATACCAACTGCGGGAAAGTCGAGAGAAGATTACAATCGGTATTTCAAGAAAACTGACTGAGGGAAGATTGACCAGTCGTACTCACAAAGATCAAGATGTACGCTGTCCAGTCGGTTTTTTACCAAAAACTGACACATCACTCACTTTTCAGTCGGTTTTTCAAGAAAACCGACTTGAGGGAAGGTTGACCGGTCATGCTCACAGAGATCGAGATGCGCGCTCTCCAGTCGGTTTCACTCCAAAAATCACCACATGTCACACTTTGCAGTCGGTTTTTAATAGCCACTAGCTGAGATGTCCATCCAGAATTATTTGAAATTGAAAGCACGGGAAATTTCACAGTACGGTTCTGCAGTGCGAACCGACTGAGGTATAAACTTTCAATCCATTTGGGCGGTAAACCGACTATGTCCATTCATCTTCAACCACCAATTCGTGCGTGAAACCGCTCTCTGTATACCGTCTCATCTTCTCTGGTGCTGCTCCGCCTCTTACATAAATACTCCACCTGCGCCCAATCCTGCTCCTTTTCTCCTCCACCATGGACTACCTATGGCCGTCATCAGTGCCTTCGCCCTTCACAGGTCCTCCGTCGCCAATTAGTTGGCCATCCAACTACTCATCCGATGAGGACTCACCAAAGGTGGTGGTCTCCTCCGACGAGGTAGATTGGACACCGCCGAACTCCGAGGATGATGATTGGATGGCCGACAACTTTCACAGTGGTCCACCGCCGCCAGGCTCGTCGGAGGAGGCCGACGAGGCCAACCGCGAGGAGGAGGAGGACGGCAATGTAGACGAGGACGAGGACGATGACGATGGCCATGTAGACGACGAGCAGCAGGGCGCTAGTGCCGCCCGAAAGGGCTACTGCACCGACAACTACTGGGAGCACACTGACAAGGATGACATCGGCTGGGAGGACATCGACGAGGACATCGTCGGCTGGGAGGACACCGACAAGGACGACGATGACCTCGACAGCTCCGACAGAGGCGACCGCGCCAACGATGGCGGGGACGCAGTCTCCACGGCGACAACGACGCGATCGGGCCTGTCTAGGAGGCAGCGTAGGCTTAATTAAATAATTAATTAGTCTACTATGTAATTATTACTGCTACTTTCTATTAATTAGTCTCCAAATATATGTTCGATCTCTGCCAGTGTCCAAAAATCACAAATGTATGTTCTACCATGATCTGTTTGTTCAATCTCTACCTCGGTGTCCAAAAGCCACAGAAACTATTACTGCCAGTTCCTCACAAAAACCAACTACCGAATGGCTTTGAGCCCATTCAAAACAAAAACCGACTATACTAAAACATACATTACAGTCGGTTCAGAATAATGAATTGGCTGTATAATTCATATAGTCGGTTCGTTATAAAAACCGGCTAAGATGTCGCATTATCTCAGCCGGTTATTTCTTCGAAGCCGGTTTTCAGAGATGAACCGGCCGAGGTGGTCATCTTTCTTGTCGGTTTTCCAGTAACCGCCTGAGATATGGGGTCCAGGATTGTCATTTTTGTAGTAGTGAAGTCATCCACATATGCACCAACTAGAAGGCTAGATGTACCTTTACCTCCCTTGTGCACATCATGCTCAAGTGGGCTTCTTTGAAATCCAAGAGACAACACCGTGCTGTCCAGTATGGAATTGCATGCTCTCGGGGCTTGACGTAGACCATACAACGCCTTGAGCAGCTTTGAAAAAGGAAGTGAGCAACTAGGAGGTTGGCTCACATACACCTCTTCTTCTAGATCTCCATTCAAGAATGTCGACTTGACGTCTATGTGATGCAATCGCCATGTTCCTGAGCTACTAGTGACAAGTAGCCTCATGTTTCCATCCTTGCAACCGGAGTAAACCCCTCTCCGAAATCAATTCCTTGCTTTTGCACATACACCTTTGCAACCAAGTGTGCCTTGTGCTTCACCATCGCATGATCCTAATCCTTTATTTTACTTCAAATATCCACTTGAGACCTATAGCTCGATGTCTAACTGGAAGATCAAATAGACTCCACGTCTCGTTATTGCAGATCGAGTCCACTCTCTCCCGTATTGCACTGCGCCAGCTCTCTTCCTTGTCAGCATCATCGAAAGATGCCGGCATCTTTAGCACCAACAGGCATAAACCTGAATACAATAGGTGAATCGGCCCAATCGCCTCATACAGCTAGCACAAGCATGTTGACATCTCCGGCCTTGCGTGCCCGCCATTGATGTACCCGGTGTCCCTAGTGTCTCTGGAGATGCTAGGGTTGCTGGAGATGTCGTGTGATCATCAATCTCCAATACCAGCATGTTGCCATGTGATGGAGGTGGAGTTTCTAGTGCTTGATGCTCATCGAGGCCATTAACATTCACTTCATTGTGACCTACAGGTTCAATGTGTTCATAGAAACATTAGACATCTCACCGGACAGGCCTTGTTTTTCCTCCGATGTAACGCTCCAGTTCCAAGCCTTCTCTTCTTCGAAAATAGAGTCGCACATGACGCGCATCTTCCTGGTGGTGGGATCATGTGTGTGATATGCTTTCGTGCCATGCTCGCAACTGATGAAAACCATCTGCGTGATGTGGTCTGCGAGCTTGCTAATGTGGCCGCTCACCTTCTTGACTTGTACCCCACTACCGAACATGCGCAAGTGATGGACATCCGACTTGAGCTTGTACCATGCTTCATATCTTGTCATGCCAACCACACTTTGGGTCGGTGCAATAGGTATAACACAGTAGTGATGGCTCCTCTCCCAAATTTGTTGGGCATGTTTTTGCTCTTCAACATGCTCTAGCCATAGTGACAACCATCTAGTTTCTTCACTCAACCACCGCGCTCTGTTGATGTGAATATGAGGCAATCAAGTACCTCTTGATGTCATGCTACTTGCAATAGGCAATGAACTTGTTAGATACGAATTCACCTTGCCGATCTATGTGAGAAGCTTTCAACTTTGCTTCTGCTTCTACCTCAGCTGCACCTTGACCTTGAAGGTAAGAAATGCTTCATCCTTAGATTTTTAATAGGATTCTAAATATCTACTGTAGTCATGAACTACTAGTAGAAAATACTTGTTACCCGTCGGAGTAGGAGGAGTGATTAGTCCACATAGATCGTTATGAAAAGTTTCAGCACCTTGCTCGCTTTGAACTTAGCTTCTCGCGGGAACGGGCAGCCATCATACAACTAGGCCATCCTGGCCTAACTTGTGGGAGCCCTTTAACTAGGCCATCCTGGCCTAACTTGTGCAATGCTTGGAAATTTAGGTGGTCGTAATGTGCATGCTACCTCCATGCATCATTGTCAAGGCGTGCCATCAAGCACACCGGTTCCGCTGGGCCGAGGTTGAGGATGTACAGCCTATTCCTCGATCTCCTGACGTGCACAAGAAGATTTCTTTGACAGTCGAACACGCACAAGTACCCATCTTCCAAGACAATCTTGCAACCACGCTCCTCAAGCTATCAGAGGCTTACTATGTTGCTTGCCAGCTTTCGGATGTAGTAAACATCAATCAGCGCCTTGTGTTCTTTCCTGCGTACCTCAAACAAAACTGTGCCCGCTTTCGGATGTAGTAAACATCAATCAGCGCCTTGTGTTCTTCCCTGCGTACCTCAAACAAAACTGTGCCCGCTTTCGGATGTAGTAAACATCAATCAGCGCCTTGTGTTCTTCCCTGCGTACCTCAAACAAAACTATGCCACGCCCACTAATGCCGACCGCTGAGCCATCACCGAATTTCACCGTCCCGCTAATGGAAGTGTTTAGCTCAGTGAACTGCTGACAATGTCCTGTTATGTGGTTACTTGCACCAAAGTCCAGGTGCCAAACATTAGCATCGTCTTTTCCCGTTCCTTCTGCGTTGAGAAATTCTTTTTACAAAATAATTCTTTTTAAACTATATTTAAAAGATAACCTATCACAAAAAATATTTCTAAATCTAACCCTTTTGACGCCGCCAAGCACACGACGTTGCAGGGACACTCTATGGCGCCACGGTCCACGGCACCGTATACCTCGTCCCACTGGCAGGCCCGTTGCCTTGGCCGGCTAACCATGCCACGTCAGCCGACCACGGCAATAGGGCTGCCAGCGGAACGAGGTCTACGGCGCAATGGAGCGTGACGCCGTAGAGTGACCTTGCAGCGCCATGCTACGTGGCGTCGTCAAAAGAGTTAAATTTGAAAAAAAAATTAGGATTGATTATCTTTAAAATATAATTTAAAAATTATTTTATAAAAAGAAATTCTGCATCGAAGATGTACCCTTCTTCCACAAGTGTCACGGTCTCGGTGATGTGATCCTGGGACCTGATTTCGAACAGGGCGGCCGAGGGCATCCGGGTGAAAGAAGAAACATGAAATGGGATTGTATGCTCATTTATACGTTTGATCTGGGCCTACTATCAAATTCAACTTGTGATTCTGGTGGCAAACGATCATCGGGGCACAGCTCAAAAAGTCGGCCCGACTAGTATGTAACAAGCACAGGCATCTTGCTGGAGCTTCAGTGAACAACGCCTAGTTGGCCCAATTCGCACTAACTCAGCCAACTTAGCTACTAGTTCAGGTGAAAATTTCTGGACTCAAAGGTCACAGAATGATATTGATAAGCCGATTTAGTATTTACTTGTATATTAGTTTTTTATTCTTTATTTTCCTTTCTTGTACATAAGAAGGTAGGAACAATATATCAAACTGTTATTGTCTTAGATAAAGGAGATAAAAGAAAAGGAGTGGATTTATCCTTTTACCGCCTAACTACTCGTTGCGCGAATTATTAGGTTTTGCAAGCATTTGCACAGAAATATCAGGTTATTATACCTGACCTGGTCCTTGTCTGACATCTCTGGCCAACTTACAGACGCCACGTTTGACATAACGTGACATCGACTGATCAAGCGGTCCTAAATCGAGTCTACCAAAAGTTGCTCGGATATCTTTGTAACCAATATTACAGATGGACAAGCTTCAGGTCAGGCGAAAATATAACACGTCGCAGAAGGACCAAAACATTATCCCAGGAATGCAGTTATCAAAATATCAGCCTTTGTGGGCTAGAAAGGACATAAACTTTCTCTTGGTCTTTTCCTTGGGGGTAGATAGACTTGTCCTGGTTGCTAATGTTACCAGACTTTGTAGCCATGAGGCCATGCTACTTCACCTGCTCCCTCACAGGCTTGTCATAGATAAATGCTGCTCCCCTGAAGTTCGGGAGCACCAGCCACGCCGTGGACAGCAGCTTCAGCTCGTACAAAATAGGTATCCTAAAACTTCAGAGATAATCCCAAATTAATCATCGGTCTAATCGTAATCGCAACCGAAAACCATCAGTTTAACATACTCTTAGTTTCACGAACTGATGTTTGTCTAGAGAAAGGAGCACCAAGATCATGATGTCATTGATTCTGCCAGTAGATTATGGGCTTTAGTATCATCTCCAGGAGGATGACGAATGAGTAGAGGATCCAGTAAGGGTGTGTTTGGTTCAAGGGATGAAGTTGGATGGGTTGGGGCCATCCCTGTTTTTGGGGCTATCCTGGTGTTTGGTTTGAGGGATGGATTGGATGAGGGCAACCACAAAAAAGGCATATTCTATTTAGATGCTGGACAGACAGACGCAACAAAAAAACTCGGATGGTGCGGCCCGTGGCTCTCGCGTCAGCTCCCAATCCTCCAATCCTCCATCTCCGTTTCCCCCCGCTGCTCCGCTCCCGCCGCCGTGCGCCGCGCTGCCGTCGCCCCCGAGCCCGCGCCGCCGCCGGGCCACCTCCGTTTCCCCCCGCTGCTCCCCTCCCGCCGCCGTGCGCCGCGCTGCCGGCGCCTCCCGCATGCTGATGTACTCGGCTATGCCCTAAATGTCTTCCTGAGAGTTGATAAGAACAGAAACTGCACTTGCTAAGTGTTATAGTGGTTTGGTTACTTATGATTGATCTGGTGTATATTGTTCATGCTACACTAGTTGGAGGAATGCATTATCTCTGATGGCCATGAGATATAGATATATGTGTGCTGGTGGTCTAGTGATTTAATAAGAACAGATGGTACACTTGATTTCCCTTATGCATGTCAGATTAATTAAGTTGAAAGAACAGACATTGCCTTGATCTTAGTTATTCTCTGATTTCTAGATGAATGCATATATCAATATCAGTTGTTGAATTGAAAGAACAGATGCTTTTCCTTTTCTTAGGTTTTAGTCAAGAGTCGAAGATTAGGTTAGATACTTGTATAGGTAGAGATGCATATGATGTATTTTTCTTTCTCATTTTTGTACATCAGACAATTGTAATTGTACTCCTTTATTATTTCTTCTTTTTACATCTTGTAATCAAACATTGTAAAGATATTCTCTGATTGAATGAAGTTTTAATTGTTCAAATGCTTGTATGAGATGTATGCATGGTGCAATAGCTCATCCCATCCCTCCAACCAAACAAAATTTTGACTGATCCTATCCACTTCCATCCCTCCAACCAAACAAAAATTGTCTCATCCCACTCAACTAACCAAACAGAAAACAGGCTCATCCTATCCCTGAAAACTGGATGGCCCCAACCCATCCATCCTTGCCCTCCAACCAAACGGACCCTAAGCCAGCCACTGCTCATCGTCCAGCTTTGACGGGAACTTCATCGCCCGAACTGACTCATATCTGTCCTTACACTCATGGTCCAGTTAATCCATAAATTTCCGAGAAGTACACCAAACAAATACACAAGCAAATCTCTAAGTACAGTAGTACTGAATAAATCTTGAAATGTTGTGAACTTACAAGGGGTATAGCGGAGTGACAGTATGGCTGTAAAGAACAAAGACAAGCAAAGCAAGAAACTTAATTAACTGAGGCACATGGTAATCAAGGCCAAAGTGATCATCACTGCACATTTTAGGTGAACATACCCTGCTAAGGAGTGGAGGTGACTTAGGACCATCCATAGCTTGCCCATTTGCAGCCGCGTAAATCTTCCTTAGCTTCTTGCTTACCAACTTCTGTGCAATCCTAGTGTGATTAATGGACGGTTTGAGCTATGTGTGTTGTTTGGAATTATGGATGATGTTTATACAGGGTGAAAAGTTGATGACAAGGACCCTCTCCGTTTGCCGGCCAAATTAGCATCCAGTTGTGAACTGGTCAATGCATGGTACATGGCTGGTGAGACATGCAAAACTAACTAGCCAAAAGCACAAAAAACACTCTGCCCAAATTGCCAATGGAGAGGGTACCTGTAATTTGTTCTGTTTGTTGTTTGGGAGCTTGAGAAATGAAGTTATACCTTGTCACGACACTGCTCAAGAGTCATGGGCATTGAGTGAGTGTGGTCACCGGACAGCTCCATACGTACGTAGAACCAAAGACGAAAGCAGAGGAGTTACTCTAGCTGGAAAAGGCTTTTCTAGAACACTGCATGATCAATTGTCTGGTCCTTCTGAATCCATTCATCAGATTCTGAAAATGCATTTACAGGCTAGATCAACCCAAACAACTCAACAAGGAAGGAATCCCTTTGCTCTCTCAGTCCAATGGCTTCCACACTTCACACATACATAATGACCAGGGCCAGACATGCAACTACTGCCTTGTGTGAATCATAGCAGAGAAGAAAGGGAAAAAACAGAACTGAACACTAGAACACTACTACAAGCTAGCTGCAGGGAATTCACTGCCTCCGGCTCAGTAAGCTTCATGATCCTTTTTGGGAGCGACGAAGGAGAGAAACCTGCTCTTGGCATTCTCCTTCTCCTTGGGGGAAGGCGAAGGCGACTTGTCCTTGCCGCTCTCCTTCTTGCCGATGCTGCTGCCGGCATGGGTGGTGAGGCCGTGCTTCCTGAGCTGCTCCCTGACGAACCTGTCGTAGATGAACGCCGCACCCCTGAAGTTGGGAAGCGCCAGCCACGCGAGGAACAACAGCTTCAGCTCGTACCAGATCGGTGTCCTGCAAAATTAATCAACACTTTTCACCATCAGTGAATCCACACGCAGAAATCAAGAAACGCCATGAACGAACTTACTAATGGATTGATTTGTTTTTACCAGTAGATGAGCGATTCGAGGACCATCTCCATGAGGGTGATGAAGGAGTAGAGGATCCAGTACGCCAGCCACTGCTCGTCGTCCAGCTTCGACGGGCTCTCCATAGC
The DNA here is from genome assembly GCA_019208055.1 of Stipa capillata. Lineage (NCBI taxonomy): Eukaryota > Viridiplantae > Streptophyta > Magnoliopsida > Poales > Poaceae > Stipa > Stipa capillata. The sequence goes on along the minus strand of JAGXJF010002718.1, from coordinate 29,042 downwards.
CTGCACCGATGCATACCTGCAGATATGAAGATTTGAGACCACGGTTTCTCGAAGTTAAAAAAAATCAACCGAAACCAAGCAATCCTTATGAACTTACAAGGGGTACAGGAGCATCACGCCAGGCCTGCGACAACAAGGAACAGCAAATGGTTGCACACTTCAGTTGAGCTGAACTGCAAGAACTGTAAACAAGAACCGAAGAAAAAAATCGAAGAGACAGGACGCACCCTGCTAGGGAGTGAAGGTGAGTGAGGATCGTCCAGAGCTTGCCCATTTTTTGCTATAAGACGGAATGATCTTCTTCTTCCTGGTGTTTGATTGTGCTGTCTCAACTGGAAGTGACGGACAGATGAGTGGACAAACCAACCAATGTTTCCTTTTGTTTCGATTTGGATGTGTTGTTCCGGGGGAAGGCGAAGGTGAGGAATTATATAGGAAGCAACATTGTGGCTAGGATGGAGGACACCTGGCGCAACGCCATTGGCAGGGAGTTTCTTTTGTCTACTGCTTTGATGGGGATAGAAAGGGCTTGGACACGTGTCAACATGGTGCTGCACCGACCAGGTCGGCAGGTCAGGTACCTTGTTGGATTGAATCTTGGGGTGTTTTTTATTTCTGGATTGATTAGAGATCTCGGAGATGGCAATGGTCAAAAGCTTAATTCTTCCAGCAATTTGTTAACTCCTTTCGTCTCAAATACAAGTCGTCATAAAATACGTGTAGTCAACTTTAAAAAAAATTTGACCACAATAAGTGTAGAAATATATTGATACACTTTATAAAAATAATACCATTAATTTATCTTACAAAATTTTTTCATTCTATGTACATCTTATAAATTTTTATAATATATTATGGATCAAAATTATAATCAAAGTCTTATATTAGAGAATATTAAAAATAAAAAAGACTTATATTTAAGATCAAAGGGAGTAGATAACAAGGGTATTAACCTTTCAAATATCGTATATACATAACTCTTACACAGTTGTAAATTATAGCCACTGGCTATAGAAAAGTTTTACGAGCTATAAAAACCTTACAATTAATCGAATACAGTATAATTAAGTACGCTAAAGCTTAATTAACCAATAAATAGTCGCCGCACCCACTAATATAAGAGCCCAGTTTTCCGGGCCCAACCCAGGAAGCCACCCCTAAACATATTAGAAGATCCAGCTGGTGGAGAACTAAATGCAACATAAATCACACGCCATGAAATTTGAGCAAATGGGCAATCAAAGAACTGATAGGAATAGATTCTTTAGCATTACAAAAACAACACTTGTAACTAGTAGTCCACTTTCTTTTACGTAGGTTATCCTTATTCAGTAAAAATTCACGATATAAATACAAAAGAAAGATCTTTATCTTCAAAGCTATTTTGGCTTTTCCAAATGTGATGGTTTGTATGTGGTAGAACGAAATTGCCTAACACATTATACATGAACGGCACCAAAAAGTCTCCATTCCTATGAAGCTTCCATTTGAAGACACCTCTATTGGATGTTAGGCGCAATTAAGCTACTCTAGAAACTAAGTCATGCCATGCCACTAGCTTCGGACCCGCTATGTCTCGATGGAATGAAACATTTAATAAAATGTTACTTAACAATTGTATTACAATCACATATTTCTGTCACACAAAATTATATAAGAGAGGGTACTGATGATATAATGGTGAGGTACCACCGTATTTAAGGACTTGTTTGGTTGGGCTGTGGCTATTGACAAAGCTGTTGTTGACTGGCTGTCTGAAAAAGTTGTTGTGGTTGTGGTAAAGTGAACATATGGCTTTTGGTTGATCCAAACCATCTACAACATTTCGAAAAATAAGCACCTAAGCTTTAGCACATTTAAAGTTGACAGAAGGCAGCTTTTCTAAACAGTTGAATTTACGCTGCAAAGCCCACAACTATCATTGGTAAAAGCTGCTAAAAAGCTAGCCGTTTGGTTGGCCTATAGCTTTTATCAGTGGAAAGCTACTGAAAAGCTCAACCAAACACCCTCTAAGAGCCACACTGAACCTGCAATTTGTTATTTGGAGGATAAAATAACTGGCAAGCTGCAACCAGAGAGTGAAGATGCTCAAGATTATATATTATGCCTGCAAATTCTATCAGACCTCCAGCGTTTAAATAGTTGGTTAACTATATCTAGAAAATTTGTTTTCTCTCGTTTCTTACAGTGTAGTGTTAATACTTCCACGGTACCTAAAAACAACTCCCTCTATTTTAAAATAGATGTACATTTAGAGTTAGATATAAGAATTAAAGGTACTAGTCATCAATCTATGGGGGTGTTTGGTTGGGTTTTTCAGCAGCTTTTCACTGGAAAAAGCTGCAGTCCAACCAAACGGCCAGCTTTTCAGCAGCTTTTGCAAATGGTAGCTGTGAGCTTTGCAGTGCATATTCAACTGTTTAGAAAAGCTGTCTTCTGCCAGCTTTTTGCAATGTGCTGAAATTTCAGTGCTCATTTTTTGAAATGTTGTAAATGGTTTGGATCAACCAAAAGCCATATATTCATTTTCCCACAGCCACAGCAGCTTTTTCAGACAGCCAGTCAACAGCAGCTTTATCAACAGCCACAGCCTAACCAAACAAGCCCTATGTATCCGCACCGCTACCATTGTTACTCTTTTGTGACAATATTAAATAATGATAACCACGATGAGCTAAAAAATGTCAATTATGTCTCTTTAATTGTAATTAGTTTTTTTACTCTAGTAAACTATCCCATTTTAAGGGAAAAAGATAAATAAATTTAATATGTGTGACCCTTGATATGTTGCCAATTAACTAACAAGTAAATCATATGACGAAGGGAAAAGAGTTGGTAAACAATGTACCTTATTCAACTGAGTCAATTAGTGCAATGTGACTATACAACAAAATTAATTAGAATTGAAATAACACGACAACTCACAGGTTTTAACATCAAGGCAAAAAAAAGAAAGAAATATAACGGTTTATATCAGTAGCACTTGAAACAAATTTCCAAATATGCATATAATTAGAAATTGAGAGAATTTCATATATGCCACTCAAATTTTGATCGGTTTCTAAATATACCATTGAAAAAATTCCTCTTCCAAATATACCACTATTATTTTGCACTGGTTTCATATATGCCACTAACATCAGTTGACTGTTAAGATGCACTTTTAATTGATAAATTTTCTTGTGATAATTTTAAATGTATACTAAAATGAGGAGTTTTGTTGCTCAAATTGCTATGTTGCTGAAATGTGCTCTAATTATTATGCACGATTTTAGAATTATCTAACTGTTAAATGCTCTAAAAGTTTTAGAAAATATTTTCTCGAATATATGTAAAAACATGTCAATAAACACTGCTATTATATTTACTACAAAGTGGCATATATGAAAACCAATACAAAGGGATATTTACTACAAAGTGGCATATATGAAAACCAATACAAAGGGCAAAACTGTCTTTTCAATAGCCACTTAACGGTCAACTGACGTCAATGGCATATATGAAATCAGTGCAAAATTTCAGTAGCATATTTGAAAGAGGGACTTTTTCAGTGATATATTTGGAACCAGTCAAATTTTAAGTGGTATATATGTAATTCTCTCTTAAAAATTAATTCTAGATAATCTTAGGCGATAAATTTTCTTCCATGTTCATTTTCTTCCATGTTCACATCGTACATGGCAGTGTTTTTCATTGGCTTGAAACAACACATGATAAGAGTGCATAATATAATTTTCCTTTTTCTAGGAATGATTTTTGATTTATTGGTTCAAAGGGATACTTTTAGAGTACTCTGTAGTTACCAGGATCGTGAGCGACCAAACATAGTAACGGGTTGATCGGGGTCAATTTGGCCTGTGATTTCTCCCCTCAAGGGCTTGTTTTGTTTCAGAGTGATCGGTAGGGATTATAGCTCAATCCCTGTGAATCAGCCCGGCCGGACTCAATTCACTTCAAAAAAATTTGATGTATTTGGTTCTTGGCTCACCCGAGAAAAGCGCACCTAACCCCTCCGTAGTAGGCCATTTCTCTGGGAAACATCCCCTGCCTCCTCGTGGAAATTCCTAGTGAGGATGCAGAGGAAAAAGGATCAACCTAATCTCAAGTATTAGTCTCCTAGAAGGATGATTTTCTGTCTTCCAAACAAGCCCTAAAGATTAAGAGGATCCCAAGTTATCAAACAAAGCCTGATAGAGCGACTGCCAGCCAGGGACGGAGGGTGGGGGTCATTACCGTCCCAAACAACACTTCTAATTTTTTCTCAAGCTTAGATGGTGAAAAGACACTCCTCAAGAAACCCGCTGTGTACGTTAAACAGTCGGATAATCCGACTAGGATAGCACTTACAAGTGACATACAGGTCATGAGTATGATGATAAAAACATGGTTACACTTGTCGTCGGATGTCCTCTTCAAAAATATTGTAAGATTCACGTCCACGAGAAGATATTATAAGGTTCACGTCCAAGGTAAGGTTCGCGCAGTACATGAAAGTGTCAAAGAGAAGGGAGAAAATGCACTTCCGCTCCTGCGCTGGCTCAAAGCCATGAATAGCCCCCTCTCAAAAATAAAGTCAAAAACGACACTCTTGTCCTCTCACGCTCTGACACGCGTCACATGCTGCACGCTGGAACCGCGGATGCCTCCTGCCGCTTGTCTGATCCACGGCCCGCGCGTGGGACCTGTGAGGCCCACCTGCCGCACGGTGAATCCCTCCTGCCGCATACTCGGCCAGCGGCTCGGTCCTGCCGCAGGTGGGACCTGCGGGATCCCACCTGCCGCAGGCCAAGTCTGCGGCGCCAGTCTCGCCCGGCTGCCGCTCGCCCGCCACACGTCCGACCTGCGGCTCCCGGCCGACGCGACCGCACGCTGTCTTCTTCCTCCCTTTATTGCTACAGTATTTTCATTTTAGACACTGTTTCTCTCAGATTCGTTGCCCGGAAATCGCGTGCCCGCATGCGAGACTCTGCACTCATTTAAACCCCAGCCTGGTGCAGCTCCCTCCTCCCTTACTATCTCATCCCATTCAGTCTACCTTCTCTCATTCCAGTGCATCCCAAGAATAGAGAAGAACAGCGAAAGAAGATTAGAGTTTGGAGAAATTTTTGTAGGTTTTCGAGCTAAAATCAGTGGTTGGAGTAATTGAAGAAAAAAAGATGAAGTCAAGATGTACAAGTAGAGGTAAGAAAAATTCGCATGCAAGTTGTTGATTAATTGTTTCGTTAGTCAGAAATCAACATGTTACGCTATTTTTTTATTTGCTATATCTCATATTTGAAAGTGATGTTTTTGGTTATTTTTTTGACCAAAAATATTAATTAGCAGAATTGATATGACAATGACGATGTTAGTTTAATTTTTGGACCAAAAATAATAATATTTTCGTTATGTAGTAATTAATTAGTCAGATTGAAGTTCTCTTTATACTATTGGTAGTCATCTTATTTTCTATGTTAACAAAATAAGTTAAATAGCAAATAATTAGTATGTTTGTAGGATGCTATAAATTTTGATAACAATGTTGTTATTTATACTGTAGTGACCCGAGTACATATGATGATGGCTTAAAGAGTGAGTTGTGGATCATATTTGTGTTGCAACAGGGAGATTGGTGCATTAAACAGTGAGGTAATAAAATTTCACATGCAAATAATTATGTACCTCGACTGTTATATTTTAAAACGTGCATATATTTCACAAAAATTTATTACAATCTAAACTCAGAAAAATAATGTCAGAAATCGAAAACATAACACATTGTAGTAAAAAAGATTTTATGCGGTGGAAAAATTTAGAAATATAGGAGTAAAGAATTCTATTTTATAATATGAATAAAAAGGTTACACACAAATCATAAGTCATCTTTAGTATGAAACATACTAATCATTTCTATAATTATGAAAAAAATTATTCAAGGATGCAGAGCATGCTACACGTGAGTACGTAAAAAAATTATCAATAATACTAGTGAGTTATTTTGAAAGTATTATTCGTCCATATCTTATGAAATTATATTGTTAGTACATTTATTATGTTAGTAGACGAAATTGAAATGAGAATAACATATTTATATCTACTTCATGCGTACGTAGGTACAATGAATGAATTATTAGTGTTCTACGGAGGCAACGTAATACGGGACGGGCCTTGCGGGCTCGATCTGTCACAGTGTCAGTTCAAGGTAGCATGAATAGAAGGTTTGGTGGAGATTAGTTTGTCTGACCTGAGGAGGTTCATACGTTGTGAGTTGATCGGGAGACAGCGCGTAAAAAGCTTGTCATCGAGGCAGTGACATGTAAGGGTCACGATGAAGGTTCATGTGACCCCTTGTGGGAGCTACATAAGGTCACTGGTAATGTGTCATAGGCTGGGTACATGAGGCTTGTTACTACTCCTGGAGCTACGATGTATGGCCGGCCAATGATGTATGTTCAATTTCTTGATCGTGATGAAGGCTCTAGAGCAGCTGTCGAGTTACAACTTGCCGCAACAGAAGGAAGTCGTCAGATAGTCCTGGAGGCGAGGGAGGACAACCCCACGCAAGAAGAAGAAGAACAGTTAGTCAGTAACGAAGATGCAGGTCCATTCTGGTCCGCCCGTATAGATTTATTCGAAGTCTTACCAACCCTGCTGAACGAGTTGGATTCAGGTGAAGAGGGTGAGGAAATATCTGATGGTAGCGAGGACGATGGAGGTGATGCTGCAGGCGGTGCTCAAGTAGCTATTGCGGAAGATATAGACGAATTGACAATATAGAACCTTGTGATCTCACGTGACGTCAATTCACGCTGGGGCTTTGATGAGAACACTATAATGGTTGGCCAGCGCTTTCCAAGCAAGCAGGCCGCGAAGACCGCCATTACGAAGTATGCTGTCTCTATAAGTCGTGAATACAAAGCAAAAAGGTCAAATCCTCAATGTCGGAAGGTTGTATGCACACAACCGAATTGCCCAGCGAGAATCTGTGCGAACCAGCACGCGAGCCTTTCTAGGGATTTTGATATAACAGTCCTGATACACCATACATGCGACCTATCTGAGCCGTTGACGAAGCACCGTAATGTTAGTGCTGCATATATAGCCGAAAAAGTGCACCACCTAGTGCCGCAAGATATCTCGGTGGGGCCAAAGGCACTGATGGTGACCATTGCTGACGAAGTAGGTTTTCTTGTCGGTGACAGCATGGTCAGACGTGCCAAATAGAAGGTGATCGAGATGATGTTCGGTACGTTCGAAAATGGGTATAACTTTGTCCCTAGGTTGCTGCATCAGATAGCAGAAGCTAACCCTGGCACTTACATAAACGAGTTTGATAGGCCACATCCTGATGGGGTACCTGGTCGGTTCATACTTGATCATGTATTCTGGGCCTTCAGTCAAACCATCGAGACATTCAAGTATTGTCGTCCCGTGCTGTCAATGGATGGTACATTCCTCACGGGAAAGTACAAGGGGACATTACTAATAGCAATGGCAGCCGACGCAAATGATCAAGTGCTTCCAGTTGCATATGCAATTGTTGAGAGCGAGAACTCAGATAGCTGGCTCTGGTTCCTCATAAATCTAAAGTTGTCAGTTGTCAGAGATATTCCTCATGTATACCTCATTACCGATCGCAATGCTAAGCTTCTAAATGCAATTGACACAATAAGGCATACAGTTGTTGACGAGTACAGGTGGAGTGATCTTGAATCGAGATGGTGCATGCGGCGTCTAGCAACCAATTTCTTTCAGAAGTTCCGCTCAAAGGAGCTAATGAAGAATTTCAAGAAGATGTGCATGCAGAATCAGGAGTGAAAGTTCCAGGCCGTCTGGACATTATTAGAGAGTGCAACAGCCAGTTACAGCGGGGAATCTCAGGTCGAAGGTGAACAGGCAGTGCATCCCCGTGCAGCGCCCACTCGAAGAGTTCGGACTCTCTCAGAGTGGGTCAGCAAACACGCTCCAGAGATTCAGAAGTGGGCGTTGGTTCATGATACGGATGGTCGAAGGTATGGCATAATGACAACAAACATGTCAGAAGGTTACAACGGCGTGCTGAAAGGTGTGCGGTGCCTCCCTATCACAGCCATCGTTGATGAATCATGGTCCCGGACTGTTAGTTACTTTGATAATAGATCCAGGGCTGCAAAAGATAACATGGAGAAAGGTAAGCAATAGTCTGAAGTTATGCAGAGATACATAGACATGAAAATTAAAAAATCTCAAAAGCATGACATTCGAATGGTTGATGGCTTGCGGAGGAAATATGAGATCCGTCTTCACAGGAAGCATGTTAATAGCCACGCTAGAGGTGACAGGAAGTATGAATGTAAGCTGACGCTACTACTTGTTCATGCACATGTAACAAGCCAAAGTACGTTTTGAAGTTCGCAACTATTATTCATTTGTTAGCGATTTTAGTGTACTTACGGGTGCTTTTCGTATTTCAAATGCAGGCAGGGTAAGAAAAGCAGGAAGGACAATGATTGGAGAATGACACAATGTCAGTGGAAGGAAATGTGAGACAACTTGGCTACACAACAAATCATCCTAGAACTAAGGTAGATAATTTGTGACACTCAACTTACGCATGTTATGTTCTGCATGTCAGTGACTAATATTATCTTAAATGTAGGCAATACGACAAGAGCACATACGACGACTACCTGCGATGGTACATGCCAAGGACCCGCGCTAGGCTCACATGTCCTCCACCCGAGAGACGAGCGACCATCACACATGCTGATCAACTACGGATGGGGATGGATTGGTACCGAGCTTCACGTCGTGATGACACGGTAATATTAAAGAAATGGCTGATGAATTTGATAAAAATGCACATCTCGACGAGTAGAAGTAACCTTTCATGTGTAGTTCGACCGGGCATTGCGGATCCACGATACCGCAGCATCCGAACTTCGTACTGGCCGTCATCACGACCATCCCCTTTATCGAAAGATAAAAGACATGTACGAGGATGCGAAAGGGATTCTCAAGAATTTGAGCTGCGGTAGGATAGACGACATACTACCGCATGCTTTAAACATGCCAGAGGTACGGTCAGCATGACCAAGTGAGGCAGTAGATACATGTGCCACTTCAGGATGTCGAGACGTAAGCCTTTTTCAATGTTCGAAGTTAACCTTTTCCATTAATTTCGAGTGACATAAATTGAATCGAAGTAATGACATTTAACAGTCCGACGTGCATGAGAACACTTCACTCTTGAGGATATCCTCTAGGCGAGCTGGTAGAGGACTGTAGGTACGATAAATTGAGCACACAGACTCATTCAACCTAATTACATATATAAATTTGTAGTACACAATGATCACATGTTTGATATAGTATGACTCGGCACACGAGCAAGGCCAGACGTCACAGAGAGGTGCACCTCGAGAGATATGCCTTTGCTAACAGAGCACAAGTTTTCCGTATATCGTTAGTATGATATTTTGCGTATACCTTTTTCCTAACTTCTGTAGTCGGACGTACATGCGGACACATTGCACATGGTAACGTCGTCTACGCAAGCTCCTCGAGGACTTCAGGTGCATTTAATTTTGTGCATATCAATATTATACAAATGATGAGGTTAAAAATAAATACTAAACGATTATCAAATTTGTATGTAGTTCGACATGGATTTACCACAAGAACAGGCTCAGGGGTCTTAGAGAGGTCCATTTAGTCAGGTATGTAATGGTACATTTTTTAAGTTACGTGTAGCAGTTGTACCTTAAATTAAAATTTTAATAATACTTTCAAATTTTTTTAGACAATGGACCACATTGATTCGCCACTCGACGATTGTAGTTTTGCTGTCCAAACCACATGGATGCAACCTACAATTCAGTACCAGTCCCTAGTTGGAGGGGGAGGTTACGAGGCTGGTTCGTCCCACGACCTAGGCAATGATTGGGTATAAAATTTATTTGGACAGCATCACATTGCTTATAGCCAGATTCCTAGTCAACCAGAACCTACTCAGGAGACTCAAGAGACTCCCTGCTATGGCCTCCGGACTAACCCGGTGCCGCACGAACAATTCACTTTCCCCTCAGATCACATGCCGCCCAGACACAAGAGGGGGAAGAGGTCATTGATCGGTCACCCTATTTAGTGGTTTCACATAATTGTACTATTCTACTTTGTTGTTTGGATTACTCCCATCAAGTAACAAGATCTTTTATTCGAATTTATAGTCTTATACAATAAAAATACTAAACTAGGGCAGGCAGGCAGTTTATAGTCCGCATGTAGCCCTTCCACACGGGATTTTTTCCCAGATTCTTTACGGTGGAGCCCACACACATGAACGCGTGCGCGGGGAACGAGGTTGGGTCATGCAGGTGCGGCCCGCGGCACCTGGTCCGGTGGGTTGCGCAGGCCTGACTGCGGTAGGTGGGAAGCCGCGGGCCCCACCTACGGCAGGTCCGGTCGTGCGGGTCAGCCCTGCGGCAGCTTCTGGGCGTGGGCTCCACGCGTGGGCCGCAGGCCAGGTATGCGAAAGGAGAATGGCGCGCGCCGAATCTGCGGTAAGTGCCACTTGTCTTCACGTGAGTGGGCATCGGGTTTATTTTTGGTTTTACCTTACTAGCGGGGCTATTTTTGAAATAGACCTACCGAATGGGCTAAAAGCAGATTTTTTCTAAAGAGAAGAGCCCCCTGCCCCAGCAGATGTAGAGTTAGCATTAAGCAAAACCACGCTTTGTGTGGAAAAAAAAACAGAGCTATCACCCCACCTCACCTCACCCGTGGAAACACTTTTGTTGGGCACAAAGCGTGCCTGGGGAGGGGCACAAAGCGAGCCGTCGCACGCGGGTGCGCGGCGCCGGACGAGACACCGCCACCTAGGAGGTCTCGGGCGCCGAGAGAGACATAAAAGAAGGCGTCAGGTCGGCGCGGCGGGTGGCAGATCCCCGCGCACGTCGCGTCCCGTCGCGTGCGCCTGCTGTGGGTGGCTGCAGCCCACGCGGTGCCCACGCGGCGCTTGCAGTACCTGCTCCCGAGAGGGCAGATCGACCAGCGTGCGTGTTATGACCGATGCATCCACCGAGCGAGGGCAAGTTTTCTACGGAGTATTAAATACAAATGAGTTTATCCATGTTTTCACCGTATTTTTCAGCTTGTGCTGATAATTGTCTAAAAAATTAGACTACACTTCCTGATCTAAAATATAAGTAACTTTAAATCTTAGAACTTAAATATTTTAAATTTGATCATCAATATCATAAATTTGCCAACATCAATAATAATAAATTGATAGTATTAAATATATTTTTATAATATATCGTTGTTTTTATTTGAATAAACATGTTTATGAAGGAATTAATGATCAAAATATCAATTTGAGACCGTACCAATATTCAAATCTATTTATATTTTATTAACTAATTGAAACACAATGAAGCTTACAACAAACTAACAACGAAAATAGAGCATAGCCAAAACTATTTATATTTTTAAAGGATTGTGAAACCGATGGCGCGGTATAAAGACATAGACAGAGCATGCATGATGGCGCCGGTCTAGGCAAAACTCAGTTGAATAATAATAAAGTAGCTGAGATGTGGGGTAGACTGAACTAGTGACGATAGCTTAATTGATCATCTATATATATTTTTATTCATAACAAAATACAAAATACAAGTATTTAGCTAGTATTATTAACATCTGATTTTGTAACGCACGGTGGACTGTATAACGTTGGATGCGCGTTGGATTTTTTCTCTCAAAGTCTAAATTTCATTCTTCTTTCTTCCTGTGTCTAGAGTTGCAAAAATGTGCGTCCAAAGTTGAAAAAAAAAGATTACATATTTCTAAGACTAAAATTATTTATGATTAAATTTTTATACATGTGTACAATTCTTTTGGTTTCATTCTCATTTTTCTATTTTTCCGTTCGGCCTTCAAATTATTATTTTATGCCTAGTATTGTCGACTGAACTTTAACAAATTCTCACTCGACTGATATCTGGACCGACCCTAATTTAATTTCATAACACAATATGTGGATATTATATGAGGCTGCTTAGTTGCAGCAAACCTCCTAGAATTCGGAAAAAAGGCAGAATTAGCCCCCCACCGAGTGGCAATGTCGGATCTAGCCTCCGGCGGGGGGCAAATCCATTTTTGTCACCACGATGCGCTGGGCACGTGACACGTGTCAAATTCGCGGATCGGGCCCGCGATGGGCCGAAATCGCGCCCTCAGCCCGCGACAGCCTGGTTGCAGCCTCCTAGCTCGCGACAGAGTGGGCCGCGGCCCCCATCCGCGACGGGCCTCTTCTCGCGCTGCTGGGCCGCGACGGGCCTCTTCTCGCGCTGCTGGGCCGCGACGGCCCGCTCGTCGCGCTCCTGGGCTGCCTTCGCTCCGCTGCCTCGCTGTCCCCTCCGCCACCCGAGCGCCGCCCGCTTCCGCCGCCCCCGAGCACCGCCCGCTTCCGCTGACTCGAGCCACCGTCGCCGCCTACCGCCCTCCTCACCGGAGCCTCCATCCGAGCGCCGCCCCCCCAACCCACCGTCGCCTCCTCGCGCCGGTCGCCCAACCCCGTTGCCCACCCGCCCGCCGCTGCCGCTCCCCTCCGGCGCCGGGGCGCTCGCCCTACCCGCTGCCTCGCCCCGGAGCTGCTGACCTCCGCCGTGGTCACCGTCGCCCGCCTCTGCCCCCGAGTGCCACCCGCCTCCGCCGCCGAGCGCCACCCGCCTCCGCCGCCGAGCGAGCCGACCGAGCCAAGCACCCCGACCGACAGACCATTGCAACCCAGGAGCGCGACCTGTGCCGTCGCGGCCTAGGAGCGCGATGAGCGGGCCGTCGCGGCCCAGGAGCGCGCTCGGCCTGGCGTCGCGGCCCAGGGGCGCCGCCCACCCCCGTCGCGAGCTGAGGGCGCGATTTCGGCCCGTCACAGGCCCGATTCGCGAATTTGACACGTGTCACGTGCCCAGCGCATCGCGGTGACAAAAATGGATTTGCCCCCCGCCAGGGGCTAGATCCGGCATTGCCACTCGGCGGGGGGCTAATTCTGCCTTTTTTCCCCTAGAAATCTACCTGCCCTCGATCAAACCTGGAACCTGCCGGCCCTTTTTTGGCTGCAGCCGTGAGCGTTGCTCTCGTTGGCCTTGTGTGACAGCCTGTCGGCTCAGATTAGCCTGTTTCGGGCGACATAATTAAAAAGTTGGACATCATGCAATCATATTAGCCCAGAGATTAGCCGGACGATACTTTCCTTTCGTGTTTTCCTCTGCTTACGGAACGTCCTGATTTTCGGGCAATTTTAAGAATTTTTTGTTTTGGCAGGATGTTACTTAATATAGAACAATATTAACGTATTTTATTTAATTTTTTTCAAATTAATTCAATTAGTTTGGATACTAGAAAAAAGACATTAATAAGCCTGAGTTTTTCAATAGTAAAAATATTTTAGAAATATTTGTTTAAGTTCTAAATACTCCATTTGATTAATGAGAATTTTTTCTGAAATTTAGAAGGTCTTTTGACATTTTGGAGCTTGTTTGGATTTTCTGCCTGTCTCTTAATTCATACTAATTTTAAGTTTCTCACGGGCCTATGGGCCGAAAACCTCTAACCTAACTCTCCTCCTCTCATCCACCTCGGCCATAGTCCACTCACCCCGACCTTTCCTCTCGGGCCAAGCCCGCCTGCTTTCGCTCCCTCCCCTGTGCTCCTGTCCAAGCATTTCCTTGTCTCAACCTCCCGCATGTAGCGTACGACATGCATGACATGCGGGTGGCCATGGCAATTGCCCGCCATGACTGACGCCACGCTCCCCATGTCTTCCGTGTCGAACTGCCCTCCTCCTCTAGCTATTTAAGCCATGTGTCACGACTCCTCCCTCCTCCTTCCACCTCCTGCACCCCTTGCTCCCTTCCAAGCCCGAGTGCCGCTGCCGCCGACGCAATCCATCTCAACGGAGCACCATCGCCTGATTCCTTCTGCACGGATATCTGCCACTACACACTGATCAGGACCTCCTGATCAATTCCAACACACCGGCGACATATCACCGGAATTTCACTTCTTTCCGAACTCTGGCCGACCACTGAAACGCTCCGATTCTTTGCATCCACTTGACCATCTCACTTCCCTATATCATTCACCTCGATCAATTCCACGACTTCGTGCTTGTAAACCTCACCCCCATGCTCTATACCCACCGTGGTTGTCAGACCTCATCGCTGACAGCCGTCGCGACACCGGCGGACCTCGGCGACCACACGGTCAGCATCACCGCACCACCCCTCGACCCATGTTCATGGTCACATACTGCCCACGAGCACCACCTCGCCGGCAGGCATGCATGGCTGCACGCGCCTTTGTTCTGCTTCTTTCATTCTTGTGTGCTGTAGTTCCCTATTCCTTGCTCAGTAGCTAAGTTCCTCTCTTTAGATAACTAGCTAGCAACTTAGTTGGATTAGATGTTGATCAATAGATAGGTTAAGATCCATAGATTATTTAGAAACCATGACTAGCAATTCTTTTCACAATATTTGGCTAGATTTCACATCAGCTTAAATTTGGCCAAGTTGATTGAACTTCATGGAAATTCAGTTTAGGTTACCGTACAACAAATTAGTTGGTATTTATGCGTTGTTTATTCAACTAGCATGTTAGGGTGATGTTTGAGGCAATCATGTTAATTCTTTTCATTTTATGTACAGTAGCTAGTGTTACTTGTTTGTTGATTAGTTGACTAATATGCTAGGCTTAGTTCGATTTAAGTTTTGTAAATTATTAGCTAGGTAGTATAGTTACTATTCATATATGTCACTGCGAGCTTATTTCAAACAATGTAATGTTGTTTCTCTATTAGTATATGCTTTAGTTAGGTATTACTCTTTGTGGATAGCTAGCTATTTAAACTAGGCGTGGTGTAGTTTGATCCTGTAAAATACTAAGTAGATGTTACTATTGTTTTCACTTATTAAATGCTAGTCTAACTAACCGGTGTTGTGTACCATGTGTAGGACTTATTTTATAATCATGCATGTTCTAGGTAGATTTAATTGTAATTAGCTTATAATTTCAAGAAATAATCTTATAATATTATGATTAATTGTTTACAATTAATATTGTTTACTATATGATTAATTATATTATATATGGTTATGGCCTCTCTTTAGAAGACCAATATTAGGATGCCCTAGCGCTAAAATCCTTTTCTGATCTTCGACACGATGACACTTTCATGCCATTGTTCCATTCCATCAAAACAATTCTATCATCGATTTCCACCTCTCTTATTGCATTCTGGAGTTTATTATTTGGATTTTTTATTTATTTTCTTGCATTGTTCCTTTCACGACTAGTAAGCAAACCAATACTAGCCTTCAAAGATCAGGAGCACGACAACGAAGGCATGTCCCCTTGTTCTTCATCATGTTGATCTTATACTTTTAAAGTCATTATTGATTTCTTGTTTCAAACATGCATGATGTTGTTAAATGTTTATTGGTCATTCTAAAAATAGACTTTAACCTTGTTACCTAGTTTTGTTCTTAGAGTATATGTCTATTTAGTGTAGATATAATAAATACTTAGCCCTGCAAGTTAGTAGTCCTCCAATATTTCTCATTGGAGGAATATTTATTACTTCGATCATTTAAATCATTATACTTATTGATATCTTAGAATTACTGAGCATGTTATCCTCCTACCTAATTTGTACTCTAAGATGTGGCATTGCTGTCACGTATTTTAAGTGCCGTTAAACATGTTTGACTAATATTTGTGAACTGTAACATCCAACTTTTTGAGGGCTTTAATTTTTTTTTAAGATCAAGGATGTTACATTTATTTTCTAAAGCTCAAATTATTTTGTTGGCTTTTGTTCAAATTAATTCAAATGGTTTGAATTAATTTGGAGTTAAGAAAAGAGAAGGTATTTTAATTCCTTTATGCACCTTTTGTTCCGTGGGTTTTATCTCTTGGAGCATTTTTGAAGTTCTACATATTTTAAGTTGAATTATGCAAACTTCCTCAAATTTCTCAAATTTTTGTTTGAATTTGTATTCCCTTTTGAATTTTTGGTCTTGGAATTAAATCCAAAACCTCTTCTCTCATTCGGCCTAGGCTGAATCCTCCCCCACAGCCTATTTCCTCCCCCTCTTCCTCCCCTCCCTCCATCAAATGGGCCAGGCAGGCCAAGGCCTGCTAGGCGCAGCCCACCACAGCCACTTAAGTGGCTTTCATCTCAACCATCAGATCTTGATCCAACCGCTGCCATAGCATACCCCTTCGTGCTATAAGTGATTTAATCTGGTTCCCTCAGCTCATCTCCAATCCAAGGGCTGCCCTTGCATACCCCTTCACCCCGTTAAGTGATCTAATCTTGAGCATCCATCCTTAATCCGACGGCCCACATTGCATACCTCTTCAAACTCTCTATTTTCTCTTGTTACTCTCACCGACAAGTGGGGCCCTTGCGTCAGGTTGTCTTCAACCTCTGGACAGAGTCCAGTTCAGCCATAGGATGTTCCGTGCGTGTCGTCCCCCGTCCAATTTCATCCCCCCTACCTCCTTTCTTTGTGCGCACGGCAAAAATGAGTCCGCCTCCCCCACGCCTCCTATAATCTGTTGCGGATACGCCTCGAATCACGTGCTTGTTATGCGTACGAGCTCGGATCCGAATCCATCTCCACGTGCTTATCCTCCCCTCGGCCATCTATAAATACCCTCGCCCCTGCAGCCCTCTTCGCACCAACCTCCTCCACCAAAGCCCCAAAACCCAAGCCCTAACTCCCTCCATATTGGGCGAATTCGAAGCTCCTTCGCCACAGCCGCCGCCACTGTTTTCTCGTCGCTGCAGCCAAGGTGAGGCTCTTGTGGCCGATTCCCCGCATCTACAGCCTCCTCTCGCCCTCACCGACCTCCTAGACATGGTCCCGCAGCCCCTCTCGTCCGTTGGCCACGGATGCCGTGACGCCACGCCATGATCGACGTCAGCCGATGCCAACAGCGTGCGTCCAAGCTGCGTCTAGCTCCGCCACCTGCGTCACATCGTTCGCATCATCTTTGAAGCTCGATCTTCAATGGGGTGCTCATTTATTTTTCATTGGTTTTGATCTGCAGCTTAGCGTGTCGATGTTTAATCTAATTGGAAGAGTTGCTCCATCTAGATTATTTCTAGCACTACTATTTGAGCACGTCATATTTTTTTCTTGCAATCCTATCATGGGTAGGAATCATCTTACGCATGGTCTAGTAGTTGCATTAATCCATGTCAAATCCTGCATGATTAATCCTAGCATGATTAGGGCTATGTGCTTTTCTCTATTTTGTAAGGATATCAGCACCTATAGTAGTAGCCTCATGTGGTTATTAGCTGCTGATCATGTTTCTAAGTCATTTGCGTGTGCATGCTCATCTATAGCAGGTGTAGTTTTGCTCAGATGGTAGTAATCCATGCAAAGGCCTGATGCTTACTGTATGCGTCACTACTACAGAATTCATTTAACGGGATGCCCCTGTACAGACGGTTTTTTGAAGCCATCTGTACAAATAGTATCACACAGACGGTTCCAAACGAAAAACATCTGAGAAAATGAGTACGAACGGTTCCTAACAAACGGGACGTTACAGTACAGACGGTTCCAATTTTTTAACCGTCCGTACAAATAGCATAGACGGGTCCAAATTAGAACCGTCTGTACAAATCAAACAGTACAGACGGTTCCAAACTTAGAACCATCTATACAAATCTGTAAACAGTACAGACGGTTCTAAACTTGGAACCGTCTGTACAAATCAAACAGTACAGATGGTTCTAAGATGGTTCTAAGATGGTTCTAAGTTTAGAACTGTCTGTACAAATCTGTAAACAGTACAGACGGTTCAACTTAGAACCGTCTGTACAAATAGAACAGTACTGACGGTTCTAAATTTGGAACCGTCTGTACAAATATATGAAGCAAGGCTAGTTGATACTCTGCTGCCGCGGCAGCAAAAACTGCAGATTTTCTTACCGCGGCAGGCTAAGTTTGGAACCGTCTATACAAATATGAAACCATCTGTACAAATTTGTAAACAGTATAGACGGTTCTAAACTTGGAACCATCTGTACAAATCAAACAGTACAGATGCTTCTAAGTTTAGAACTGTCTGTACAAATCTGTAAACAGTACAGACGGTTCAACTTAGAATTGTCTGTACAAATAGAACAGTACAGATGGTTCTAAATTTGGAACCGTCTATACAAATATATGAACAAGGCTAGTTGATACTCTGCTACCGCGGCAAGAAAATCTGCACGCGGCAACAAAAACTGTAGATTTTCTTGCCGCAGCAGAAAAGTGGCAGCGCCGGAGAGGGAGTTTGACAGCTCCGATTGTCGAACGGTTTTCATGAATGTGAGTGGGAGGCCAAACTCTATGTCTCCAGAAATTTTGAGCCAATTCCGAAAAAGTCGACGAAACGACTAGTGGAAATCCCGGCCTGAAATTGAAAATTTTGAAAACGGCACCTCGACAAAAGTACTCGGTAGAAGCTGGGATCAAGGTGGAAAGCAAGTCCTCGACTTAAGCTAACCAGGGAAACAAGAATCACCCAAATCGGAGTCCGGGTGGAGGAGATATACCCTCCGCAAGATCAAAAAAAGTAACAGAAAAACTTCAGGAGCCAACAAGTCCTACTTAGAAGCCAAATTTTGATGGTCAAGATGGGTATAGGTGTTTACACATGTAGAATTTTTGGATGCGCCTCGTCGTTAGCTTCGATTTGAGTGGTCGTGGACCCAAAATGAACTTCGTATGAAAAAGTTATGGCTGTTTTACTAAAACCTCTCAAACTAGGATTGGATCTAGACTCAAACTAGCACTCAGAGCTACAGTACAAACGGCTCCAATTTAAAAATGTATGTACAAATAGCACAGACGGGTCCAAATTGGAGCCATCTGTACAAATCAAATAGTACAGACGGTTCTAAACTTGGAACCGTCTGTGCTATTTGTACAGACGGTTCCAAATTTAGAACCATCTGTACTAGAAGCGTCTCGCTTAGTCGTAGGGATTAGTTAAGAGGAAAGCCATCCCGTCTGTATCGCGTACTTGGCCTAGTTCAACTGGCAACTCCCCTGGCTTGGACAACACGAGGTTGTGGGATCGAATCCCGCTGGAAGCATATTGTGCGATTTAATTCCAGTGGTTGGATGGGACGACGCGGATGGTGGGATGAAACGTGGCTGAAGACTAGGCACATAGCGCGATGGGTCATTTTTTTTATAACACGACATTACAGACGGGTGCTAATCGATTAGCACCCACAGTTCTAACTATGCTAATCGATTAGTACAGATGGTTCCAAACTAGAATCGTCTGTGCTAATCGAATAGCATAGACGGTTCTAATTTGGAACCATCTGTACTACTCGATTTGTACAGACTGTTTCGTACAGACGGTTCGAGAAACCGTCCCGCACGGGAGTTCTGAACCGTCTGTACAAATAATTTCTGTAGTAGTGCGTGTAGTAATCAACCTCCTGCTACTAAAGCAATGAAGCTAGTGTTAGCTGGTGGCTTAATCTCATGTAAACCTATTCGTGTGTTTTCTTTCTTTCTCTCATAATGATAGTAGCTAATTGCTTGCTATTGATGCATGGACTGGAGTTGGCTGAATGTTAAACATGTTGTGTTGGTTAGCTGATTAGTCCCTGTTGTTTTTACTCGTTCATATCAAAGATTTAAAATCTGCTAGTGCTGGTCCTTTGTTTCAAGTGTAGCTATGTATTGTGTGCATAGGTGAAATCTAGTAGGGCTGCTATATTTCACGTGAACCCAATTCTTGTGTTGGCTTGTATTGATAGTAGCTGGTTGTTTGCTGTAAGCATGATCTGGGTTCGATTAAGCGCTAACATGCTACATCTGCAGCGTATACCTCGTGCTCTAGTCGTAGCTAAATATTTCTGCATGCAATATAATTCTTATACCCACAGTAGCATATGTAGGGAGCTTTTGCGTGAAATATTAGTATGCCAGTGTTGATTTGTTAATCGATGTGTATATATATATATATATATATATATATATATATATATATATATATATATATAATCCCTAATCTACAGCTGAGAGCAGAATAACTATTCTGCGCGCCGGCCAACCGACCGAGCCAGCCAGCCAGTCCCCACCACGCCCCACCTTTTCACCACTGACCGTAAAACTATTCAGTAGATATAGTAACTCCATCGAACTATATTACTGTCGAACAGATCCCTCACAGTCACGTAACTTCACATGTAAAATACGGTAATTTTATGTCTTTCGAGTAGTAAAACAACATGTGTCAGCGTAAAACTCAGGACTGTAGTAATTTTTGTATAAAGCGTGTCGCAAAATTATGATTATATGTACACGATATTACGATCTCGCGGCCATCATTTTACTGCATGTCTGATCGTTCTATACTAGAAAGGAAATATTTCTTCCATTTGTTCACAATCACTTGTGTAGCCCAGTTGGTTAGTAGAGAAGAGCAACGTGCTTGAGGTCCAGGGTTCAAATCTCGCCTCGTCCTTATTTTTTCAACTAAAACGGATTAGGGGAATATTTCTTCTATAATGAAAATATTTCTTCTGTTTTTTCACAGTCATTTGCATAGTCTAGTTGGTTAGAAGAGAAGAATAACGTGTATCAGGTCCACGGTTCAAATCTCCCCACCTCATTATTTATTATTCAATTATAAAACGGACTGCGTGTGACTTAGAATTTTTTTTACTGTCGAGATGTACGTGAGATAGTAAAGTTCTGTATAGGATGTCGTAAAATCTATCACAAAACGTAGTAGAAAGATGCTAAACTCAGAAGGTTTTCACAGTCGAGATGCCCGCGTGGCTGGCTCGGTCTGGCGCATTTTGGCCGGAGCGCAGAATAAGCTATTCTGCGCTCACGAGCAGATTAGCGCTGCCGTATATATATATATATATATATATATATATATATATATATATACCCGTACCAAAGAATATATTGGCAAAATACAAAAATATGATGTGATGTAGAATAAAGCTGAAGATGTACCCGTGAAGATAAAAGAATCTAGAAGGACAGCCATGCACGAAGTCTACAAAAGGCTACCAAGCCTAGACATCCAGGTGGACGGTCATGCGTGAAGCGTACGAAAGGCTACCAAGCCTATAATTATTAAATAATGGAGAAGAGCTCTTCGCGCGCGGCTATAAAAGGAGGTTGCAGCCAGGCTCAAAGGTCATGAGGAAAATCATCTGCGAAGCCAACCACAACTAGCTAAAGCAAGAGAGAGCACTCTGCTCCACTCCCTCTTTAGTTTCCATTGTAGCCACTCTTCCACTGTAAAATAACCACTTCTCCAGGTTTGTAATATTTAGAAGGTAATTTCTCTTTTCTGTTTGTAAGCTGTTGGGGGGTTCCCGAAAGGGAAAACTATATGTAAACTAGTTTATGGAAATGAAGTAGTTCTGAAAATTCCTTGGTGTTTTTAGCTTCAGTTCTATGAGACGGGTTTTTTATGCCAAGGATCCTATAGGAGAAACCTCTGCGGTAGTTCTCAGTTGAAGCCCCGCGCATGACATAGGGTATAGAGGACTCGGTTTCCGCTAGAGAAGTGTTCCCTTCACCAGAGAATATATTGGCAAAATACAAAAATATGATGTGATGTAGAATAAAGCTGAAGATGTACCCGTGAAGATAAAAGAATCCAGAAGGACAGCCACACATGAAGTCTACAAAAGGCTACCAAGCCTAGACATCCAGGTGGGACGGTCATGCGTGAAGCGTACGAAAGGCTACCAAGTCTATAATTATTAAATAATGGAGAAGAGCTCTTCGCGCGCGGCTATAAAAGGAGGTTGCAGCCAGGCTCAAAGATCATGAGGAAAATCATCTGCGAAGCCAACCACAACTAGCTAAAGCAAGAGAGAGCACTCCGCTCCACTTCCTCTTTAGTTTCCATTGTAGCCACTCTTCCACTGTAAAATAACCACTTCTCCAGGTTTGTAATATTTAGAAGGTAATTTCCCTTTTCTGTTTGTAAGCTGTTTGGGGGGTTCCCGAAAGGAAAAACCATATGTAAACTAGTTTATGGAAATGAAGTAGTTCTGAAAATCCCTTGGTGTTTTTAGCTTCAGTTCTATGAGACGGGTTTTTTATGCCAAGGATCCTATAGGAGAAACCTCTGCGGTAGTTCTCAGTTGAAGCCCCGCGCATGACATAGGATATAGAGGACTCGGTTTTCGCTAGAGAAGTGTTCCCTTCGGGTGGAACTGCCTGGGAAGACGATATAAAACCCATCCCATATGGTTGCAGCTAGAAGTACCGGGGAATGCTTAGCTACTTCTGAAGTAAATTAGTGATAAATATGGTGAGTACCGAGTAGGATATTTACAACTGATAAGCACACACCTGGCTGTCTTGTTGGTCTCGCCAACCCACAAGATCCTGCAAGAACGCTAGCGCTAAATATTAACCATACCCAGTAGTGAAGAATTTGAATAGAATTTGAATAGTTTTGGATAGTATCGTAGTACCCGAATAGTATCGTGAATAGTATTTCGAATATTGAATAGTAAAAGCAAATAGTAAAAGTGAATAGTGTTTTCGAATACTGTCTGAATAAGTTTAAGTTTAGAAGTCTCTTCGTGTCTCTGAATTAGAATCATTGTGTCTGAACAGCATATCTCGAAGACTGCATACCTAGATTTAGAGTTCTTAGAAATCTTAGAATCCTGGTATCAGAGCCAGGTTATCATTGAAAAATTAAAATACTTAAATCTAGAAGTAAGTACCGGTAAAATTGTCAATACAAAGGACAATAATAGTATAAGGTGCAGATTAAATTCTTCTGAAGAGCATAGTTGGCATACTTCTCATAGCCAGTTAAATTTAGTGGTCGATTTATTACATAACTTTTATATAACTTGGGGTAGAAGACAGGACGAACTAGACCTCAAATTAGACAAAATATATAAAGAATATAAAAGGATTGAAGAGCAATACTCTCTTATCAGTAATAATTTAAATCTAGTGTTAAAGGCTCTAGAAGATAGTAAGACAAAACAAAATATAGTCAGCCAAAATAGCGACTATATCAAGGAAGATATAAGATTAATTAGTAAGAAGCTAGAATTAGATAACGCATTTGCTAAGAAAGATAAGCTACCAGAAGGTTTAAATTTCGAGCTAGAAATAATTAAAATTAAAAATTTAGTAGAAGAAGTTAAGACCCTAGTTCTTTCGTAGGTGTATGTCAGAATATAAACAAGATTTAAAAGAAACAGAAAAATATCTTGCGCATCCTATTGGTTTTTCCAACTACGAGTCATCTAAGGAAGATTCTAAGGTAATAATAAGACAAAACAATACCATACTGCAGTTATTAGTTCAAATCTTGAATAAACTCAAGACTAAAGAAAGTGGTAAAGAGTTAGTACTAGCCTCATCTGGTTTAATTGTATCCACCAGAACAATAAACTCAGAAAAATGGACATATCTAAAAGCTTCTGCAGACGAGATAAATCACTCCAAATAGTAGATAGAGATGCCAAACCTTTAACCATAATAGACAAGTTGAAAGGAAAATATGAAGATGTGGATAATTTAGAAGAAGTTGTAAACCTAGAAAGAGACCTTGAAAGATATCAGAGAGATACCCTAAGAAAAATAAGGCCTCAACAGATATATCAAATGGGTATGTTTGAAAATAAGTCAGGATTATATAGAATATCCAGAGAAGTAGAATTAAGTGTTTTAACGCAGCCAGTAGAATTAAGGGTTGTAAGTAAGCAATTTGAGAATGGACTAAAATATTCAGGTTACAAATTTATACATCAAGGAATGTATATTATAGGAATTAAAGGTATGACAAGAAAGAAATTAGGAACTAAAGTTCTAATAACCTTATTAGATAAAAGATGGGATACAGTTAATAAAGCAGCACTAGGTTTTCTAGAAGGAGATATAAATGAAAATAAACTAATAACATATATAGCGCCAGACCTAATTATGCCTATAAAAGAATTCATAGAAAAAATGAGTTTCGGATTCCAGACCAAAGGGTATGAAGAATTTAAAGGAACAAATTTATTAGTAAGCATAGAGTTTGTTGGAAGGCTAACTAATAAAAGTAGAACTAAATACAAGGTAAATGTCAATGACGTAATTGAAAGCATGCAATCAAAAGGAATAAAATTCATGAGCCCCTTAAGAATTGATTCTGAAGAAAGGGCAGGTGAAGAATGGAACATAAGTGAGTTAATAGAAAGTAAGGCTTTAAAACAACCTGAAGATTATGTAAGCTATCAAAATAAAGCAGGGAGCACTAGTATTAGGTTTATAAATTATAAAACAAGAGCTTTAGATGATCTAGATTCAGTTATATCAGAACAAGATATTGAAGACAACAGAAGACATAGTGTCAGAATTCATGGAAAAGCCAGACTTAGATAGTGAAATAAATTATTGTGAAGATAAGTTAAAACAAGTATCTAATGAATATAATAATACTATGACGCATGAATGGCCTAAAATAAGAGAGAGGGAACTATATTTCTGTAGAGAATTATCCAGATTAAAGAAGGCAAAGAAAGATAAAATATTATTTAAAGATGAGGGGAAGGATAAGGAAAAGCATATTAAAACTAAAGAAAAAATAGACAATGAAAACAAAGATATACATATAGATAGCAATAATTCTATAACCGAAAAAGAGCAATGGGAAAGGAATGAAAAATGGTTATCAGAAAGCTATGAGGAAGAAGAAGCATTAGTAAATGAAATGTATAACGAAGGACAAGCTATAGATGCCTCACAACAATATGATGACTTTTTAGACTCTTTAGATGAAGTAGGAATACATAATCTAGAAAATGCAATGGAAGCAATGGAAGTAGATATAGGAGTAGGAAAGAAAAGAAGTAGGTACGGTGAAGGTTCAGTAAAGAATGAAGGAGAATTTGAAAGACCATCTAGAGTTTCAGGAAATTGGCCTCCAGAAGAAGAAGAAGCCTCATATAATTATATCCCTGGCCAATACAAATATATGGGATCTAAAAGAAGAGATTTTGAAAGGTCAGTAAAATTTCAAAATCATAAGAGTGATGGTGCAATATTGAATCTAGCTGCACATGACCCAATTGATTGGCCAAATATCATAAGCATATGGAAGGGTTTGATAGTCCAAAAATACATTCAAAACCAGCACAATATAGAAAATAAGGTAGAAGATATGATTACTTATTTAGAAACATTTTTGGGAGAATCTGCAAAAGTTCTATGGGAACAATGGGTAGAAGGTAATCCTAATAATTATGCAGAATTAAAAAGAGCAGGTAGCAACCCAAACAATTGTGCAAATATAATATCAAATATTATTATAGCAGAAGATCCAGAGCTAGGATACACCACACTACAAAATGAAAGGTTAAGAGAAATTGAAAAATTGACGCTAACAAATTGGAAAGGAATAAAAGAATTCTCACAACACTACCTATATAATGCTACTACAGCCAAACAGGGGTATAACAAAGGAGTAGTTGAAAGATACTTCAACAAATTACCAGATCCTTTAGGAAGCATGATATTTGAAGAATATAAAAAGGAAACTGGAGATTCTGTTATCAACATATCACAAGCAATAACATTTGTATTCAAGCAGTTAAGGAAAATATGCACTAGTATACAAGCCCAAAGGTCTATGAAGCATTCAGACTATAATTTCTGCAATAAGATAGTTCAAATACCATTAACATATGGTGAGGAGAGACCTAAGAGTAGAAAATATTATAAACCCCAAAGAAGAGATAGTAATAATTTCAGAACAAAGAGAAGATATTTCCTTAGAAGATCAGATAATAAAGCTCCGTTTCTACATAAAAGGAATGTAAGATGTTATAATCCAAGAAAGAATTATGATAGAACATGTAGATGTTTTATATGTAATTCACCTGACCATTTAAGTAAGACTTGCCCAAATAAGGATCAGAAAAGATATTCTAGTAAATATGAAGAACAAGAAAGGGTTCTAATAGTAGATAGTGTAAATGAAAATATATTAGTATGTGATGATGAAATAAAGGATGATGAGTCGATATATTCAATTATTAATCGATGTGTGTGTGTATATATATATATATATATATATATATATATATATATATATATATATATATATATATACGGCAGCGCTAATATGCGCGAGAGCGCAGAATTACTTATTCTGCGCTCCGGCCGAAACGCACCAACCCGATCCCGCCAGGCTACCCGAGCGTGTAAAATTGCCTCTGTTCGAATTCGACGGTAAAAAGTGTAGCGTGTAACGGTAAGTTTGACGATGCGGCAGTAAGTTTTGATTTCAGGTAGATCGCTTGCAGTCTTATCGTAAAAAATAGAGCCTTAAGCAGTAAAACCTAGTGTGACGTTTTACTATTGTTTTTTGATGTGTCCGGACAGTAAAATTGTGTTATGAGAGTAGTTAAATTGTCAAATTGGCAGTAAGTTTTGATAGAGTTGTTTTCTGATGTTTCCTTTTACTATTGTCAGCTTGGGCAGCAAAAGTGTGTGTTGACAAAGGTAATATCGTCAACTTGGGCAGTAATGTTTGTTAGTGTTGATTTCGTAAGTTTGCGGGCAGTAAAATTGTGCACTATTGAACGTAAATTTGTGCACTGTTAACAGTAAACGGTAACCTTGTCGATTTGACCGTAAGTTTTATTGAGATTGTTTTATGTTGGTATATGACAGTAAAAGTATGCTTCGGAAACAGTAAAATTTGTGCACGCATGTAGTTTGCTCATAAATTTGTTGCCCCATACATTTAAAAATCAAACGTCTTCATCTTCAGTGGAAAGAATGGAGTCATCAATATTATCATCGACATCGTCGCTCCATAAGCGGCGGCAAATATCCCTCTCGTAAGGGATTCTATCCCTATCCCTACCGCGACCCCTTCCTCGACCACTTGACACAACATGTTTTGGAGGGTGGGGACATGTAGCAGCATTGTGCCTAGCTTTAAGACCACAATTCCCACAATATCTTGTGCATTTCTTTTCTCCAGCAGCACCAACAGTCTTTGGTTCGTTTGGTAGACGCTTACGACCTTTCGTGAAGGACACGGGTGGTGCTCTAGTATTGATTGATGGAGCATCATCATGATCTGTGGCTTCACCCGCCTCACTTGCACTTGCTATATCAGCAGGGATGCTTTCGAGCTGTGTCCGAAGATCCTTAAGAACAAACATGGCTCTTTCATAACCTGCCTTGGACTTGCAACCTGACCTGACCGCTCCAAGTGCTTGTGTTAGAAGTGTATGGTGCCGAAACATCTCCGACAAGCCATCAGGTCCAACGTGAACGAGGTCATGTCTGTCATACGGTAATTCCACCCTCGCTTTCCTGGTGTACCTGCGTAACACAAACTTGCTGGGGATACTTTCTATCTGCAAGTGTGAGAATGCTCGGATGAGGTGGCAGCAAAACAAACCTGCAATTAAGATGTAGTAAATCGTCAAAACAGCATGGTACCAGAAATGGAACTTACTTACACTGAAAATAAGAGGTTACCGGTATGTTCCCACTGATGACACTCGCATGTGAAAACTTCATTCTCTTCGTCACATAAAACGCGGAATTCATGTTGAGACCATGAAAATGTTTTGGAATTTTTCCCATGTGTTACGAGGAGTACCCCAGCATTATCAGGGTGGGGTCGGATACGGAAAGCAGTGCTGTCAAAGTATGTGTCTTTAAAATGCTTGTAGACTGCTGGTGTATAAACCGTGCTTAGTTGATCATCAAAAGGAAACCGGGAGGCCTTTATAACAGGAGCCTAGTAAATTATGAACTTTGGTTTAAAAAAATGATAATGTAAAAAATAGCTACTGCAGTTATCATGTAAAAACATAAAATACCTAAGAAGAATGCGATAGCCTGGCCTCCTCCTGCTTCCTATCCTGAAGTACGCGGTGCATTTGCCGGGCAAAACGATGGAGTGCAGTTGTTTGATCAACAAAACTTAGTTTCACTAACCTATTCATATTCTCGCTTCTTTGCGTTGATATCATCCTGCCGCAATATATGTCCTTGAAATAGGGGGCACACCAGCTTCTACGGAGGTCGTATAAACTTGAAATCGATACTACGTCTTCCGAACTGTACTTTGAAACCATCTCAGCCCAAGCCTTCTCAAATTCTTGTGGTGTCAACGGATGATTTATGACTGAAATGAGTTGATCCTTTAACCCTTCATTTCTCGCGTACAACTTGTTCAAATGCTCTTTGTGTTTTTTAATGATGTGCCACCTGCATAGCCTGTGAGCTGACCTCGGATAGACTAATGAAATGGCATTTGCCATTGCTTGGTCTTGATCTAGAATATGATAATTAAACTATGTTAATGAATGTAGAATTAAGGAAATGAGAACAGTAATGATAACAGCTTCTATTGGGAATTTACGAAATGTATTGCATGAGTTTACTGTATGTTCTATTTGAAATTACTAGAGAACAACAATTATTTTGCCAGAAGAGGAGATACTGCATATAGAATAAGCATTAACCGTATGGTGTTATAAATATTATTGCACCTAGACCAAACCTGTCAATATGCAGCGCGGTTTGTGGCCATCCATACAGTTCTTGAAAGTGTTGAAGAGCCACTCAAATGATTCGGTTCGCTCATCCCGCAGAAGGGCTACCCCAAATATGGTGTTCTGGAGGTGATGATTTGAACCAACAAACATGGCAAGCGGCATATTGTAGATGTTTGTCTTATATGTTGTGTCAAAGGTAACAACATCACCAAAATCAGCATACTCTGCCCGGCAGCTGGCGTGACTCTAAAAAATATTCTTCATGACATCATCCTCATCAAATTGGATATCATAGTAAAACTTATCGTTGTGAGATCTAAATTCTTTGAAGACTGACATTAGCTTGTTGACATCATTCTGTCTCTCTGATCGCATGTTAGCTGCCTTCCTGTGAAATACTTAATATGTTATTAATATTAGCATTTTAATAAAAGTAAATATTCGTGATATGTACAGTAAATACCTATTTTCAAGGTCACGCTTG